>WNGS01009202.1:15272348-15307348 GCA_020271785.1 Procambarus virginalis
TAAAACTGTGTGGCTTTATCATAGAAACTTAAGTAAATTTGTTACACAGGATCTTCATGATAGAAAACCACTGTCTGTCTGTGTCACTATTGTCTGTGTGCTTCCTTAGTTGTTGCATCCACAGGACAGAGAGATCCAGTCCTGATTCATTGGTAATATACTGTACCTTGTTTGTTTATACCTCCTCATGTTTTAGCACTCATATTTTCTCTTGAAGCTGTGAATGTGTGTTGCTTCCACCACCATCACTACTTTCAGGTCCATTTCATTTGTTACAATCTTAATGTATACCAGTATTTCCATCTGGAGACAGGAAACATGCCTGTCAGAAATAATTTCTTTCCCAGTTGGGGATCAAACCCGGGATCCTCAATTGTGAGCCGAGGACATACACTACTGTACTATAGGAACTAATAGGAGCCGTAGTAGTTGACATAGCAAGTCTTACATGAGCCTGCTGCCACTTGCATCACTCCTCACCCTTCGTCTCACTTCAAACTCTCTTACCAATGTCTTCACATTTATCCAGCTTGCCTTTTCATCATATATTCCAGCATTTTATGGTGGATAGTGTCAAAGCTTATTTATCCATTATGTTATTTAATGTGGATTAGATAATAATGAATAAGGCATTTTTCTTTTTCTATATCCATTTTCCTTATATTATTCCCTTTGAATAGATGGCATGAGCGAGGATGAACAAATCCACAAGGGCCGTGATGAGGGTTAATGTGTGTGTGTATTGAGTGGGATGATATTGAGTTTAAGTGTTTTATTTGTACTTTACCTGTTGTGTGCTAATGCAAATACATTATATTACAGGACAAGAGGATGAAGCCAGTTCCAGTGAGAAGGATGATGACTGGAAGGAGGTGAGCTTTTTGTCATTATCCATCGAAATCAGTGATGTTAAAGATCATGAGTTAAGTCTTGCATGAAGCAAGAATGTGCAATAACAAAGTAATTTAATGCTCTATCCTCAAATAAAACATTTCAAGATATTTATTAGATATCTTCATTATGGTGATTCCTTATTGGTTTTCCATTTTTATTCTTCTGGCAGTTTGTCAGCTATTTTCTTAAAATCTTCTTGTGAATAACTTTTAAGTATATCACTTGAGAATATTCCTGATGTGAAAGTCCTGTTGCAATTACTTCATTGTCCGCCTTGGTGGGTTCCTTAGACTTTGTCATAGTGATTTTGTAAGGTGCTGTATCAGTTTTGTGTCATATTTTGCTACCTCTTGAATGTCAAGAAAAGCTGAGAGAATCTCCTCAGACTTGCCTTTTTTAGCACACTTTGGAGTAACTTTGTAACTTTATACATCACTTTATGTGATGTATAAATTTTGAGTTTTGTAGCTTGTGATCGTAGTCTTGAGATCTAGTTACACTTGTTAAGGATGAGAATTTATGTTCTCTATCTCACCAATATTCTTAATAAATTGCTTAGTTTTGATGTGCCTTCATTTTGGGATGCATATGATGTACTATATTCATTTAAAATTTAAAAAAAATAATTGTATTCATCAATTTGGAACAATTAAATTTCTTTAGGTGATGGAAACATTTAAGTAGTTGATGTTAGGTACTATTCTAAACTCTATTAAAATACAATTAAATGTATTAAATCTTTACACTTGCCTCCAGGTCTTCCACATATTGCAACATTGCACTGAACCTTAGTACAGTACTTGCTTCCAGGTCTTAGACATATTCACTGAATGAATGTTACACCTTTAGGAGTTGCATGTTCCCATACAGTGAGTTTTGCACCACTCATAATTTACACCTAATTGCTGTATGCAGGCCTTACGTCAGACACACTTGGAAATTAATAAGCTTTTTCCATAACATAGGAAACTAAACATTCTTTCAATTAACTAAATTCAAAATTTCATCAGTTTGCTGGAAGTAATTTTTATTAACACTTTGCCTGGCCCGACAGGCCACCCACATCGCGCCGCAAGTGTTCACAGTGTGGTATCTTCATTTACAAATTTAGTCTGTTCCCAGAGATGGGTCATAACTCAAAAATTTGTAACTCTAAAAAAAATTTTCCATAAGAAATAATGTAAATTTAATTTAAACTGTTCCACATTCCAAAAAATATTAACTTCAAAAATACATTTCATACATAATACACATAGACATTTTATACTATAGTATGTACAAGTTATAGCTTACCTTTATTGATGACTCTTGTTGGCATTAGAAGACAGTGAGGAGAGGGGAGGAGGAGAGGTATTAGTGTTTGGAAGGAGAGTCCCCTTCCATTATAGCATCAGGCAGTGATGACTTTTCTGGGGTACTCTCTCTCCTATGTTTTGCAGGCATACCACTAGGACCTGGTTGTGGCTCACTGCTTGCTTGTCTTCCTAACATTCTGTCTAAAGACACTTATTTTCCTTACATTTTGACACTTGTCTGTAGTAAGACATCACATTGTCATTAAAAAGGTCAATGCAACGGCCTGTTACAGCTTTATCTGGATGAGTTTTTTCAACTAAACTTTGCAGTTCTTCCCATACTTCACACATTTTTGAATGAGGAAGGGACATCCTCTACTGCCTCTACTCACAACTATTTTCTTAGGTTGAGCCTTACCACTGACTTTCTTGGGACCCATGGCATGATATTTAATAATTACTTTTATGTTCAAAAAACAAAAAAAGTACAAAAACAATTAAATTCTTCACAAGTGTGATTGCCACTAAGTGGGCGGCTCTGGTAAACTGAGGCAGGGTCACCTGTACCACCAGGAACCAAGCACTTGGTCAACCCACACGTGTATCAACAGTCGCAAGTAGAGTCATAGGTCGTAAGTTGAGTCGAATGTTCTGCCGAAATTGGGGTCATAACTCAAAAAATTTGTAAGTAGGGCCATTCGTAAGTCGAGGTTCCACTGTCCTTACTAAGAGTAGGCAAAAATTAATTGATGATGGCGTTGACGTCATGCCATGAACTGCGTGTATTGTTTTGATGACTGTACGAATGTCATCACGACGCCAAACTGTTACTAAAGGATAATTTACAAGAAGTTTGTTTGTACATAGGCCTTTGGAGTGTATGCATGTCATGTTCATTGTACATTAACCTTTGGATAGTATGCTTGTACAGTGGTACCTTGGTGTACGACTGCCCTAGAGTACAATTTTTATGTATTTGACGTCAAATATATCGTAAAAATTTAATTGGTGTACGTTTTCCTTGGAATCTGATATCTGTTGATTCATGTTTGTGTCAATGAGCGCCCGGTGATGGGGCGTGAGACAGTTGTTTACCAGTGTATCCTGCCTACCCCGCCCAGTGATAACTTCGCTTCAATTCTTTGTAAAGAATTTCATTGTTTTTGTGCTTTTTTGGATTTGTGAACATATAAGTTCTTATTATATAATAATGTCATGGGTCCCAAGAAAGTCAGTGGTAAGGTTCAACCTAAGAAAATAGTTGAATGACAGTAGAGGAAAAACAACAGATCATTCGTAAACATGAAAATGGTATGTGGGTTGTTGATGTCCCTTCCTCATTAATTAAGAAAATATGTGCAGTATGGAAAGATCTGCAAAGTTTTTACTGAAAAATGTCATCCAGATAAAGCTATAACAGGCCATTACATTAACCATTTTAATGACAATGTGATGATGTCTCACTGCAAACAAGTGTTAACACGTAAGGAAAACAAGTGTCAATAGACAGGTTTTTAGCGAGAAACAAGCAATGAGCCACAACCAGGTCCTAGTGGTATGCCTGCAAAACATAGGAGAGAGTTCCCCAGAAAAGTCATCACTGCCTGATGTTATAATGGAAGGGGACTCCGATTCCAAATACTAACACCTTTCCTCCTCCACTCCTCCCATACGCCAACAAGAGTCCTCAATAAAGGTAAGATATACATACAGTATTGTATTGTAGTACAAAATGAGTGGTATTCGGTATAAAATGTATTTTTAAGTTAATCCGTTCCACACCCACAAAAATATTTAATTTACATTATTTCTTATGGAAAATTTAGTTTTGGTTTACAAATTTTTGGTGTACAGCGCATCTCTGGGAATGGATTAGGATCGTAAACAAAGGTAGCACTGTATGTTTACTGTACATTAGCTTTTGGATGGTATGCATGTGTGTTTATTGTACATAAGCATTTGCATTCTATGTGCTTATGTTCATTGTATATTAACATTTGTAATGTATGTACCTTTGTTCTTATTTTGTAACTGTAATCCATAACCATCATATTTTTAATCTTGTATGGTAAATATTTATGTTTAGTGACAAATAAAAAACATAAAAATTACAGTATTATTTATTATTGATGTATTCATGTAAGGTTTCAAAATTAAATAACCCAGAAGAAATCTAGTACAATATAAAAGTTTCTACATCTATATTAGTTATGAGATGGAGTACATTCACTGTTTTTTGTGGGTCGCCCCTTCGGCTCCCCACAGCTATACCGGGCTGATGTGTATGTATCTTAGACCATGACAACATTCAGTCAATAGAGTACTAGGCCTACCGGGGACCACAAGCCACAACCTGGGCCCCTTTCAGAGAGGCATGAGAAGCAATGGCCCTATAGACACACCCCGTGTGGTCGGAAGCGGTCTATATCTGTCATCTACCAGGTCTGGCACCCAGAAAGGTAGGAATCCCAAAACAAACTACAGCTGTACCTACAGAAATCACAATAGCGTGATGCATCAAATGAACAAATCCACAAGTGCTGTGATGAGGGTTCGAACTTACGCCCGGGATGATCCCAGACGCTGCCTTAGTCGACTAGGCCACGACGTGGTAAAAGAATTGTAACCGGGAATTCCACTGACCTCGCACGGATCCTGCAGCCTATCTGAGACACAAACCAGGGTTTTACATAATTCCCCCCATGCACTCAGGCTCTGCCAACAAGCTGTTCTACCTCTTTGCTCTCACTTCAATACACACAGAATTCACAATAGCGTGATGCATCAAATGAACAAATCCACAAGGGCTGTGATGAGGGTTCGAACTTACGCCCGGGATGATCCCAGACGCTGCCGGGGTCTGACAACTAAGTAGACAGCGCCTCAGATTCGTAGTCCTAAGGTTCCGGGTTCGATCCTCGGTGGAGGCGGAAACAAATGAAAGAAACAAATTTCTTTCACCCTGATGCTCATGTTCACCTAGCAGTAAATAGGTACCTGGGAGTTGAGACAGCTGCTACGGGCTGCTTCCTGAGAATGTGTAACAAAAAGGGGGCATGGTCGAGAACCGGGCCGCAGGGATGCTAAGCTTTGAAATCATCTCAAGATAACCTCAAGATCTCATATTGATATCTCCTCGGTTATCTGCGCGCCACAGCTTCGGTGGCCGGGGATGCACTTTGGTTGACCCTGTTTCCCGTCTTCCCTGTTCCAGGGCTTGGGTCTTTCTGGTTGTCCGCGGGGTTATTCATTCCAGCCAGCCTGCGGTTTATTCTCGTGCCCACGATGTTCGTCGGTTTGCTGCGTTGTCTGCTGTCTTCAGTAACATGTCTTGGGCTGACATTCGGGCACAGGGTTTTTGGAGGTCGAATAGGGTCCTGGCCACGTGCTACCTTGTTAATATTCCTGGGGCCCAGTTGGGCCTGTGTCGCATTGGGTTGTCGGTTGCAGCCAGTTGTCTCGATTTGAGTTGAGAAGTGAGAGCCGACCGCCTCCTGGGTAAGTCACTTTTGTTTTGTTTTGTCTTTGGGTAAGTAGCTCCTGAGAGCTGCAGGGCTCCCCCCCAAAAAAAACAGCGTTGAATGTAATGAAACGCCATTTTCTGGGTGAGACCCGTAAGCTTCCCGGGAACCCTCCTCCCTCCACCCGGTCGGCAGTTTTTCACATGTTTTGACATCCAGCCTGAGAACTGGGGGTGTGGGTTGCTGGTACGGGGGTCTGGGGCTTCCCTTTTCCCCCTTCTGGGGAGGGGGGGGGGAGTGTTGCACAGACAGCAGCGCGGCGACTTGGTGACGTCATGCTCTTTTGCTAGTTTTCATTTGGGGAGTTTTGTCCACTCGTTCGTCTTCCAGTAGCAATGTTAACCAGAATAGGGGTTTGTTTTGGGGCGCTTACCTTTCTGGGTGCTTGACCAGGTCGATAGCAGATATTGAATGCTTCCAAACACACGGGGGGTTGCTATAGGCCATTGCTCATCGTGCCTCTCTGAGGGGGGGGCCAGGTTCTGGCTCGTGGTCCCTGGTAGGCCTAGAACTCCATGCACATTGACTGATGCCAAAGTCTAATATATCCATATCAGCCTAGACAGCTCCGGGAAGCCTCAGGGTTTCACACAGAAAATGGTGTTTCATTACATTCAACGCTGTTTTTTTTTTTTTTTGGTGTTCAGTGAGTGGTTGTTTATAAAGCAATCATCATTGCAGAGAGGTATACAGTGCCACATTCTTTACAACAGATATTGACTAATTTTTTCCATCTGATAATGTAAGTCTGTTACTGTTACCCCTTAGGCCAGAGGTTGATTTTGTTCTGACACTTGTCTCTCTCACATTAATTTCGTCTGTGTTATGGTACTGTACCTAATTGTAAATATACAAAACAATTTTCAACAAATTATAATCTAGATAAAGATTTACAAATTACAGTATGAAAAAATCATGCAGTTAATTGGAAGAGATTTTACCCTAGGTGAAACGTAAGGGACGTCTAAGAAGAGATAATGAAAGCAAGGAAAAAGACCTGAAGCAGCCAGCTGACACTGTGCTGGACAAGTCAAATGTTAAGAAAAGTCGAGGAATGTCTCAGGAACCACTTGGCTTCTGCAAAGACACAAGAGAGGAGCTTGATTTTCAGTTTGACGAGGAGCTTGAGGTTCTACCAAAGACTGGGCGACAGCATGATTTTAGTGAATGGTATGTGCTAAATTCTGTTTTAGAATATGAAGTGCTTTTTAAACTATTTCATTTCAGTGTCTTTCGCCCCTCACGTTTTTATCACAAAATTTCAGTCGCCGGCAACTAAATTTCCCTGTACAAGGAAAACAAATTACCTCTTAATTTTATTCACATTTAGATAAACCATTCACTAGTTTAAGAAGCACTTGATTAAAGAATATAACATTGTTCAATCTGCTAAGTGTTGAGGCACTTGCCTGAATAGTTGTCTGTACTGTGTACTTCTGCTCAAACACAACCTGCTTCTCTTGAATGCTGCTTGTAACAGGAGAGTCTACTCAAAATCCCCTTCAAGTGTTACTTTAAATAAACTGAACTCCAGAGTAGCACTCTGCTAACTGCTAGCTACTAGCCCAATTGGCTATTACCCCCAACTGCTACCAAGTATTAACAGCACCACAACAAGGTTCCTTAGGCTTCCCAGCTTGATAATCTTCTGACAGGGTCTCTCAGGTTAGTCATTGTGGCTGGCTAAGAAGTGGATTCCAAGTTAAGTGATGTTTCTTATTTGAAACCGTGTGTCTAAGTTGGGTCTCATCCTTCATTAATACTGTAGCATGTGTGTGTATAATTAAATGTAGTTACAGGATGAGAGCTATGCTTATGGTGTACTTACCTATCAGACATGATAAAGCACCTAAAGTATTAGGATCGTCTCAAGGCTCTCCAAATGTTCTCTTTAGAAAGGAGATGAGAGAGGTATTGAATTATATATACAATACATGGAAAATAATGGAGGGCCAGGTCCCAAAATTTACACTGTAAGATAACAGTGTACCGAGCTCTCTCACTGTAAGATAACAGCCTATTGGACCAAACTCTCACAAGTCAAGCCTGACCTCGGGCCGGGCTTGGGGAGTAGAAGAACTCCCAGAACCCCATCAACCAGGTATCAACCAGGTATAACAACATACAGGAGTGAGCAATATCAAAGGAAATGCAGAATTCAGAGAACACAGTATGAACAGAAGTCTACGATTGTTCAATATCCTCCCAGTGAGCATAAGAAATATTGCTCGAATAAAAGTGGACGTCTTTCAGAGAAAACTGGATAGTTTTCTTCAAGAAGTGCCAGATCAACTGGGCTGTGGTGGGTATGTGGGCCTGCGGGCCACTCCAAGCAACAGCCTGTTGGACCAAGCTCTCACAAGTCAAGCCTGGCCCTGGGCTGGGCTTGCAGAGTAGAAGAACTCCCAGAACCTCATCAAGGTATGATGAAAGTATGGAACTCATTATACTCCCTAAACTCATTTTACCCTTCTACTCATTGCAGCACTGTAATTGTACACATTTACCCATAGTTTACATGAAGTAAGTCCCGAGAGTTTTACTCCCCAAGTCCATCCTGGGCCAAGGTTGTCTTGTGATGATTGGATCTAAGAACCTTTTATTCCACAGGTCGGATGATGAAAGTGACTACGAAATTAGTGATCAGGATGTAAATAAGCTTCTGATTGTGACACAGTCTCCACCATCTGCTACTGCTGCAGCTCCAGGAACATCAACTAGTTCTTCATCATCCAGTACTGCCACCCGGCCTCCTAAGCATGGCGGATTTGATCGCACTGGGGACTGGACTTCCCGTACTAAAATGACACAAGAATTGGCCAAGGTTATTAATGATGGACTCTATTATTATGAGCAGGATCTGTGGGAGGACAGTGAATGGGTGAGTTATAATTATTTTGTATTGAAATGTTTATTTTGTGGCAATAAGTTTACTTATTAATTTATGTTACATTCCACCTTGATATAAAAAAAAATTCAGTAGTAAGACTTAAGAAATATAAGGTAAAGGTAGGTGTGTTTTTAATATCCGATTATATGATTTCACTTTGTGCTTGCTAGCAAGGTAATTTATTGAAAATGTTTTTTCTGCTTTCATCTTTGTAAATTTTAATTTATATGGTACTTCTATAGCTGGACTCTTTCCATCAAATTTTCCATTATTCTTATTCCATATACTGTACTGTACAGTACAATACTTTTCATACTGTATGAAGTATTAGTTTTGCTTCTAGTTTTTCAGTAATTGCCATCATTATTATCTTGTTCATAATTTTACAAACAAGATGTGAAATTTACATTCAAGGGAATTATTTTCTCTACAGTTCCCGCAGTCAACAGAGAGAAAGCAAACGGCCGTGACGCAGCAGGTTACAATGATCAGTCAAGAGGTGATGGAGACCCTGCAACCCAACCACCCTCCTGTCCCAGTTAACCAAGAGGTCCCTCCCCCTCCCCCTCCCCTACACCTCCTCCAGGTATGCTAACATGCTGCTCTTAACTTTCCATCTGTACTACTATGGCACTCAACAACACTCTTGCCAACATTCCACATGCTTAACCCCTTAAATAACCTTTACAAGTAGATGCTAGTTATATTGTTCTTAATGAGACATTACTAATGGCTAATGTAATGACCACGGTGGACGTGTCCAATTGACCTCCCGGGGGGCCAGTTGGACACGTCCACCGTGGTCGGCGGTCAGTGTGTGTATGTGTGCCTTGAATGTTCGAAGATATACTGTAAACAATAGATGCCAAGACCCTTGTTCAAGTAGTGTTCATTTCATATCCAGTTGCTGTGTTTATGTGTAGTTTTCTGTTTTTTATTTTCTGTTAGTAAATATTCAATATATTGTCACTTCTTAGTTGCAGTATTCATTAATACATGTAATGTCTTTAATTTTTTTATGCAATAGGTATGTAGAATAATTTTATGAAACTAATGAATTAGTAGAAGTTTTAATATTTTAATTAGCACAAAGCATTTGTATGCTCTTAGACAAATTTGAAAAGACCTAATATTCTGTTTATTTTGTTGCCAGGGTGCAGAGGATCCTTTTGAAGACAAGGTTTCACCTACACCAAAAACGCCAAGATCACGAAAAGCTGCACGTTTCTATGCAGTTGTTAAAGATAAAGCAAATGTTGATCAGCGAACTCCACGCAAAAAGAAGACTCGCCACTCTCACAATCCACCTGTGGAGAGTCATGTTGGGTGGGTTATGGATTCCATAGAACACAAGCCCCGCACAAACTCAATAAGGTAAGAGATCCCATGTTTTCGTACTGCATTTAACTTTGCTAATGTATCTTGAATATAGTTTGCTGAAATGATATTATCACTAATCCCACACTTTGAACAGTTTTGAGTACTATCCAACTAAGTTCTTTTCTGTAGGGAGCCCCTTTGGCTCCCTGAAGGCTTACTGATTAAGTGCCACACTACTTGGAGTCATCAGTTGCAGTTCTTTTATGCCTACTGGAGACCGCAAGCCAGAACCTGGCCCCCCCCCCCCCACAGAGGAGCAGGGAGCAATGGTTCATGAACACTTTATATTTAAAGTTTGTCATCTTGCCATCGATCAGGGAAGGCACCCAGAAAGGTAGAGGGAATCAATACAGACTACTGCCTGGTTGAAAATGCGACCTATGCCCTCAAAATATCAAAAAGAGAACCCCCCAACAAGGAAACAAAGAAGCAAAACTTTATCCAACTAACCACCCCCACTCGTTAGCTCCAGCCCCCCCCCCCCCTCCCCCTCTGTTGGGGGGGATGGGAAACAGCCTGGGTGAGCTGGGCTGCCTCCAGTCAGTTCTTGACTGATGCATGCCTAGAGAATGGTCTGTATCGCAACATTTTTCTTGCACAGTGAACAGTTGATGCCGCTTCCTTCCTATGGCTCTACCGGACGTATGGGCACCCAGAGGTGGACCTCTTCGCGTTGGCTTGGTCACAGGGTCTTCCTCGTTACGTGGTGTCGTACCTTGACTGCGAGACACTGGCAGTAGTCACTTTTCTGCAGGACTGGTCAAGGAGGGGGGGGGGGGTACCTGTACCCTTTTCTCCCCAGTCCAGCTGTTGCTTCGGGTTCTGGCTCGGCTCGAATCATACTGAGGGAGTGGTTCTCCTGGCCCTATTGTGGCCGGCCCACCATTGGTTTCAGGTGCTGCCTGCTCGGTGCCCGAACCCAGGCAGTTTCCCCAGCTTTGCCTTAATCAGTGGGTCGGACAGGTGAGGTACCTTGCAGGTTCAACCTTCTCCGTAATTCACATCTGGTCTTTCTGACAAGTGTGTATCGCCATTTGTATGGTGATCAGGTAACTAATTTGATGGTGTCCTACCTGTAGTCTTCTTAGCATCGGTATGAGGTTTCTTGGCTAGCTTTCCTCCTTTCTCTTCATAGGATTTTGTCTGTGTCAGATATGGTTGTATTGTCCTTTCTCTCTTGCCTTTTCTAAATCAGCATCTTCTGCTGAATACTGTCACATGTATTGTGTGGTGCTGGCAGAGCCACTTCAGCTTGGGTTTGGGTAGGATGTTACTTCCGCCCCGTTCCGCAAGCTTTTTCATGCATTTTTTCACCTCCCGCCAACTCGTGTGCCTCCTGTGCCTGCTTCGTCTTTGGACCGGGTTCTTTCTTGTCTTCACCTCGGTTTGTGGTGGCCCTTTTGGTTCGTGATTGTTTCTGGTAGGCCTTATTTTTGTTAGCATTGGCCACTGGTGGTTGGGTTGGGGAGCTTCATGCTCTACTCCGGCTCTGGAGGTTTTGTTCTCTTGGTCCTGGGGGTCGTTTTGTTCGGTTGCAGTCTGCTCCTTCCTTTCTGGTGAAGAATGAGACGGTTGGCTTCTGGAAGAGTCCTTTAGTTGTTGATGTTTGGTTGGTTCGGCCGGGGGGTTGCGTCATGTGTTAGGCCCGGTAGCGGCTTTGCGCCATTACCTGTGGGCCACTGGTTCTGTGTCGATGGATGCATTGTGATCGGTTTCCCTAGTTCCCTGTTCAAGGCTTGTGTGCCTCAGGTTGTCTGCAGTGTCATTAAGTCTAGCCAACTTACGGTCTACCCTCGTGCCCATGATGTGCATAAGTTCCCACATGCTCTCCTGGTAGTGTGGGAACATGTCTTGGGATGATATTTGGGCACTCTGGGGTTTTGGAGCTCTAACAGGGTCCTGGCTACCAGGTATCTGGTGGACATCTCTGGGCCTTCTGTGGCCTTGTTGTTATGTGTCATGTGTCGCATCTGACAGTCTCTTCCTCGGATTGAGAAGAGCTGGGTGCTGCGGTGCAATCTCTTCCCCGTTAAGTCCATTTTTCCTTCAATGTGGGTAGCTAGCTTCAGAGAGCCAACAGGGCTCCACACAGAAAATCAGTGTTGAATCTGGCCGACCCCTCACAATGTTCAAGAGAGAGCTCAATAAACACCTATAAAGGATACCCGATTAACCAGGCTATGACTCATGTCGGGCTGCGAGCAGCTGCATCTAACAGCCTGGTTGACCAGTCCAGCAATGAGGAGGCCTGGTCAAGGACCGGGCCACAAAGATGCTAAGCCCCGAAACCATCTCAAGCTAACCTCAAGGTAAGGAGCCCCGGAGGCTCCCTGACGCCCTCCCTCCCTCCCTCCTACCGGGGGGGGGGGAGGGGAGTAGCTAACGAATGGGGGGGGGGTTATTTGGATGAAGATTTGCTTGTTTGTTTTCTTGTTGGGGGTGTTCTTTGATATTTTGAGGGGCATAGGTTACATTTTCAACCAGGCAGTAGTCTGTTTTTATTCCCCTACCTTTCTGGGTGCCTTTCCTGGTCGATGGCAAGATGATAAACTTTAAATGTAAAGCATTCATGAACCATTGCTCCCTGCTCCTCTGTGAGGGGGGAGCCAGGTTCTGGGTTGCGGTCCCCGGTAGGCATTAAAGAACTATGCAACTGATGATTCCAGGTAGTGTGGCACTTAATCAGTAAGTCTTGAGGGAGCCTCCAGGGCTCACCCAGAAACTTGCATTTTATTACATTCAATGCAAGTTTTTTATCTGCAGCATATATATTGTAAAAGCAAGCAACACAATACAGTATTCAGTATTTTGTTGCTAGTACCATTAATTTTAACTTTTTAATATTAAATACTTATATTTCTTATTTACAGTGACTTAAATGCGAGCCCAAATGAGAATCAGCTTTCAAATAGTTTTGGCAGCAGTTATGGATCCTTTGGGTCTTTACCAGGCTCTTTACCGACCTTCCAACACCCGTCACATTCTCTTCTCAAAGAAAATGGCTTCACTCAACAAGTCTACCACAAATATCGAGCTAGATGTTTAAAAGGCAAGTTTTTCATGCTCTTAGTAATTTAAGGGGGCACATTACGTAAAAATGCAATAGATGAAAACTGGTTTGATTTTAATCAAACTTTTTTGACTAGTTGTATATGAAATTGGGTTCAACTCGTCCAAGTCTCAGCATCGTAGCATAAATGGGAAGGGAGAAAAAAATTGAATTATGTGTCAAAAAATTTCCAAAATGGTAAAAAATTAACATCAAACACAAGTGTCAACTGAAATCATGTCTATTTCACTAAGTTGTCAGAATAGCATATAACAAGGTGGACAAAAACAAACTATTTAGCATAAACAGAACACGGACAGGGTGGAAACATAGTACTCAAATGAGGCACAGAGATATTAGAATATGTGTTTTCAGTGTTGGCCTAGTGGACCAAACTCTCACAAGTCAAGCCTGGCCTCGGGCCAGGCTTGGGGAGTAGAAGAACTCCCAGGACCCCATCAAGCAGGTATCAAGCAGCAGGGTAGTTAACAAATGGAATGCACTAGGCAGGGATGTGGTGGAGGCTGACTCCATACACAGTTTCAAACAAATGTAGATAAGATAGAACCCAATAAGTTCAGGAATCTGAACACCAGATGATTGACAGTTGAGAGGCAGGAGCAAAGAGCTGAAGCTCAACCTGCAAGCACAACTGGGTGAGTAGTGAATGTGTGTGTTATAAATAGTGTTAAAGAAAGAAATATACAATAATGTGCGGTGGGGTTGATAAATTACAAATTTAACCAGTTACTTAATATGAGTTTTTATTTCTTCAACAAATGGCATTTACTTTCAATTTGTTTTTCCATTCATAATATTGAAAGTAGTTTTGTTTATCAATTGTAGAACGCAAAAGACTAGGCATTGGACAGAGTGCCGAGATGAACACTTTGTATCGCTTCTGGTCCTTCTTCCTCCGAGAACACTTCAACCGCAAAATGTACGAAGAATTCAGAAGATTAGCCAATGAAGATGCCAAAGTTGGATACAGGTGAGCTTATAGTTACTTCAATTTGGTTTATCTACCACATCCATTTATAAATGTGAATTATATAATGATTATAAGCAATCATTATTGAGTTTCTGGATTGTTGATGTTCACTAAAGTTTTTATAGTGATGATATAATGTCTATTGATGATGTTGCATGTTAGGATACATGGGGTGAGGTGCAAGTGGGCTTTCTAAGCCTAGTGATGAGTGAGGTGCATGTTATGAGCTGTGAATAAGTGACAATAATGCTGCTGAAAATCGATATATGACATGAAAGTGATGGTTTCGGTCCGTGCTGGACCTTCAACTTGTGTGTTGGATTATCCGGGTGATAATATTCTTGTCTTCATATTTAATGGAAAATTGAATACAGTATTTCTTTTTCTAGCTATATCTCACTTTGCTTGCATATAGAATTTAATTATGGTGTTCATGGTTGCTCTTGAAGCTAGCTTGTTTTTCCTTCAAATTAAAATTTTATGGAAGTTCACTTTATTTATTCATTGTTATTGTTTTGAAAGCAATACACACATTGATACGTACCAGGTATCATATTTTGTATAATGTCATCATTTTTTCCCCACAGATATGGCTTGGAGTGTCTCTTCAGGTTCTATAGTTATGGACTGGAGAAACATTTCCGAGATGAAATTTACAATGACTTCCAAGAAGAGACTTTACGAGATATTGACTGTGGTCAGCTGTATGGACTCGAGAAATTCTGGGCATTTAGGAAGTATTATAAAAATAGTGTCAATCTTGCAGTGCAAGATAAACTCAAAGAGCGTCTTGCAAAGTATAAAAGCATTGAGGATTTTAGAGTAGAAATGGTAGGTGTTTTTTCATTTAACTTTTGTACAATAGCATATTTAGATAGGATATACATGTTAGTTTGATACAATAAAGTGAATTATATCTTGTGATAGGATACGTAAATTCATTATGCTGAGTACTTGCAGCATCGCCACCCAACACCGGTACGCTCACATTTCTTGCACAAACTTCATTTTGCATAACAGTGGTAGTTATTGCAGTATCATTTTTGGGGTTTAGAGACGAGTAAAAGATTTATCTGCAACTAGGTCCGTGGTAATGATATCAAAAGTTGCAACATTTTTTGCTTATATATTCTGATGCATGGTTTATAAATAAATGCGTAATATGTTTGCTGAACCGACCTTACCAGCTATGAAGTGTTTAATTCTTATCAAGTAATTCTTGTTTCTAAATTGGTGATGCAACTAACAGTAGCATGGAAAGCTCATGAAAAGTTTTACACAGGCTCTAGACTTCTACCACCAATACCACCCAATCACTAATTAGTAGTCACCTCTTCCCAAATTATTTTGTACCTTTTGAAAACCCCCACATGAAAGGCACTAAAATGTCTTTTTCTTTTTTTTTTTTTACTTGGTGCATTTTTGGATAATTACCTAGCAACATATTTCTTCACAACAAGAGCCTTTGGTTTTCATATTTGAATACAGTAACATTTGACAATGAAAGTGTACAATCATTTTAAATTTCTATGGTGCTTTGGAAAACTATTTGTTGCTTGCCTCTTCTACTTGGTACATTTCATCATGATTTACATCCACGACATCTTAACACTTTTGTTTGGAAGGACGTATACGACATCCGTAATTAACTCTGCAGATGTTCGGGAGGGACGTATGTTACGTCAGATTTTAACAGTATCGCTCGCTTTGGACACCGATCACATCCATTGTTTTTTTCTCTTGAGTTCTAGCCGTGGACAGGACTCGCGTCCAATGCAAAAATATTTGTATAAAATTCATTTTTTTATCCGATCGACCTCAGGATAGTTTCAAAATAAGCGCCTTTAGAATGCACACAATTTGATACCAAAATGAAAGATGTAACACGAAACTTGATGTCAGAACACTTGAAAGATTATAAATATGTTTTTGGGTCTAAATTTTAAATTTTAAAATATTTGTTAAAATTATATTTACTGTGCTATTATTATGGGACTAGTTTTAAAATGTGCGCCTTTATATTGTGAACAATTTGATACCAAAACGACTGATGTAACATGAAAATTGATGTTATCAAACTGAACGAGTATACACATTAGGTTGTGGTGTGCACATTGGTGCTCGTTCACGGGTAATTTTAGACTTTGCTGCATGGACTCCTGCTAGGCTTTTGGATATTATATGCATATACATCTGCAGGGAATTTATTTGCGAACACAATGATACGAAAATGAACGACATAGCACGAGAATTAAGGTGAGAAAACTGAAACGAGTATACACATTTAGGCGTTGCCACATGCTCACTTGCACCATTAGCCCCATGACGTCAAAGTCTGTGGTGCTCACGTGGCGCGCGCGATAGTGTTAATATATTTGTTAAAATTACATTTTTTATCCGATCGACGGGCTTTTGGACTTCATATATATATATATATATATATATATATATATATATATATATATATATATATATATATATATATATATATATATATATATATATATATATGCGAACAAGCCTGAATGGTTATATAGAATGAATTTTCATATATATATATATATATGTATGTATGTATGTATGTATGTATGTATGTATGTATGTATATGTATGTATGTATGTGTCACTAAGAACTCTTTGACCCGGCCAGGATTCGAACCCATGCCGTCCAGGATCACGCCTAAACGTACACAGTACCGTGACCACCGCACCAATGATCGTCTATAAGGATTGGTCAGTCTTGGTGCTTATTAACTAAGCTCCCTGACTGATTAACCCCCGACGACACTCATGGATCCATTTGGGTACAGTTTTTCATCAAATTCTGGCGCATGCACGGGCCACACTGAGTCTAACATGTGTGAGAAAGCTGCATGATCGCGCAAGCCATATATCACTAAGAACTCTTTGACCCGGCCAGGATTCGAACCCATGCCGTCCAGGATCACGCCTAAACGTACACAGTACCGTGACCACCGCACCAATGATCGTCTATAAGGATTGGTCAGTCTTGGTGGGACAGGAGGTCACCAAGTCTATGAATAGAGTCGGGAGTTGTAAATTTACTGTACCCAATTTTGTTTAAAATAAAGGGGCTGCTTTTTAAATAAGCAACATTTGCAACAATAAGTAACATTTTGCTTCCTTTAGGGTATAGTATATTTTAAAGTTTTTGTTCATATATGTTATTTATGTGTGTAAATATGTGCAAAGCTGAGATTTATCATTAGCAGTAAGAACCATAAATAACAACAAGTACAGTATTATAATCTAGCAAAATTCTTGATAGAGTGGAAACCTTACAAGTTGTGAATGGGTTCAGACCCAATTAGTCCTTTCTATCAAGGTTACACTGTAATTGTATTAATGAAATGAGACAGAACAGACTAAACAAAAATGACAGCCATTTTTAGCATTTCTTATTTTTGCATAAATGATTGAATTTATTATGATTCAAGAATTTTAATAGCATGTAATTAAAACATGCTTCTGTTTTTTCAGCCCGAAGAATATGATGCAGCACGAGAGGCCAGAAAAGCTCGCATTCGCACCAGATCAGAGAACGAGGGCATGATGGTGGCAGGCCACGAGGGTTATCAGAGGTATGGCTACAACTGCTCTGGGCCTAAGCGACGTCAGCGCCGTGCTTCTGAGGGTGATGGAACCCCAAGCCAGGTGGACTACTATCCACACCACCACACCAGAGTACGGAATAGCTCGGGAGAATATTTCTATACGAGGGTTAGTTGTAAATAAGATTATATTTGCATTTTCTTGATGATATTAAATTTCTTTAAATATTGATTGTTATTTGCTTTAGCAAATTATTACTTGGTTAATTTAAATTTGGCTGTTTGAAACATTTATCAAATAGTAATCCAAAAAATGAACAAATCCACAAAGGCCGTGACGAGGATTCGAACCTGCGTCCGGGAGCATCCCAGACACTGCCTTAATCGACTGAGCTATGATAGGGTTAAAAAGAGTTGAAACCGAAGTTCTACTGAACTTACTGGATCCCGTAGCCTCTCCGAGGCACAAACCAGGGTTTTACACAACTCCTCCCTGCACCCGAGCTATGTCAATAGCTCGGGTACTATTGGGTGCTATGAACAAATTTGTTCATTTGATGCATCACGTTAGTGTGATCTCTGTGTGTAATGATGTAAGGGCGAAGAGGGAGAATGGCCTATTGACATAGCTCGGGTGCATGGGGGGAGTTGTGTAAAACCCTGGTTTGTGCCTTGGAGAGGCTATGGGATCCAGTAAGTTCAGTAGAACTTCAGTTTCAACTCTTTTTAACCCTGTCGTAGCTCAGTCGATTAAGGCAGTGTCTGGGATGCTCCCAGACGCAGGTTCGAATCCTCGTCACGGCCCTTGTGGATTTGTTCGTTTGATGCATCACGTTAGTGTGATCTGTGTGTGTAATGTAGTAATCCATTACTTATGCTGTACAGTCAAATTTTAAGGCGTATTAATGAAAAAATGCATGCTGTTTAGTATATAAATTCAAATTTAATGTTATGGTTTGTTTATACCAGTTTTGTCTAGAAAGATTCTGGGTGTTGTGTGTACTGCTTGCAACATAGAGCAAGAGTATGTTTAGGTGTCCTGTTTGTAACAAGAGTCATCAGTGCATCAACCCACCATTTAACTAATATTTTTTTTTTTTTTTTTTTAGATATATACATGAGTTGTTACATTCTTGTACTAAGAACTAAGTTCACATTCTTGTACTAATACTAAGTTATGGTCTTCCTAATTGCTTGTTTATGTGTTTTGGTGGTATTGACAGCAGGAGTGGAGCGGGCTAGCAAAGATGGAGTTGCTTTCGCCCTTTTTGGTATGTGCCAGCTTAACCTAGGTATTAGATGTGTGTTACCAGCCTGTGGCCATCTAAATTTGATGTTTGGGAAGCTTTATGTATGAAACATTTACACAATGTCATTGAATGCAGTATGGTTATCATTGAGCGCCCGTATCAGGTTAAAACACCGCTAATGCTTGCACCTTGAAATCACACGAGTATGATATATCTTATGAGAGAATATTGAAGACATATGAGGGTATTGGACCTGCTAATGCATTATGATTGCATGGCAGCTATGAAACAGAAGTCTTCCAGGCCAGCCCATCCTCCTTTACTGATAGTACTTAAAGTAACGACGAGGACCATAGTACATATTCCGAAATACAGTGCAATTAGAAAGTAGAAGTGGCACTATTGGATTTGGACAAACCGGGGAAACGATTTTCTACTTGTGTTGCAAAGATAAACAACTTATGTTGCAAAGACAACTAAACAAAGACAAACTTAACCTTGCCTTCCTAGGCCTAATACATGCTATCTGAGGCCTAATATAGAACATATGTGTACTATACTAGGCCTAGGAATAATTTTGTTTTTTAGGTTTATTTTGGGGGGGGGGATTTTTGGACAAAATTCTCCCTTCTAATTGCTTAGTATGTCAATGCTTGTACTATAGTGAACATAGTTACAAAAAGTTCTATCTAAACAGGAGGATAGGTTGTCCAGGGGCCAGATTCACGAAGCAGTTACTCAAGTACTTACGAACGTGTACATCTTTCCTCTATCTTTGATGGCTTTGGTTACATTTATTAAACAGTTTACAAACATGAAAACTTCCCAATCAACTGTCGTTATTGTTATAAACAGCCTCCTGGTGCTTTGAAGCTCATTAACTGTTTAATAATTGTAAAGAAAGCCACAAAAGATTGAGAAAAGATGTACAGGTTTGTAAGTGCTTGCATAACGTCTTCGTGAATCTGGCCTCAGGCTCCTTTATGAATGCTGTTTCATTTTTTATAAGTAAATATATTTCCGGGTTAGAATTTTGAATATAAATCAATAGGTATGCATTTTAGCGAGTACTGTATTTTTAATACGTGAGTTTGTAGAATATACTATATAATAAATGATAACAACAACGATGCACATTTTCAAAGGCTGTTGTATAAAACAGCCCATCACTGACACCATTAAACCAATTATTGGTTTAATGTTTTACATCCTATAGATGTGGTTTGTACGACATCATATCATGTACATTTGGGAGTGTATTCACCACCCAGGGACTTTGTGTAATAAGTTAATACACACTTTATGCTTCAGCCATTTTCTTTCCTGTTCTTGGTTCCCATTATTGTTATCTTGTCTCTATTTAAACTCACCATGCACTTATGTACATTACTTTTTCTATCCATTTATAGGGAAGTGGGTCCAGAAGTCGGCACTCAAGTGGGCAGATGCAGTGGCAAAGAGCAGACAATAGTGGAAGTTACAGGAAACCAAAGTCAGTGCAATATAAGACAAACCCTTCTGCAGCCAAGACCCAGCAAGCACAATCTCAGCAGAAGACCACAGAAAACAGTAAAACGTTCAGCCAAGCAAAAAGTAAAGCAGAGGCCCAGAAACAGCAGGAAACCATAGACAACAGTAAAGGCAACAGCCACACAAAGATGAAGTCAGAAGCTCAAAAACTGGAGATCACAATAAAGACTGAAGCCTCAAAACCAACTGTATCTAAAATCAACAAAGTAAATCATAACATAAAGTTGGAAACAGTTAAATCAGTTAGTGTATCAAAAGTGCCGTCAGGAGTGACAAAATCATCGGGGACCGTTGCTACCCCAAAGACAATTCCCAAAACGGCTCCAGTTCCTGTTCCACAATCACCAAGCACATCTAGTTAGGGTTTAATAGCTGAAAGACATGTTTGTATTTAAGGATGATGAGTCACCTCAGGTTCCTGTGTCAAGGAATGTATGTAAACTATAAAATGCATGTATGCAAAGGCTCATTGTTGCGACACAAAGTGAGATACTGTATGTTAGGAACTTCTTATGTTTGCATGAGAAGGGTTAATATTTGTTAATAGTGTTCGTTTAGTCTATTGGCTTTGACTTCAAGATAATATTTCACAAACTTAGTAAATGTTTATTTTTTTAGTGGTTTAAGGAGTAGAAAAATGTACTTTTTAAGTATAATTCCAAATCAGTGATGCCAACTGTTTTGCTAAATGTTGAATGATTCTGTTGTGTATTTGAGGAGGTTCTGCTCACTCTTATCAAACTTATCAGTAACCACATGACTTGCCTCTCTTCTTCTCTTTGCACTTAAAGAGAGAGATGTTTAAAGCTTAGACTAAGAAAAGATGAAGTATGTATGTATATGTATATACAGTATATATACACACATATATATATACATATATATATATTTGTAAATAGTGGATTGTTTACTCATAATCAGTATTGATTATTGCACCAGATATTTAAGAAGTATGAATTAACTGGGTAAGTTATACATCAGATTTCTTTGATTATGTATATATTATATATATAAATACAGTATACACATTTTCATCAGTAAATTAAAGTTGCCACCATTCACCACAAAATGTGCAGCTCAACAGATAACAGTCCAAGAAAATGAGATTTTTCAAGATCGCCTGTAGGAACCTGGTAAGGAATGCTGTACAGTATCATTGTACTAAAGGTTGACTAGGTAAATTGGACAAGCAGTACCCTTAATTTTCAGAAGGCTTAGTGGCATACTTTTTGTTGATATAGTTGAGTATTGTATTAGATGTTGCCAGCAGGTATTGACTTTATTCATTACAGCTGGGACCACCATGATCAATGATTTGCAGCTTTTTAATGCCTTCGTCTTCCCTTACAAGAGTTACAATTGCATCTTGAAGATATTTTAAGATCCATTTGACAGTTGTAGGGGCAGTTCTTTTGCTGGAAATTTGGATAATTTGACTGTGAGATGGTTTGTGCCTTAATTAGTACCTCAGCAAAGCTCAGTTTTCTGTTTAGTTTTTAAAGCAAAATCAGCCTTATTGAAGTACTTTCTTAGGAGCACAATTCCTGATCCAATTCTAAACTGTTTGGGCTTGTCTACGTATCTGTATCTCCTGCATGCGAGTGTGTTGCCTGGAGGCTAATGCATTGGTGTATTTAACCCAATTCATCATGATGTACTGAGAAGTAATGATGACAGGTGCTCATTTTTCACCAGATATCACAAGTGACATTTGTATGGTATGGAATGTTTTCCATCATGTTCCAAGAGGTTGATTACTTCCTAGGTTTATTTTTCTAATGTTTGTAGGCGTTATGTGTCTATTTGGCAAATTTTCTAATAGATTTTATTTGCCTTTTTATCTGCAGTGGTTCTTCATGATACATAATGCTTCTGATGCCATAGTTGTTATTTTTGGCTGTGGTCTCTTGTGTGGGAAGTGGTCGAATGTTTTCCTTCCCAGTTGTACATAGTTGTTTGGTAATTATCTGTCAGGTAGCAATGAGGTTGCTATGCAATCTACAGTTAAGAAATGCTTTGGCAGGGGGGAGGGGGACAAGGGCTTGTGTGTATAGAGGATGCACCATTTTTGTGGATGTGCCAGATGTATATATTGCAGCTTTGTGGTATGTGATAATATTCAAATGGTGCCACCATTTACTGGAAATTTCATAAGCTAGTAGATGTAAAAATTACTTAAAATGCACTGGTATCAAGTGTTTTGCTATGTTATTCAGCTAATAAATTGTCTGCTTGTGAATTCATTTAAATAATTTATAATTGACATTAAAGGAACTATAGTGGTTATATTCTGTGTTAAATTTTTGTTAATTTAATTTGATTTAGTTACATAAAATGGTGTAGCTTCTTACCACTTATGTTGGCTAATTTTAATATATGGTTGCATTTAATATTATATGTTATTTTGATTTTGATTGGCCCATAAAAAAGTACAAAAAAGTTTTTAATTAAATTACTTGACACCCAAATTAAATCCCAGAGTTTGCGTGTGTGTCGTTAGATGCATTACATTTATTTGTTCATTGTAATCTATTAACGCTCATGTATCATAAGGTTTAGGGATAGCACTTTGTTACATTTTTGGGTCATTGTGTTTCTCATTGGAATCCTGGCAATTTGAGTGTAGGATATTCGCTATGATCATCTTTCCTGTCCCATAGCTTACTACTGTAACCTAAGTCAATTATAAGGTCATAAAACAAATAAAAAAGAAAAAAAGAATTTAAATACATAAACGTGTTGTATGATTCTCCTAATGACAGCAACTGTTTTACTGAATTTTGTTGAAACAAAACTACCAAATAGAAAATAAATTTTACTCCTGTAGGGTTGGGTAAAATCATTTTAGTTAATTTTTGTTTTTATGTGACTATAGGAATATCAATAGTAAAGAAGCAATTTTTGTTAGTGCTTTATAAGAACTGCTATTTTTCTTTTTCTATCTGAAGCCTCCATAATTTATGTAAGACATTTTCTGTTGTCCCTTTTGAGTCGCTCGTTCCTCGATGTGATCCTCTGTGAACCCGGTGCCTTTTCGCTGCCTGTCTTTTTCTGTTTTGCTCTAATATTGGCACGTTTAGTGATATTTAGAACCTAATTTGAATATCCAGCAATAGAAACTGATATAGCTCTCCAAGTAGGGTAACGATAATGTATTGTTCTATGTTGTGCTCTATAAGGATGTTCTTAATATGTTTACTCCTGATTATCACAAATTTATGGTTGGCTGCAAAAACCAAAACAATTGAGCAATGAGGAGACCTACATTATAAAACATGGGTAGATTCAGTGCAGAGCTGACAATCTTTTTAAGTCAGTCAATTGGAAACATTTAAAATGGTTATACTTGCTTTTGGCATGAAACTATAGACTTGAAGCATTGATTTTAGTATTATTGTTTGGAAATTAATGTTTTGGAGTACAAGCACACACAAAATTTGCATGAATGTGTGTGTGAGGTGCCATTGAGTTTGATTTCTAAGCACTTCTACATGGCAGATCTTTTTTTTTTATCATGTTTGCAGTTAGTGTGTAAAAGTGATATAGTAGTAGTAGTAGGTATCCATCAGTCACAGGAGACTATGGAGTTGCGCTCTGGTTGTCGGTCTGGAGTGACCTCACCAGGGCGCAAAGCCAGGGTCGGTTGATTCGAGGGAGAAGCTGTTACCAGGCAGCAGGTCCCCCGTCTCCACGGCGCTGGAGAGGGGGGACCTGATATATATATATATATAAATATTAATGTAGTAGCGAGGTTGTAGGAGAAGCGAACACTCTTATGTAGTCAGAGTTAAATGGCAGTTTTTCCCTGAATGCTCTGTGTTCCCTTCTCTGAGGCTGTGGGTCCCTATAATTGCACCAGAGGGGTACCCCCCTATATATATATATATATATAATATATATAATCGGTCGAGTGGTTAAGGGATCCTGTATATATATATACTATTAGTATATTTTGGTAGCAGTCTTTCTTGTAAACATATGTTGTTGAATATGACCGAAAAGGTAAGATTAATTCTAACACGAATCTTCTCAATATTTCTTATGTTTTTCTTCACTGTCGGTGGTAATAAAAATAACAATTCTCCGAAATTCATTTTTTAATTATCTGACGCCTGACTGCATTTCGTAATTCGTATTATATTTTCAAAGACTTAATTTACACACAAATTCTTCGTACTTATACTCTATTGGATGAGGTGATATGGTACAAAAGTTTAGGTTGAGGTGACAAACACAAGACAGAACACGAAACAATGGGTATAAATTGGATAAGTGAACATGTGAATGGAAGTACCGGCAGAAGGCCTATTTACCCATACTTCCCTTGCTGCTTCCATATTGGTTTGGGTCTTGAAGTAGGTAGAATATGGTTGTGCATTAATTGGCTGTTGATTGCTGGTGTTGACTTTTTGATGTGTAGTGCCTTGCTGATGTCAAGCCGCCTGCTATCGCTGTATCTGTCGATGATTTCTGTGTTGTTTGTTAAGATTTCTCTGGTTGTGAGAAGTGATTATGTGTTCCTTGATGGCTTTCTGTTGCTTATGCATTGTTAGTCGCCTGGAAAGAGATGTTGTTGTCTTGCCTATATACTGAGTTCTTTGGGGCTTACAGTCCCCCAAGTGGACATTTAAAGGCATATACGACGTTGGTCTCCTTCAAAGCGTTCTGCTTGGTGTCTGGCGAGTTTTTCATTAGTAGATTGGCAGGTTTTTTGGTTTTATAATAAATTATCAATTGTATTTTCTTAAAATACAAGTATTCATTCATTCTTAAATACATTCTTGAAATATGTATTTTTTTTAAATACAATTTGCCGTTCAGGCTTGTTCGCATTTGTGTTCCTCACGTGTGCCCCAAAGAATGAGGTGATTTGATAAAATACCATGCCCAAAATTACCAACAGAGTGCTGGCGGAGGGATGGGGAATTAGCCTCGGCTACCATCCTCTTTTGTCCGGTTGTGTTGGTCGAGTGGTTAAGGGATCCTGTACATCAGATGCATTGCTTCTGGCAGTATAGGTTCGAGTAACTTCTGGGGTGTGAGTTTTCAGTTATATATATATATATATATATATATATATATATATATATATATATATATATATATATATATATATATATATATATATTTATATATATATATATATATATATATATATATATATATATATATATATATAATATATATATATATATATAATATATATACTGTATATATTTATTTATTTATTTATTGTTAAATATGACCGAAAAAGTAAGATTAATAATTCAAACACGAATTTTCTCAATATTTCTTATGTTTCTTTTTACTGTCGATGGTAATTGAAAAATCAATTCTCCAAAATTAATTTTTATTTCTAGTCTGACGCGACTCTTGAAAGCGTTTCGTAATAGCTTATTACATTTTCAAAGACTTTAGTTTACACACACAACTATAACCTGAAAACAGAGTTTTTCTTATTGCTAACATTGATTGATAAAGATTAAGCCACCCAAGAGGTGGCACGGGCATGAATAGCCCGTAATTGCTAACATTGAACAGTTTGTCTTATATACTCGCATTTGGGTGAGGTGATATGTTGCAACAGTTTTGGATGAGGTGAACAAACTTTTGACCAACACAAGATAGAACACGGAGCAATGGGTATAAATTGGATAAATGAGAGGGAAAAATGGAAGTAACTGCAAAGGGCCTATTGGCCCATACTTCCTCTTGATGCTTCTATATTGGTATGGAGTCTTGAAGTGGGTAGAATATAGTTGTGCATTAATTGGCTGTTGATTGCTGGTGTTGACTTCTTGATGTGTAGTGCCTCGCAGATGTCTCATGTTACGCCTGCTATCGCTGTATCTATCGATGATTTCTGTGTTGTTTGTTAAGACTTCTCTGGTGATGGTCTGGTTGTGGGAAGAGATTATATGTTCCTTGATGGAGCCCTGTTGCTTATGCATTGTTAATCGCCTGGAAAGAGATGTTGTTGTCTTGCTATTGTTGCACCTGTGCCACGGACTTACGTGGCACAGGTGCAGGACTGTAACTTGATTACAAAGTGATTGATTGATTGATAAAGATTAAGCCACGCAAAAGGTGGCACATGCATGAATAGCCCGTAAGTGGTGGCCCTTTTGAGCCATTACCAGTATCAATAGAGATTACAAAGTTTCTTGCAGCATAATATGTCTCCAAGGATGAGGTGAAGGCAAGGCACTTCACTTATAGGTCCATTGTTACACTCGTGTCACCATAATGGCTGGTTGTGTTGTAGTGTGTTGTGTGGTGTTGTGGAGGTTGGCAGTATGTAATATGGTGGTGGTTGGCTATTGATGCATGGCTTGGTTTGCTTGCTATATAGTGCCTCGCCCATGTCCAGTCTTCTATTGTCAATTATTTTGGTGTTGTTTGTGAGGATATCTCATCCTCGGTATATATCATGCAACAAGAAACTTTGTAATTTTTAGAACTCTGCCTTTGACAATGTTAACAAGAGTTAACAAAACGCGACTCTTAGAGTAAGGTCAAATAAAACTGTAAAAATTAACTTTGGAGAGTTAATTTTTTAATTTCCTTCTCAAGTGAAGAAAATGTAAGGAAAATAGAGAAGTTTTGGTCATATTAAATTAATTTTTTGACTACAACCCGTAAATTTATATAATTAAAACACAATGGAAATTTACAACCAACAATTTGTTCAGAACCGAATAATATAATTAATATTTTGTTTATTTAAGGTTTAAGTGAAGACATGGGAAAGTGAGACAATATTAGTCGGCAAGTGAGCGAGCACAACATGGCCACGCTGGCCACCCGCGCCTCCACCTCCCTCATATGTGTGCCGCTAATACACGCCTTGCTAAACTTTACTTTACAAAGTGATCAATGGAACAGATAAAGGAATATCGCCAGAGTGCAACACTGCAGGTGAACCCCGTGTACAGGAGGAACTGTGTCGACGCCCACCTTTACCTCCACACCAAAGGTAAGTGAATTAGTTTGTCTCAGAATGGACTAATCTGTAAGAAATAGGTTAGGTGGGTTATTCTTGAGAGTCTTGAGATGATTTCGGGGCTTTAGTGTCCCCGCGGCCCGGTCCTCGACCAGGCCTCCACCCCCAGGAAGCAGCCCGTGACAGCTGACTAACACCCAGGTACCTATTTTACTGCTAGGTAACAGGGGCATAGGGTGAAAGAAACTCTGCCCATTGTTTCTCGCCGGCGTCCGGGATCGAACCCAGGACCACAGGATCACAAGTCCAGTGTGCTGTCCGCTCGGCCGACCGGCTCCCCAGGCAAAACAGTTGCATTATTTACGAAGTGGTAAATATAGAGAACGGGCTGCAGGATGACTTCCTTTATAGAATATTATAGAGATAATTATTATACCTGGGAATATATTTGTGTATGATAGAGTGGCATATACTGTAATTACCTTCATGTAGTTAAGGATGAGAGGTGCGCCCGGGGCACCGCCCGTCCTCATGTTACACCCTCACATTTTGACCAATACTTTACCCGAGGCCAAAAATTGTCGTACTAGAAAATTGAAGCAGCTCGCGAGATTGACATATTGGCCCGTCTTCTGTTTTGGATCCTCTGGTAGGTTAGGGATAAGAACACTTTAGTATGACAGTTTCTTGACGTTGGGGACCTTAGGAAGACGGGATGCGTGGTGTCCCGTCTTCCCAACACTCTTTGTCATATAACGCTTTGAAACTACTCACGGTCTTGGCCTCCACCACCTTCTCACCTAACTTGTTCCATCCGTCTACCACTCTGTTTGCGAAACTGAATTGTCTTATATTTCTTCGGCAGCTTTGTTTAGTTTAAATATGCGATCTCTTTGTTCTTGAAGTTCCGGGTCTAAGGAATTATTCCCCATCAATTTTATCAATTCCCGTTACTATTTTGTACGTAGTGATCATATCACCTCTCTTCCTTCTGTCTTCTACTTTTTGGCATATTTAATGCCTCTAACCTCTCCTCGTAGCTCTTGCCCTTCAGTTCTGGGAGCCACTTAGTAGCATGTCTTTGCACCTTTTCCAGTTTGTTGATGTGCTTCTTAAGATATGGGCACCAAACAACCGCTGCATATTCTAGCTTTGGCCAAACAAAAGTCGTGAACAATTTCTTAAGAATTTCACTATCAATGTATTTATGTATATATTTATTATATACGATGTATATAATCGAAGCGTTAGTAACAAGACACCTGGTGTGGTTCTTCAGCTATATCTTGCTCTGGTTAGGCCCCATTTAGATAATGCAGTTCAGTTTTGGTCGCCGTACTATAGAATGGATATAAATTCACTTGAACGTGTCCAGCGTAGGATGACAAAGTTAATTCCCCAAACTAGAAATCTTTCATATGAAGAAAGATTAACAAAGCTTAAATTGCATTCACTGGAAAGGCGAAGAGTTAGGGGGTGACATGATAGAGGTTTACAAATGGATGAATGGACACAACAAATGGGATATTAATAGGTTATTAAAAGTATCAACACAAGACAGAACACGAAACAATGGGTATAAGTTGGATATATTTAGATTTAGGAAAGACTTGGGTAAATACTGGTTCGGTAACAGGGTTGTTGATTTATGGAACCAATTACCGCGTAACGTGGTGGAGGTGGGATCCCTCGATTGTTTCAAGCGCGGGTTGGACATGTATATGAGTGGGATTGGGTGGTTATAGATAGGAGCTGCTTCGTATGGGCCAATAGGCCTTCTGCAGTTGCCTTTGTTCTTATGTTCTTATGTTCTTATTTAAAAGCAATTCTGAAATTGGAAAGTGGTTGACCTGGTTGACCAGTCCAGCAACCAGGAGGCCTGGTCGAGGACCGGGCCGCGTGGACGTTGAGCCCCGAAATCATCGTAAGGTCCTCACACGATGTTCTTTATGTACCCCTCAGGTGATAGTTTTCTATCTAGAACCAACCCTAGATCTCTTTCTTTATCATATTTTTTTTTAAAGATTTTTCACATAATTTGTAGGTTGTGTGAGGTCTGTGTTCTCCTATTCTATGTTCCATTACATGGCATTTATTCACATTAAATTTAATTTGCCAAGTGGTGCTCCATACACTTATTTTGTCTTCTTGAAGGGTGTGACAATCTAATGTTTCTTAGCTTCCCAAGTATCTTAGCATCATTAGCAAACATGTTCATATTTTTTTATTTGTAAATTTATATATACAAGAGTTTATATATTTATATTTATATATATATACAAGAGTAAATTTATATATACATTACACACATAAATCACAATAACGTGATGCATCAAATGAACAAATCCACAAGGTCGTGGATTTGTTCAGCTCAGTCGATTAAGGCAGCGTCTGGGATGCTCCCTGACGCAGGTTCGAATCCTCGTCACGGCCCTTGTGGATGTGTTCATTTGATGCATCACGTTAGTGTGATCTCTGTGTGGAATTTCTCCAATATTTTGACTATAACACTTGTCAACGATACAGGTCCATAATTGAGGGGGTCTTCCCTGCTGCCAGGTTTGTTGATTAGAACTATGTTAGCCTTTTTCCACACATCAGCTATAACTCCTGTTCCAGAGTAGTTAATAAATGGAATGCATTAGGCAGTGATGTGGTGGAGGCTGACTCCATACACAGTTTCAAGTGTAGATATGATAGAGCCCAATAGGCTCAGGAACCTGTACACCAGTTGATTGACAGTTGAGAGGCGGGACCAAAGAGCCAAAGCTCAACCCCCCGCAAGCACAATTAGGTAAGTACAATTAGGTAAGTTCAGGGATGCCTGAAAAATCAGTTGAAGTGGGATGCTGAGCTGAGGTGCACAGAGCCCGTGGTGAAACTCCGTCTGGATCAACTGCTTTATTCTTTCTTTGCTCCTTGAGCATTTTTTACACTTGGTCTTTAGACTGGTCTGTGCTCCATGTTGTTCTCTGGAGTTATTATTGTGGCCGGGGAGTGCAGGAACGCGGGTTCCACCCTGTGGCCGGGGAGTGCAGGAACGCGGGTTCACCCTGTGGCCGGGGAGTGCAGGAACGCGGGTTCCACCCTGTGGCCGGGGAGTGCAGGAACGCGGGTTCCACCCTGTGGCCGGGGAGTGCAGGAACGCGGGTTCTATTGTGGCCGGGGAGTGCAGGGACGCGGGTTCCACCCTGTGGCCGGGGAGTGCAGGAACGCGGGTTCCACCCTGTGGCCGGGGAGTGCAGGGACGCGGGTTCCACCCTGTGGCCGGGGAGTGCAGGGACGCGGGTTCCACCCTGTGGCCGGGGAGTGCAGGAACGCGGGTTCTATTGTGGCCGGGGAGTGCAGGGACGCGGGTTCTATTGTGGCCGGGGAGTGCAGGGACGCGGGTTCCACCCTTTGTATTCCCTTAATATTTTCTCACATGCTGAGAAGTTTATCTGGTACTGTTTATTAATGTTTATAATTACAAATTAAATGAATTGTTGTTTTTGTTGTTAAGGATTCGCTACCTGGAACAAAAAGTTCCAAGTAGCACGGGCTATGGTGAGCCCGTCTTAAATGAATTCAATCAGGACATTTTAACCTTTTTCAGAATACATGTATATGAAATGTCGATAATTTTTTTAAATTTCATTTAGACTGTTCAGATCTGGTACAAAATATTTAAAGCGAGCGTAGGATGCTCACATTATGTACAGTTTAAAATTAAAATTATATATATATATATATATATATATATATATATATATATATATATATATATATATATATATATATATATATATATATATATATATATATATATATATATACATAATGATGAGATGGTATACAGACTCTAGATCATATACAGTCACAATCCTTCATTATTTAAACAGTTTACAAAGTGCATAATTAAATCACAAGAACGTAACGAATCTCACGAATAAATGTGCCTGGGGAGTCCCATGGATGCAAGTTCGATCCCATTGTACGGTCTCAATATTTATTCATAGTTTACAAATTGTCCAAATTGTCGGTGCACAGAATGTCCAAATTACACACATAATGTGTAACACACTCAATGTGTAACACACATAATGTGTAACACATAATGTGTAACACACATAATGTGTAACACATAATGTGTAACACATAATGTGTAACACACATAATGTGTAACACACATATAATGCTGTGCCCGAAACGCTATGCGTGTTAGTGGTTGTACATGAATGTGAAAATACCAATCTTATGTCATCTCACCAACCCATTGTACCTTCTTGCAAATAAATTATTATTATTAATGTGCGGGAGATGCAGCTTCCAGTGCCAGCAGCAGGTCTCAGCCAGACTAGTCCTGTATGGCTCAGATGACCTCCTCAATTGTTGACAAGGAGGACCTTGAGGGAGGGTCCTCGGAGTCCGGAAAAAGGGTGCAACTGGAGGGTAGAACTAATGAATCTGAGAGATGAATAGATACACTAGATGGAAGGTTTTGGGAGTGGGTGGGATTAATGGAAGAGACTGGTTTAAGGTCATCATTTACATGGATGGAAGACGCTGGTGGGAGTGAGGAGTCGCTGGAGGATATGACTTCGAGAGCGATGCTGGAGCCTCCCTCTGGGTTCTGGAGGATGGAATCTGGAGAGGAGATGATGAACACGGGAGGCGAGTGTTGTGAAGGAGGCGCTGCTGGGGCTGGGGAAGACTTCCGTCGGGCCAGACGGTAGCAACTGCCACATCGAGACTGTCTATAGATCTTCAAGATACTGAGCCGCATCGCTCGGAGGCGAGTCCTGAGTTCGATGCGGAAAGTTTCGTTGAATGAGAGGAATAAAAAGTGTGTGAGGTGCTCCGCTATCAGGAGAAGGTTTGCCACTGCACGAAACACCTCCTCGGAGTAGGGACCCCTGCAGTTATTAATGTTATCAGCGTAGAAGGTGGCGTGGACGGTAACAGGTACGGTGCAGAGGATGAAGGTGGCGGAGATGGCGAGGGCGATGTAGATGCTGGAGTAGGCCTGGCCGCGGGTTCTGACGGTGGAGGCAGCGTTATGAAGGCGGCGGTGCACCAGCCCCGCCACGATGCCGCCGTTGAACACCAGCACCAGGATAATAGGCGCTACCAACACCAACAGTCCTCGAAGTACCCATAACACTATCCGCCACGAACTCTTCTTACTCAGGTAGTGGAGGTCGTCGTTGATGACCCAAATCCCACCCACACACCCCTCACTAGGGTCCTCGGTCCCGCCATTCCACTCCCGGGATTCCGAACACGTCACCTGCACTTCGAACAGGTGCTTCAGGTGGATGCCAACACACAAGAGTGCCGTGACTATAACTCTAATGCGAAACACCCGACGATTCTGAACATCGTGGAACCTCTTGAAGTTCCAGAGTGCGAGGAACCTGTCGTAGGAGATCCAGAGGATGATGTAGAGTGTGAAGGTCTGCAGGATGTAGAAAAGAGTGAAGAAGAAATGGGCGAAGTAGATGGCAGCGGAGTAGGAGAAAAGGCGGCATCCGTTGAGCGTGATGACGGTGGAAACACTGACAACCAGGATGACCACGTCTGAGGAGAGCAGCAGCAGGTAGTAACTGCGGGAGGAGACGACAGAGGGCATTAAGTGTACCCATCACAAGCTCACACATTTCTCACATGTGAGAGACTAATCACAGGGAAAGAAAAGGAATGTCTACTCGGTAAAACGTGACGATGAACATATATGAACCTGCCTTGAGCAGGTTGAAAGAAATATAGCTGTCAAATTTATAGTCCTGAGCTGATATTTAATTTTCAATACTTTTAATTCATGATTCAAAAATATTTCAAGACTTTATTTACTAATATCAATATAGAGAGAATTGATCCAGTCATTTGGATGGTTTTAATAATTTAAACAGTGCATTAAAATCCTGACCTGTCCTATTGCTGTGTACTGAATCAGACAAAATCAAAAAATGCTATATAAATATTGAGGCTGTACGAGGGAATCGAATCCTCGACCCTGGTCACCTTAGGCACACCCACTCTGGATACTGCGTGTGCCAGAGGTAATCACAGACGACGGGTTCCAGTCTGTCATACAGCTCCAATTTTTATTCCTAGATTTATCACGACATTGTAATTTTAATTGTGTAAACAAATGATTTATCTCACGGATTTGAAGGTTTTGTTCTGAGCTTGCGCCTTGTGAGGAGAAAGAGACCGAAGCCGTTGATCACCAGCCCCAGCAGTAAGAGTATGGGAAGCAGCACCTCGTACGACACAATCCGTACCCAGGACATGTCTTCCTTGGCAGTTCCTATTACCAGCGAGTCGAAGTCTAAAGCACCGCTGATGTTTATCACGTGAGGGCCTTCTCGGGCGGTCCTGGTGGAATCTGGGAGTCTCCTGAAGTTTTCTGTGGCGTCCTCGATGTTTGGAGCTCGGTTGAGATCAAGAGCCCTATCCATGTCCTCGTTGTAGTCTTAGAAGGTGATTGATTCCCAGGGGTGTGCTGCGAGTGGCGTGCTTGGTTATGTCATACGTGATGCTCAAGTATAGAGCCCAGTAAATGGCCACGTTTAACATCTTTGAACCCTAGACTTCGTTAATGCGATCATTGCAATCCAGGATAATATTTACATCACTAAGATACACTGACATCGCTTTGACATACCCAATCAACTTCACCTAAAACTTTACCGGCATACGCAGTCGTAGCCTTGAACACTATTGACGTCCTCTTCAATACCAGCAGATATGCGCACATACCATGCCATCACATCATGGGTAGTTCAAAGCTTCAGAGCAGGACGTTCATGTGACTATACCATAGTACGGAAGGTACCTGGCCTCTTGCTCCCTTGTACTCTAGCACTTCTGCGACCTCTGGTCCCGATAACGCTAATGATACCCTCTTGGCGGTGGCGCCAGCAGTCACCTCTGCTGACCGGTGGTGGAGCGAGTGAAGTCACCACCACATGCCTGGTGATTCAGCAAGCGAAGTCACCCCCCTGGTGACCATTGGTGGAGTGAGCCAAGCCACCCCCCCGCTTGGCTTCCTGGCGTCCAGTGGATCAGTTCTCCGGTGCCCAGCGGGACAGCTCCCCGGTGCCCAGCGGACAGCTCCCCGGTGCCCAGCGGGACAGCTCCCCGGTGCCCAGCGGGTCAGCTCCCCGGTGCCCAGCGGGACAGCTCCCCGGTGCCCAGCGGGACAGCTCCCCGGTGCCCAGCGGGTCAGCTCCCCGGTGCCCAGCGGGTCAGCTCCCCGGTGCCCAGCGGGTCAGCTCCCCGGTGCCCAGCGGGTCAGCTCCCCGGTGCCCAGCGGGTCAGCTCCCCGGTGCCCAGCGGGTCAGCTCCCCGGTGCCCAGCGGGTCAGCTCCCCGGTGCCCAGCGGGTCAGCTCCCCGGTGCCCAGCGGGTCAGCTCCCCGGTGCCCAGCGGGTCAGCTCCCCGGTGCCCAGCGGGTCAGCTCCCTGGCGTCATATATGGAGGTGGTCTGGATGAAAGAGTTGCTTTTAATAGACGAGGAAGAGAAGTATCAGGAGAGAGTGCCAAGCCATTACGACTATATAGTACTTTAGTAGACCCTTAGCTTATGTACATAAATTATATAGTATGGTAGATTTTGTATCAAATAGGAGACGAAGTTACCTTGTCTTTACCTTTACCTGAATACTACTTTAGATCCTGTCATGGTGTTCACGCCCATAG
>WNGS01009202.1:15312348-15318067 GCA_020271785.1 Procambarus virginalis
AACCAGCACCTTGTCATTCCGAGAGAGCCATACTTACTATACCAGTCGTTCCATGTGACCTTGAGACGATATCTCTCCCGGAGCTACAAACACCCTCCACCCCACACCAATTCTCTCCCTGTTCTTGTTTCTGGACGTGATCTCCTCTCCAGCTGAATGAGACATATGAGGTCTTTGGCTTTCTTTTGACGGATTAGCATGACGGCATCGAATCTGACAACATTGTGACCACATTGCCGTTTACCCGAGTTGACCTGTCCCCTGGTTAGCTTCTCTGAGGTGTGAATTTTCCATTGTGTTGTGCGACTGTCTGGCGCTGCATCCCTGTGGCTTTCATGCTGTTATGTCGTCTATGTACTGCTCTCTTGTTACATTATATCAGACTGTGAGTAGCAGCATCGTCTATCTAGTCAGCAGCCTCGTTGACACTGATAGGTCAGCTCTATATCTAGAAATACTAAAGAGTTCTTGACAAATATAGGAATTCTTGATCTCTACAATCTATGATTGTAGATGTAACCCAAAGCAATGATCTTGTTTCAGCACCAGATAAATAATTGTTTAATCAATCAAATTATTTATATTTAAATTTTTACTTTCCCAGGGAGTACTATTTTAGTGATGATAACTTGGCTAATGACATCTTTATGAGGAGGAAGATGTCTAAGGACGGCTATATTCCAGTGTCTCTCATTGCCTCATTCAATCGTATGAAGCAGCTCACACAAGATGTCAAGTTAATCGTTGATGTTTGCAAAACTTCAGAGAATCTGGAAGTTAAAGATGAAGTCTGGGTAAGAGTTTATATTTTATCCATGAATTAGCTTCAGTTTCTTTTTGTTTTATTTTTTATTTACTAAATTTTAAGTTTTTATAATCTACTAGTTTCAAGATTTATGTAGAAGGAAGTACAGAAATATAGGAGAAAGTGGCTGTGTGCTGTATATTTCCTAAATAGAGAACAATGGCAGGTGGCAAAATATTATGTTTGCATCACTGTCTGCTGCCTCTTTTCTAATATTTCTTATTCAGTCATTTATTTGTATTATTCTTTTATCTTTGTTTTCATCATGCATAGTGGTAAACTATAAGTTTTCTTTGTAATACCTGTTCACTCCTGCTACAACTGTAATGATTTTTTAAATCACTGATAAATGTAGCTTCTAAATCTAAATATAGATTAAAGAGTTTGTAATGGTTTTCATGCAGTCTTCGATTGCATGTTATGCTGTTATTATAACTCTTAGGTAAGTAATGTACACTACTGTAATTCTGTGTAAACTGACTGGGTTATATATGTACAAATATGAATAATATTTTTTTTTTAATTTGAATATACAGTACCGTACTCTTATTTACAACAGTTGCGGACGAAACACAACCCCACAAAATGGCCGCTGGAGGATGCCGCTGCAGGAGCTCTCCAAGCTCTGTTAACCAAAGTTTCTCCAAGCATGACACCTGCCGGTGCTACCCCAGCCACACCCATCCCAATCATAGACTCTATTGTTACCAGTGATACCCCATCTGCCCCATCACCGCCAACCATCATGAACCCAGAAGTGGCAGAGTTCACCCCACACCACGCTGAACTTGACCCTGCTCAACCAGAATTCATTCCATCAGTCACTGATGCCACTGCCAAAGAAGGTAGGAAAAAAATCCAGGTTGATGTGTATTTGAAATTTTTACCAAATGTATCAATCCATTTATTGGAATTTTAAAATAATTTGTTTTTTTCTTGTTTTCTTCTTTAACCTTTAAATGGAGCAACTATTGAAAAATCCTTTATGGAGGTGCACATGACTAAAATAGTTAACAAATTAAATTGGAAAAATTGCTTTTCTTGATTGAAGAACAGGAGGAAATTGCAGATAGCAATTGGAGCAGTATAAGGGTTAAGCAAATGTTAGCTTCAACACAAATACGGGAAATAAGAAATAAGCATTTGAACTTCATGTACTTACTGTCATGGGGGTAAACAATAAAAGGGTGCCAGCCTGCCTTTTGTGTTCCCGGGCTACTCGGTGCACTCATATTAGGTGCTCTTTTCCACTTTCTTCACTTTCATGTGACCCTTTTCCAATATATCTTATTTCTCAATCCTTTTGTCATTCAATCTTTCTACATTGCCTTTTGTAGTTCTCATTATGAGAACATGTGTGCTGATGTCAGGACTCCCTTGTATATTGTGCTTGTACTTGCTGATGTCAGGACTCCCTTGTATATTGTGCTTGTACTTGCTGATGTCAGGACTCCCTTGTATATTGTGCTTGTACTTGCTGATGTCAGGACTCCCTTGTATATTGTGCTTGTACTTGCTGATGTCAGGACTCCCTTGTATATTGTGCTTGTACTTGCTGATGTCAGGACTCCCTTGTATATTGTGCTTGTACTTGCTGATGTCAGGACTCCCTTGTATATTGTGCTTGTACTTGCTGATGTCAGGACTCCCTTGTATATTGTGCTTGTACTTGCTGATGTTAGGACTCCCTTGTATATTGTCCTTGTACTTGCTGATGTCAGGACTCCCTTGTATATTGTCCTTGTACTTGCTGATGTCAGGACTCCCTTGTATATTGTCCTTGTACTTGCTGATGCCAGTACAATCATAAGTTTTGCTGATGTTTCCACAGGTAACACTTCTCTAGTCTGATATATTTCCTTGGAGTACTGCTCTCATTTTTGTGTCTGGAAATTTTTCTTCAATGTCAGAAGTCTCCCTGTCACTTCTCCAACATGTTAAAATTTCCAGAACAATCATTTTTTTGTGGGACTCCATCAAAAGCATTTTTTAAGGTCTAGATAAATGCAGTCAACCCAACTACAGTATGTCTTTCCTGTAAAACTGTGTGGCTTTATCATAGAAACTTAAGTAAATTTGTTACACAGGATCTTCATGATAGAAAACCATACTGTCTGTCTGTGTCACTATTGTCTGTGGTGCTTCCTTAGTTGTTGCATCCACAGGGACAGAGAGATCCAGTCCTGCTTCATTGGTAATATACTGTACCTTGTTTGTTTATACCTCCTCATGTTTTAGCACTCATATTTTCTCTTGAAGCTGTGAATGTGTGTTGCTTCCACCACCATCACTACTTTCAGGTCCATTTCATTTGTTACCAATCTTAATGTATACCAGTATTTCCATCAGGAGACAGGAAACATGCCTGTCAGAAATAATTTCTTTCCCAGTTGGGATCAAACCCGGGATCCTCAATTGTGAGCCGAGGACATACACTACTGTACTATAGGAACTAATAGGAGCCGTAGTAGTTGACATAGCAAGTCTTACATGAGCCTGCTTGCCACTTGCATCACTCCTCACCCTTCGTCTCACTTCAACCCTCTCTTACCAATGTCTTCACATTTATCCCAGCTTGCCTTTTTCATCATATATTCCAGCATTTTATGGTGGATAGTGTCAAAGCTTATTTATCCATTATGTTATTTAATGTGGATTAGATAATAAATGAATAAGGCATTTTTCTTTTTCTATATCCATTTCCTTATATTATTCCCTTTTGAATAGATGGACATGAGCGAGGATGAACAAATCCACAAGGGCCGTGATGAGGGTTAATGTGTGTATTACCTAAGTGTAATTACCTAAGTGTAGTTACAGGATGAGAGCTACGCTCGTGGTGTCCCGTCTTCCCAGCACTCTTTGTCATATAACGCTTTGAAACTACTGACAGTCTTGGCCTCCACCACCTTCTCCCCCAACTTGTTCCAACCGTCTACCACTCTGTTTGCGAAAGTGAATTTTCTTATATTTCTTCGGCATCTGTGTTTAGCCAGTTTATATCTATGACCTCTTGTTCTTGAAGTTCCAGGTCTCAGGAAATCTTTCCTGTCGATTTTATCAATTCCTGTTACTATTTTGTATGTAGTGATCATATCACCTCTTTTTCTTCTGTCTTCTAGTTTTGGCATATTTAATGCTTCTAACCTTTCCTCGTAGCTCTTACCCTTCAGTTCTGGGAGCCACTTAGTAGCATGTCTTTGCACCTTTTCCAGTTTGTTGATGTGCTTCTTAAGATATGGGCACCAAACAACAGCTGCATATTCTAGCTTTGGCCTAACAAAAGTCATGAACAATTTCTTTAGTATATCCCCATCCATGTATTTAAAAGCAATTCTGAAGTTAGAAAGCATAGCATAGGCTCCTTGCACAATATTCTTTATGTGGTCTTCAGGTGATAGTTTTCTATCTAGAACCACCCCTAGATCTCTTTCTTTATCAGAGTTCTTTAAAGATTTCTCACATAATATATAGGTTGTGTGGGGTCTATGTTCTCCTATTCCACATTCCATAACATGACATTTATTAACATTAAATTCCATTTGCCAAGTGGTGCTCCATATACTTATTTTATCCAGGTCTTCTTGAAGGGCATGACAATCATCTAAATTTCTTATCCTTCCTATTATCTTAGCATCATCAGCAAACATGTTCATATAATTCTGTATACCAACTGGTAGATCATTTATGTAGACAATAAACATCACTGGTGCAAGAACTGAACCCTGTGGTACTCCACTTGTGACATTTCTCCAGTCCGATACATTGCCTCTGATCACAGCCCTCATTTTTCTATCAGTCAGAAAGTTTTTCATCCATGTTAGAAGCGTACCTGTCACTCCTCCAATATTTTCCAGTTTCCAGAACAACCTCTTATGTGGAACTCTGTCGAAAGCCTTTTTTAGGTCCAGATAGATGCAGTCAGCCCAACCATCTCTTTCCTGTAATATCTCTGTTGCTCGATCATAAAACTGAGTAAATTCGATACACAGGATCTACCAGATCGAAAACCATACTGTCTGTCTGATATTATATCATTTCTCTCCAGGTGTGCTACCCATTTAGTTTTAATTATTTTTTCCAATATTTTGACTATTACACTTGTCAATGATACCGGTCTATAATTAAGGGGGTCTTCCCTGCTTCCACTCTTGTAAATTGGAACTATGTTAGCCTTTTTCCACACATCAGCTACAACTCCTGTAAACAGGGATGCCTGAAAGATCAGTTGAAGAGGGATGCTGAGCTCAGGTGCACATTCTCTCAGAACCCATGGTGAAACTCCATCTGGACCAACTGCTTTGTTCTTATTTAGCTCTTTGAGCATTTTTTCCACTTCGTCTCTAGACACCTCTATGTGCTCTATGTTGTTCTCTGGAATTCTTATTGTATCTGGTTCCCTGAAGATTTCATTTTGTACAAACACACTTTGGAACTTTTCGTTTAATGTTTCACACATTTCCTTTTCATTTTCCGTGAATCTATTTCCCATTTTCAACCTCTGAATATTATCCTTTACCTGCAATTTGTTGTTTATGAATTTATAGAATAGACCTGGTTCTGTTTTACATTTGTCTGCAATCCCTTTTTCAAATTTCTTTCTGCCTCTCTCCTCACTGCCGTGTAGTTGTTTCTCGCATCTTTGTATCGCTGGTATGATTGGGGGTTTGGCCTCTTCCTGTATTGATTCCATTTTTGTGTCTTTTGGTCTCTGGCCCTCTCGCACTTTCTGTCGAACCAATCCTGTTTCCTAGTTCTGCTTCTCTGTTTTGGTATAAATTTTTTTGTGCCTTTATCATATATTTCACAAAACTTGACATACATCTCATTCACTTCCTTGCCTAGCAACAAGTCTGTCCAATTATACTCCCTAAAAATTTTCTAAGTTTGCCATAATGTCCTCTCTCCTAAAGT
>WNGS01009202.1:15328372-15381104 GCA_020271785.1 Procambarus virginalis
GTGTAATGAAGTAAGTGCAAAGAGGTAGAATAACTTATTGACAGAGCTCGAGTGCATAGGGGGAGTTGTGTAAACCCTGGTTTGTATCTCGTAGAGACAGCAGATCCGTGTGAGGTCAGTTGAACTCCTGATTGCAATTCTTTTACCCTGTCTTAGCACAGTCAATTAAGGCGCGTCTGGAATCCTCTCGGACGTAGGTTCGAACCCTCATCACAGACCTTGTGGATTTGTTCATAAGGGGAACAGTGATTTGCTTTTTTCCAATCCTGTGACACCCTGCTTCTACTGTAGCCCACACCTCACACATTCTCGATACTAGTCTATTCCAATTTCCCATATGAATATATTTGAATAACACTGGCACCTTTCCCACATTTCAACTTTCACACTGACATATTTGCCTCCCACATAGATATTTTCAACCTCCATAGCATTGTATACTCTTCTCACACCAATAAATCCAATAATGTTCAAAAATTAGTACCACTATTATCACCTATTAGACTTTTCAAAGTATTATCTTCACCATTTAACATTCTCCTATATCTATCTTAATATTGCCACTTAGCTCTTCACCTGAAGCCAACTACAACTCACAGAGCTGTCTAAATCACTGTTGTCATCCAAATCTTATACTTAAAAGTTGTCATTGTTTTCCTGTCACTTCTTTTACAATCACTGCTCTTCCCTTTATGGACAAACTCCATGATTTGCTTTCTTTGTATTTTTATGTTAGGAATAGTATTAGTATATTGACCAAGCAAATATGTGTCAGCCAGAAAAATGATAGGATGGTTTACGAGAACTTTCAAATCCAGGGATTCCATCACAAAGGTGTGACTATTCAAATCACTTTTATGCTTCTCCATCTTGAGTACTGCTCAGTACTTACTCACTTGCCCCTTCAGAGCAGGAGAGATTGTTGAAATCGAGGGAGTACGGAGAACATATACGGCATACATAGATGCGATAAAGCATCTAAATTACTGGGATCATCTCAAAGCTCTCCAAATGTACTCACTAGAAAGGACACGGAGAGATATAAAAAATATACACGTTGAAAATACTGGAAGGCCAGGTACCAAATATACATAGTAAAACAACAACATACTGGAGTGAATAATATGGAAGAAAATGCAGAATAGAAACAATGAAGAGCAGGCGTGCCATAGGCACAATCGGAAACACTGTATAAACATCAGAGGTCCGCGGTTGTTCAACATCCTCCCAGCAAGTACAGTATAAGAAATATTGCCGGATCAACCAAGGACATCTTAAAGATAAAACTAGATAGATTTATTCAAAAAGTTCCTGATCATCCGGGCTGTGTTGGGTATGTGGGCCTGCGGGCCATGCTTGGTCAGTAGAAGAACTCCCAGAACCCTATCAAGCTGGTATATCATACTTCTCTGCCAGCCTTCCTTCCCAGTCACAATTTTGTATGTAATAAGTTGGCCTTCTTATCCATGGTTTGGAAGTTTCTCGTGACCTTGCCTGATGTACCCATTCTACTCTTGCCTAACAACATGGCTTCACCTCAAATAATGAAATATCCAGAGATAAGCTAGCAGTACTGTTTGAGTAATGAGAGGTGAGACCAAGCTACTCGTACAAGAAAAACATATGGTGAATATGTATGCCCACACAGTACATCTGTCTGCCATAAAAATAAACATTACAATCAAACTTTTGTACAATTTATGATGCAGAACAAGGATTCACACTAAAATGTCATTATTTTGAATAATACTTGCAAATAAAAAAGAAAGATTAGCAAAAATAGGAAAACGATCAGATTTGATGGAAATTACTTTGTGATGAGCTGACGAACAGGAATTTCTTATCATTTTCAGAGAAATATTAATTTTGGATGAGAACTCCGATATGCGGATTTTATCAGGTTTAGACTTTATGGGGATTTGTTATACAGTATTGAGGTTTGAAATTTTTATGATCCTATGTATGGTTCCTGCACCAATTCATTGGAAAAACAAAAGAAATTTATGAATATACGTACAGTACTGTACTCACTTCAAATGCATATTGAAACGTAAAAGGTATCTAATGAAAACCTGTCGGAATAAATATTAGGATATTAATTTTTCTATAAATCGGTGCACAGTTCTTAGGAAAATCATAAAAAAACTTATTTTTACCATCAAATTTAAGGGGTTATCTTTTATTTAATTTGTTCTCTTTTTGTTTGCAGGCAGATGTATTATCCTAAACTGTAGGATGACATGGGTAGACACCTAGAAAGGTGCATTATAAGTAATAAACTGTCCAGAGACTAGTACTGAAATCTGCCCCATTTACAGTCTTCGGACACAAAAACTTAAGCGTCTTCATTAAAAATGTCACCAACATATGCTAAAATAACATGCTACATTGCATATTATTTTCAGACCTTAATAGTTGAAGATTCCCAAGGGATGAGTTGCTGAATGCTAGTATTCTATTTCTAGGCTTTGGACAGTACAGTGAGGAAGAAGAGGGTGCTTCCTTCACCAACACTTTTGTCGTTATTGACTCCTTCTCCTTCACCATTTCTGTTCTTAATTTCTTTATTGAATCCTTCACTTTTTCTTCCACACATGATAGTTTTACAACTTCCCCTGACAACAAACCCCTTTGCTGGTTTGGTGAATATTAGGCTTGTATGCTGACTACCAGGTTGGCTGGCTGCCTGACTGGCTGGCTGCCTGCCAGATTGTTGGCAAGCAGAAAAACAAAGCTTTGCCTGAAGTGTATTGTAAATGTCAGATTTGTAGCAATCATTTTTATTTATGGTACAGTATTTGTTTCACCTAAGTAATACTGTATTGTATAATGAGCCCATCCTAATTTTGTTAAGTTTGTGACACCAAAGACTTATTTGGACATACCACCTAGTATAAAATTGCACTTAGTTGTTGTTGTTGTTGTTTTAGATTGAGCTGCTCGGGAGCAAAACCCCGTGCAGCATGGGATATGGAACTTGAACTTATTTAAATTGCAGCTTCTATGGAGGCTTCACCTTCCCTGAATGCTGACAAGCAAAGACCTGTATGTCATGGTCACTATTTTAATATGTTAAAAATGTATAAGGTTTTCGGTTTCAATCCTTCCTGCTTGCAATTAATTTTAACTAAACCTGCGCTAACTTCGTATTGTACATTTATTCCAAAAACTTCTTAAACACATTGAAGCTGTGTAAGGTATAATTACAATAGTGTTAAATTGAGAACAGTTCTGTAAATCTGCAATATTACCATGTACAAGACTGTGCTTACACTTTACATGTTTGCATTTTTTAATATGTGATGAGGGCAGGTTAAATAATTTTAATTCATTGGTATATTCTCTGTTACTCATCTTTACTAATCATATCTGTGATGAAACATAAGCAGAGTAATAATGGAATCGAGAGAATAAGTGCAGACGCTTGTCTTTGTTTCTTATGGCAGGTTCCTGTATGTGAGTTACGTAGCAGTTGTCCTTAGTTTTATGTTATTAATTTTGTTTCTCTTTTTGCTGTCTCGATTTTCTGTAGGTCTTGGCAACTGTTTAAAAGAAAAAAATTGCATAGTGTAATATTTTCAGGGTAATGGCATCAATGATGTAGCGGACTGGCCAACTCTGGTTGAGGTGCAGCAGGCACAAGAAGCTATTCATTTACTCCAGGTAGGTTTGGTTATGCAAGAAGCAGTGCTAGAGACTCTATGCAAAGTCATTTTAGCTGTAAAATTACATTTAGGGTGAGTAAATGCACAGGTATGGTTGCATATTCAAGCAAGCACGAGAAAAACTATTACTGACAATTCTGCTGCATAATTTTCATGGTGATCCTCCCTCCCAGAGTAGAATTTTTTACTAAATTAAACAAATTAATTGGTTCTTACAAAATTAAAGAAAAAGTAAAGTTAATTAAGACAAGAGTGCTATTGTTTTGTCCATAGTAGACTGAGAAATATTAACAATTGTAGAACTTCCAATAATTTGTATGGTGGAATGGAAATTGGGTTATGCCCACAGAGCCCACCAACAAAATAATATACAGTAAAGTTTAAATGAACCGTTTTTCTACAAAGTTACAGATAAATATATACACACATTTGGAGCCTGGTCTCAGGCTGAGCTCAGGGAGTAGAAGAACTCCGGAAATCCTCTCTTTGGTATGGATATTGCAGATTACAGTGAAATAACGTAAAAATTATTAATAGCCCTACTTTGTGTGTGATTTCCCTCACACCAATCTATACTATATATATGTTATATATTTGTGTGTGTGTGTGTGGACAAATGTAAACCTGACCCAGGCCTTTTCTATAAATTCATTAAAAGCAAACTGCATGTAAAGGATAAAATACAGAGATTGAGAATGGGGAACAAATTCACAGAGAATGAAAAAGAAATATGCGAAACACTAGATGAACAGTTCCAAAGCCTAGATGGTGGTAAACCTGTAAGGTGATTCACAAGCATATGAAACAGACAACTCTCAAATTAAAAATGATAGTAATTGTTTGAGAAATATAATGCATCTGTAGATTTGAATTATTATTAAAAGAGGCAAAGGTAGTTCTTTAGTGAGAAAATATTGAGGCCGTACAATGGGCTTGCCTGTGCATCTTGCCTAAGCTGCACAGGCATGGCCTCTCTATTTTCTCATAGAATCATTTCTTTCTTGTGACTTCATTGTGCATATAGTTCTTCAAGTTCAAATAATTGTTCTCCCCATTGATCTTATCATGTCGTGTTCATCTTTTACTTTCATGGAACATCTCTCTGATATATGTACTCTCCCATGTTCTTTATCCTTCACGTTGGTTGTTCACCAGCCGTCCTTTACATGTTTGGTTTCATTTTTGTGTGCTCTCTCTACGGTGCTTGCATCCATAAGACTTTTTCTTCATTTACCATCTTATTTTATTCCCCTTCTTTAGTCGTATAATATTGAATGCCACTAATTTATTATGTTTATTGCGTACAAGACGGTTCTGTGCTCGGTATTGTCAGCCATTTGATTCTTAGCTGTAGAGATGTGTTTTGTTCAGTTTGATACTGCACATATGTCAGTTTAACAAGAGCACGTAACTGTCAGTGTTTATTGTCATGTAGCGGCTGGTGTGACAACCCAGGCGATGCGACACTCAACAACTTGACTGGTATTATCGTGTAAGAATTAGATGAGCTTTATCTTGAGACTTATTTTAATGTATGCCTAGAATGTTTGGGATTATAGTTTTATCACTTGCACTGCCCAGTGCATTTATGTATTTTAATTAGAGATTCATGTAAATGTAAATTAATTTAAATGTAAAAATGTAAGTTAAATAGGAGTACAGTATGAAGAAGCATGATTAGTGTGTATACAATTATACTGCAAATGTTATGGAATTAATATTTGAATTTGTGAACAGTTTGTATAAATTAATGATAGAATCATTGATAATTTGTACAGTGGAACCTCGATTAACGAATTTAATCCGTTCCAGCACCGAGCTCGTCATGTGAAACGCTTGTCTTTCAAACAATTTCCCCCATTTAAAATAATGGAAATAAAATTAATCCGTTCTACCGCTGAAAAACATCTATATGATATTCGATGTTTAAAATAATGGAGCAGCCTACCTGACATACCTGAACAACCTTTATGACTTTTTTTTCAAATTCTTTCAATTTTTTGTTGTTATTTCTAATTTTTCTTTTAGAAAATGTAGCAGGTAGCAGCCTACCTGACATTTGCTGAACGAACCTTTTTGACATTTGTTCTTTTTCAGATTTTTTCTATTTTTTATTCTAATTTTGTCTAAAAACTAAAATCAGTGCTTTGCAACATTACAGCAGTCACCCCTTACATCCCAGCATCATTAGCATCTTTAAAAAAAAACAAAAAAAAAAAAAACAGTTATTTGTATCGTCCGAGAATTTGCGAGAACCAGCGGGAACGCTAGGAAGCACCATGTGCTTTNCAAGGGACCGACAAGAATGAGAGGAGGGGATGACCAGCCTTGCTGGATTGATATTTACCCTAAATGAGTGGATATAAGGGAAGTTAAGTTGGAAGCCCCTTGGGAATGAGTGATCATAGTGTATTGAGCTTTGAGTACCTGGTTGAGCTAGGAATATCACCCCAAAAAAGAACTGGGAAACAAAGGGCTGGCGTACCGAAAGGGAAACTATGAGGAGATGAATAAATTCCTATGGGATATACATTGGGACACAGAACTCGGAACCAAGTCCGTACAAGACATGATGGACTATGTCACCCAAAAATGTCAGGAGGCTGTAAGCAGGTTTGTCCCAGCCCAACAGGAAAAAAACAGAGAAGCAAAGGAAGAATCCGTGGTTTAATAGGGAATGTATGAAAGCAAAGGAGCTGAACAAAAGGGCATGGAGGAACTTCCGTAATAACAGAACACCAGAAAGTAGATTGAGATACCAGAGAACCAGGAACGAGTATGTCAGTGTGAGAAGAGCAGCTGAGAAAAGGTATGAAAATGATATAGCTAACAAAGCCAAGACTGAACCAAAGCTACTACACAGTCACATCAGGAGGAAGACAACAGTGAAGGAACAGGTGATTAAACTTAGGGTGGGCGAGGACAGGTACACAGAGAATGACAAAGAGGTGTGTGAAGAACTCAACAAAAGGTTCCAGGAGGTCTTTACAATAGAACAGGGAGATATCACGGCGCTGGGAGAGGTGGCAGCAAACCAGGTGACCTTGGATAGGTTCGAAATTACAAGAGATGAGGTCAAAAAGCACCTATTGGAGCTGGATGTGAGAAAAGCTGTTGGGCCGGATGGAATCTCGCCATGGGTATTGAAAGAGTGTGCAGGAGCACTTTGCTTACCACTCTCCATAGTGTATAGTAAGTCACTGGAAACGGGGGACCTACCAGAAATATGGAAGACTGCTAATGTAGTACCAATATACAAAAAAGGTGACAGACAAGAGGCACTGAACTACAGGCCAGTGTCCTTAACTTGTATACCATGCAAGGTGATGGAGAAGATTGTGAGAAAAAACCTAGTAACACATCTGGAGAGAAGAGACTTCGTGACAACCCATCAACATGGGTTCAGGGAGGGTAAATCTTGCCTTACAGGATTGATAGAATTCTACGATCAGGTGACAAGAATTAAGCAAGAAAGAGAAGGGTGGGCGGACTGCATTTTTTTGGACTGTCGGAAAGCCTTTGACACAGTACCCCATAAAAGGTTGATGCATAAGCTGGAGAAACAGGCAGGAGTAACAGGTAGGGCGCTCCAGTGGATAAGGGAGTACCTAAGCAATAGGAAGCAGAGAGTTACAGTGAGGGGTGAGACCTCAGAATGGCGTGAAGTCACCAGTGGAGTCCCACAGGGCTCTGTACTTGGACCTATCCTGTTTCTGATATACGTAAATGATCTCCCAGAGGGTATAGACTCATTCCTCTCAATGTTTGCTGACGACGCCAAAATTATGAGAAGGATTAAGACAGAGGAGGACAGCTTGAGACTTCAAGAAGACCTGGACAAGCTGCAGGAATGGTCGAACAAATGGCTGTTAGAGTTTAACCCAAGCAAATGTAATGTAATGAAGATAGGGGTAGGAAGCAGGAGACCAGATACAAGGTATCATTTGGGAGATGAAATACTTCAAGAGTCAGAGAGAGAGAAAGACCTGGGGGTTGATATCACGCCAGACCTGTCCCCTGAAGCTCATATCAAGAGGATAACATCAGCAGCATATGCCAGGTTGGCTAACATAAGAACGGCCTTTAGAAACTTGTGTAAGGAATCTTTCAGAACATTATATACCACATATGTCAGACCAATCCTGGAGTATGCGGCTCCAGCATGGAGTCCCTATCTAGTCAAGCATAAGACTAAACTGGAAAAGGTTCAAAGGTTTGCCACCAGACTAGTACCCGAGCTGAGAGGTATGAGCTACGAGGAGCGACTGCAGGAATTAAACCTCACTTCGTTGGAAGACAGAAGAGTTAGGGGGGACATGATCACCACATTCAAGATTCTCAGGGGAATCGACAGGGTTGATAAAGACAGGCTGTTTAACACAAGGGGCACACGCACTAGGGGACACAGGTGGAAGCTGAGTGCCCAAATGAGCCACAGAGATATTAGAAAGAACTTTTTTAGTGTCAGAGTGGTTGACAAATGGAATGCATTAGGAAGCGATGTGGTGGAGGCTGACTCCATACACAGTTTCAAATGTAGATATGATAGAGCCCATTAGGCTCAGGAAACTGTACACCTGTTGATTGACGGTTGAGAGGCGGGACCAAAGAGCCAGAGCTCAACCCCCGCAAGCACAACTAGGTGAGAACAACTAGGTGAGAACTGCCTGGCACACACTGCCTGGCCCACACTGCCAGCCCCACACTTCCTGGCACCCACTGACTGGCACCCAATGCCTGGGCACCCACTGCCTGGCACCAACTGCCTGGCACACACTGCCTGGCACCCACTGCCTGGCACCCACTGCCCGCCCCACACTGCCTGGCCCCACTGCCTGGCCCCCACTGCCTGGCCCCCACTGCCCGCCCCACACTGCCTGGCACACACTGCCAGGCACACACTGCCTGGCACCCACTGCCTGGCCCACACTGCCTGGTCCACACTGCCTGGCACCCACTGCCTGGCACACACTGCCTGCCCCACACTGCCTGGTCCACACTGCCTGGTCCACACTGCCTGCCCCACACTGCCTGACCCACACTGCCTGGCACACACTGCCTGGCCCCCACTGCCTGGGACCCACTGCCTGGCCCCCACTGCCCGCCCCACACTGCCTGGCACACACTGCCAGGCACACACTGCCTGCCCCACACTGCCTGGCACACACTGCCTGCCCCACACTGCCTGCCCCACACTGCCTGGCACCCACTGCCTGCCCCACACTGCCTGCCCCACACTGCCTGCCCCACACTGCCTGGCACCCACTGCCTGCCCCACACTGCCTGGCACCCACTGCCTGGCACCCACTGCCTGCCCCACACTGCCTGGCCCCCACTGCCTGGCACCCACTGCCTGGCACCCACTGCCTGGCACCCACTGCCTGGCACCCACTGCCTGGCCCACACTGCCTGGCACACACTGCCTGGCACACACTGCCTGGCACCCACTGCCTGGCCATCACTGCCTGGCACCCACTGCCTGGCACCCACTGCCTGGCACCCACTGCCTGGCACACACTGCCTGCCCCACACTGCCTGGCACCCACTGCCTGGCCCTCACTGCCTGGCACCCACTGCCTGGCACCCACTGCCTGGCACCCACTGCCTGGCACACACTGCCTGCCCCACACTGCCTGGCCCACACTGCCTGGCACCCACTGCCTGGCACACACTGCCTGCCCCACACTGCCTGCCCCACACTGCCTGGCACCCCTGTCTGTCACCCACTGCCTGCCCCACACTGCCTGGCACCCACTGCCTGCCCACACTGCCTGCCCCACACTGCCTGGCACCCACTGCCTGCCCCCACACTGCCTGGCACACACTGCCTGCCCCACATGCCTGCCCCACACTGCCTGGCACACACTGCCTGCCCCACACTGCCTGCCCCACACTGCCTGGCACACACTGCCTGGCCCACACTGCCTGGCACACACTGCCTGCCCCACACTGCCTGGCCCCCACTGCCTGGCCCACACTGCCTGGCCCCCCACTGCCTGGCACCCACTGCCTGGCACCCACTGCCTGCAACCACTGCCTGGCACCACTGCCTGGCACCCACTGCCTGGCCCACACTTGCTGGCCCCCACTGCCTGGCATCCACTGCCTGGCACACACTGCCTGGCCCACACTGCCTGGCACTGGAATACTGTTGCATAATAACAGCCCCCCTTTCAAAGCTGGAGAAATTTCTGACTTTTGAGCTTTGGTCAACGAAAATTCCAAACCTTGGACCAGCTAGTGGATCATTACCAGCGGTCACCTATTTATACAAGCCAAAAAGGAGAGAAGTTTTAATTAATCCGGCTGTTGCCTAAACCATAAGCCCTTACTAATACGCATCTTTAACTAATAGATTATTATACTTTTCAAAAACTTTGTCGATATTGGAATGATAACTTCTTAACCTTGGCCATTTGTGAGATAAGCATGTGGGTACCGGGTCTGTCAAGAAGTTTAAGGCAAGGGAAACTCCACTTGGCATTTCAGTTGTTGCTGTCGCCATAGTAGTTCTTCTGCAGTCATTAAAAATTTATGAATCCATGTTATGTTAACCTGTCAAGGCCTTGATGTTTAAAATAGTGCATTTAATTTACAAGTCTTATGAATTAAATTTTTTATAGTTCTTTGTTTATTAATAGATATTAAATAAGCAGCTATTCTGTAGCTATTATTTATTAATTGCTAAGAATTAAGAGAAGCAGCTATTATGCAGCAATTATTGGATATAGATCAATATTTTGCAACTCCTTAGACATCAGTGATAAAATTTGATCAATGATCAGTGATAAGAGCTTTTGCTGCTAGAATCCACTCAATAAAACATCTAAATTATTGTGATTTAATGCTTAAATCTGTATTCTTTAGTGAGCAGGCTGGAGAGAGACATAATTTACACATGGGGAAAATATTAGAGGGGCTGGTCTTGATTCTGCACACAGAAATAACACCACATGAGACCAGAAGGCATGGCAGGATGTGTAGAATACCCTCAATGGAAAACAGAGGTGCAATAGATACTCTGAGAGAGAACTCTATGAACATCAGAGACCCGAGACTGTTCAACACTCTTCCACTACAAATAAGGGGCATAACTGGTTGTCCCCTCACAGTGTTCAAGAGAGAACTTGATAAACACCTCCAAAGGATACCTGATCAACCAGTCATACATCAGGTTGCAAGCGTCCGTGTCCAACAGCCTAGTTGACCAGTCCAGTAACAAGGCCTGGTCGAGGACTGTGCTGCGGGGATGTTGAGCCCCGAAATCATCCCACGGTAACCACAAGGTTATCATTAAATACACACAGAAATCACAATAGCGTGATATATCAAATGAACAAATCCACGAGGGCCGTGATGAGGGTTCGAACCTATGCACGGGATGTTCCCAGAAGCGCCTTAGTCAACTGTACCACAACATGGTTAAAAGAATTGCAACCTGGAGTGCCACTGCCCTCATTAGGATCCCAAAGCTTCTCCGAAGTCCAATCGGGGTTTTACACATCACGCACACACATATCGAACCGATATGGACTCATCACGGCCCTTGTGGATTTATTCATTTGACATATCATGCTGTTGTGATTTCTGTGTGTATTGAAGTAAGGGCATAGAGATAGAACATTTGGTTGACAGAGCTCGGGTGCACGGGAAAATTGTGTGAAACCCCAATTGGGCTTCGTAGAAGCTTCGGGATCGTAGTGAAGGCAGTGGTACCCCAGGTTGCAATTCTTTTAGCCATGTCGTGGTACAGTTGACTAAAATGCTTCTGGCAACATCCCATGCATAGGTTTGAACCCTCATCACGGCCTTGTGGATTTGTTCATTATCATTAAATGCTTTGTAAGATTAAAATGATCCAAAGAAACAAAGCTGGAAGAGTGTTTAAGCCATTGATAGGTAGAAATGCATAATAATTACTAAAAAAATTGTATGTTGGACTGCATGCAGCGATGTCTGACAGCCTGATGGAGAACCAACCAAGAGACTGGGCTCTGGGGCCATTGATCTTCAGTTTCAGTGTAACCTCAGGGTAAAGCCCTAGAAGGAAGAAAATGACCACATATGTATATCTTTATTGTTTTGATATGTTAAAGCCTAGACATGAAGGGTGGGGGTGTCTGTTCCATATAGGTCAGAATTTAGAGTACTTGGCAGAGGGGGTCAGGTGGTGGTGTAATTATAGTCAGCTGGTGTGGTTCTCCCGTCTTACTCCCATGGCAGTGTTTATCTATGTGGTGGGTTGTGGTTGGTTGGTTATTATGTATTTGTTGATTTGTGGCTTTTGGTTGTTGGTTTGTGGTTGGTTATTTGTTGGTTGGTGTAATCATGTACTTACCTAGTTGTGCTTGCGGGGGTTGAGCTCTGGCTCTTTGGTCCCGCCTCTCAACTGTCAATCAACTAATGTACAGGTTCCTGAGCCTACTGGGCTCTATCATGTCTACACTTGAAGCTGTGTATGGAGTCAGCCTCCACCACATCACTTCCTAATGCATTCCATTTGTCTACAGTACTACTCTCTGACACTGAAAACAAATTTCTAACGTCTCTATGGCTCATTTGGGCACGCAATTTCCACCTGTGTTCCCTAGTGCGTGTGCCCCTTGTGTTAAAAAGTCTGTCTTTATCTACCCTATCAATTCCTCTGAGAATCTTGTATGTGGTGATCATGTCCCCTCTAACTCTTGTGTCTCGCAGTGACGTGAGGTTTAATTCCCGTAGTCTCTGCTCGTAGCTCATACCTCTCAGCACGGGTACTAGTCTGGTGGCAAACCTTTGAACGTTTTCCAGTTTAGTCTTATGCTTGACTAGATAGGGACTCCATGCTGGAGCCGCATACTCCAGGATTGGTCTGACATATGTGGTATATAATATTCTGGAAGATTCCTTACACAAGTTTCTAAAGGCCGTTCTTATGTTAGCCAACCTGGCATATGCCGCTGATGTTATCCTCCTGATATGAGCTTCAGGGGACAGGTCTGGCGTGATATCAACCCCCCAGGTCTTTCTCTCTGACTCTTGAAGTATTTCATCTCCCAAATGATACCTTGTATCTGGTCTCCTGCTCCCTACACTATCTTCATTACATTACATTTGGTTGGGTTAAACTCTAACAACCATTTGTTCGACTATTCCTGCAGCTTGTTCGGGTCTTCTTGAAGCCTCAAGCTGTCCTCCTCTGTCTTAATCCTTCTCATAATTTTGGCGTCGTCAGCAAACATTGAGAGGAATGAGTCTATAACCTCTGGGAGATCATTTACATATATCAGAAACAGGATAGGTCCGAGTACAGAGCCCTGTAGGACTCCACTGGTGACTTCATGCCAATCTGAGGTCTGGCCCCTCACTGTAACTCTCTGCTTCCTATTGCTTAGGTACTCCCTTATCCACTGGAGCGCCCGACCAGTTACTCCTGCCTGTTTCTCCAGCTTATGCATCAGCCTTTTATGGGGTACTGTGTCAAAGGCTTTCCGACAGTCCCAAAAAAATGCAGTCTGCCCAGCCTTCTCTTTCTTGCTTAATCTTTGTCACCTGATCGTAGAATTCTATTAAGCCTGTAAGGCAAGATTTACCCTCCCTGAACCCATGTTGATGGGTTGTCACGAAGTCTCTTCTCTCCAGATGTGTTACTAGGTTTTTTCTCACAATCTTCTCCATCACCTTGCATGGTATACAAGTTAAGGACACTGGCCTCTTGTCTGTCGCCCTTTTTGTATATTGGGACTACATTAGCCGTCTTCCATATTTCTGGTAGGTCTCCCGTTTGCAGTGACCTACTATACACTATGGAGAGTGGCAAACAAATGTGGTTGGCTAGTTGTTTTATTTGCTGATTGGTTGCTGACTTGTGGTTGGGGACTTCAACCTATGGCACCTGAAATGGAAGTAGTACCTAGCTTATACAGTAATAGCTGAGAGAATACCAGGAAGTAGCCTAAAAGAACACTCACATGCAAATGACCTGATATGGATGTGCGACAGATTTGCCTTAACCAGTAAATAGTAGAACCAACTGGAAAAGAGAACACGTTGGACTTCATTTTCGCTAATAATGATGAATTGATCAGGAACATTATTACAAATTTCTGTTACTCAGATCACACACTATAGGCTGCAGATAGTGTGTATTAGACCTATGAAGGTTAGTTTAGTTCAGTTTAATTTGTCATTGCAACACGAGTAGAAAATAGTTTTCCGGTTTGTTTAAATTCAGTAGTACTGATTTCTGCTTTCTAATTGCGTTGTTCATCAGTGTATGTACTATGATCCTCATCCTTCTTATAAGTACTGTGAAAACAGGAGGATGGGCTGTTCTATTCTGCACTTCCTTCCATATCTTTTGCTCCAGTATGTTGTTGTTCTACTGTGCAAATTTGGAACCTGGCCCTCCAGTATCTTCGATGTTTATAAGGGATCCCAAAGCAACGTAAATACTATTTAAATCACTGGTGCTGTCCCGTCTAGAGTATTGTTCAGTAATTACTTCCCTTTTCAGAGCAGGAGAGATTGCTGAAATAAGAGGGAAATACAGAGAACATACACGGCACGCATAGACACAATAAACAATCAAACTACTGGGACCGTCTCAAAGCTCTTCAGATGTACTCTGGAAAGGATATGAGAGGGGTATCAAATAATATATACATGGAAGATATTGGAAGGTCAAGTTCCAAATTTGCACAGTAGAATAACAACATACCGGAGCAAAAATTATGGAAGGAAATGTTGACTAGAAAAAGTGAGGAGTAGAGGTGCTATAAGCACAATAAGAGAACACTGAATAACAGAGGTCCTCAGCTGTTCAATACTCTCTCAGCAAGCATTAGAAATATTGTCTGAACAAAGGGGGATTTTTTTTTTTCAAATAACAATTTGATAAGTTCTTGCAAGAAGTAATGGACCAGCTGAGCTGTAGTGGCTGTGTGTGCCTACGAGCAGTTACATGCAACAGCGTGTTGGACCAAGTTATCACAAGTCGAGTCTAGCCTCATGGAGTTGAAGAACTCCCAAGACCCTCTCCAGGTTAGATCCAGGTATATGTTAAGTGTAATTGATACCTTTCTTGTCTCCTTTCCAGAGAATACATTTTGAGAGCATTGAGATAGTCCCAATAATTTAGATGTTTTATCATTTCTGTGCATGTTGTATAGGTTCTCTGTATTCCTTCTAATTCAGAGAGCTCTCCTGCTCTGAAAGGAGAAGCGAGTACAGAGCGGTACTCAAGATGGGACAGCACCAGTGATTTAAATACAGTAGTACAGTATTAGCAATGCTGTGGTTTCTGGATTTGAACGTTCTTGTAATCCATCCTATCATTTTCTTGCCTGCCGCTGTATTTGAGTAAGATGATAGAATGGATTATGTGAATGTTCAAATTCAGAGATTCCACAATAATACTAATACTATTTAAATCACTATATGGTATGCATAAATGCAATAAAACATCTAAATTATTGGAACCATCTCTAAGCTCTCAAAATGTGGTCTCTGGAAAGGTGACAAGAAAGGTATCAAATAATACATACATGGAAGAGACTGGAAGGCCAGGTCCCAAATTTGCACAGTAGAATAACAACATACTGGAGCAAAAGGTATTGAAGGAAATGCAGAATAGAACCAGTGAAGAGTAGAGGTGCCATAGGCACAGTCAGAGAGCACTGTCTGAGCATCAGAGGTCCACGGCTGTTAAATACCCTACCAGCAAGCATTAGAAATATTGGAACAAAGGCGGATGTCTTCAAGAAACATTTGTTTAAGTTCTTGCAAGAAGTGCCGAACCAACCGGGTTGTAGTGGATATGTGGTCCTGCGGGCCACTCCGAGCAACAGCCTGTTGGACCCAGTCATAAGTCGAGCCTGGCCTCAGGCTGGGCTCGGAAAGTAGAACTACTGAAACCCTATCCAGGTATGCTCCAGATGTACTATGTTAGAGTTTCTACTTCTTACGAAGCATAATTAGGTCATCAGGAGACATACCTATGCCCTGAATATACAGTACTAGTACTGTACCTACAATGCCTTTTCTTGATATGGTGCATCATGTCCCTTATCTTCCCATTTCACCTGATTGTGAAATATGATGACTTGATTTGTAAATTTCATTTGGTATAAATTCATTGACTTTACTGTATACACCCTTCAACATGCATAATTTTCTCCATGGATCAAGTTAAAGTACCAGTAGCTGCATGCTCCTCAATTATTTTGGTGTAGCAGTGTGCTTCTGTATTATTTTGATCAATGATTTGAATAGATGTACTATTATGTTTCATCCACTGCATTATTATAATAATATTTTTGTGCAGCAGGCAAGTGTGTGGAAGAGCCAAGAACACCTAAAGTAAGAGCAGCAGCAGCTGCAGCAGTTGTACCAGCAGCCATATTAGCCAGCGTCTCGACCACACCATCCATAATTGTGGTTCCTGGGGTAGTGACTGAAGAGGCCCCTTCTCTACTGTGTCAGCCTACACCACCGCTAGTGTGTCAGCCTGCACCTCCACTAGTGTGTCAGCCTGCATCACCACTAGTGTGTCAGCCTGCACCACCGCTAGTGTGTCAGCCTGCACCTCCGCTAGTGTGTCAGCCTGCACCACCGCTAGTGTGTCAGCCTGCACCTCCGCTAGTGTGTCAGCCTGCACCACCGCTAGTGTGTCAGCCTGCATCACCACTAGTGTGTCAGCCTGCACCACCGCTAGTGTGTCGACCTACACCACCTTTAGTGTGTCCGCCTGCCACTCCTCTACCAAATCAGCCACTCATTCCTGTTCTCGCTCAACCTACCACTCCGTTAGTTGAATCCATGCCTGTCAACTCCAGTGTTAGTAGCACTGTTGTGAGCGATCCTACCCCAGCAGAATCACTCCACCAGCCAAACATCACTCATGTTAACACCAACGATAAGAATAAGGCAAATTTAAAGGTTAGTGGAAGATTTTTATGAATGTCTCTTGCATCTAACAGTTCCTTTTTAGCACCAAGACAAGTGGCAAGAATAAGGCTAACAAAAAGTTGCATGAAGTCCCTTTGAGTTCATATTTTTTGCATGAACTTTGAATCTTTCTAGTCACCTCTAATGGTAAGAATGTCGGTCTTTATGGTCATTAAATTCTTTTTATTTTACTCCTGTGCTTCGTATGTGAACACTCAGTTTTGAGTCACGACTGTTAACAAGAATTGTTAATTAGAATTAGAATTGTTAAAGAATTGGAGAAGATTTTAGTACATTTTCCTAGCCATCCAAGCAGTAATAAAGGCATTTTTTTTTTTTTTGTATCTAGCCTAAAAGACAAGCCTGGTAATGCAGGATGTTTATAACACAGATATAAATTTGATAATGACTGCAGATTGTATAATACGTCCACAAACTGCTTTTTCTGGGGAGAGCCCCGTCGGCTTCCTGGAGCTATCCAGGCTGAATGGATATGTATTTCTTTCTGGCATCAGTTAATGCATGGAGTCTCAGCTTCTGAGGTGCAGGAAGCCTTGGCAGCTTACCTCCTGCACGACCCAGATTATGCCTTCGTGATGGATCCCTGTTCCTTCGTGTACAGCTCTGCTGGTTCGTACTGGGTTTGTTATGAAGTTCCAGAGTCGTGCTGATTGTCAGATTGACCTTTTTTCGTTGGAGGCTTGGCACGCGTTCCGTCGGTCCTGTGCGCTTGAGTGACGAGAGACTCGGTCGGCGTTTCAGGTTTTCCTGGGGTGGGGGGGGCGCCTTCGAGCATCTCAATGCTTCTTTGTTCACCAACATCCCAAAACGCGGGATGTTGGTGTCATGTAGCTTCACGTGCAGGTTCCTTCCCTTCCGGCTGCCTTGGTGGTGGAGGATTTGCGTACTCATGGCCTGCTTGCTTTGGCCCTGCGTTTCTTTTTCCTCGAGCTGTCCTCGGACTGGCTTGAGTTGGATGTGGGGACGCTTGGGGCCGCTGCCGGGTTCAGTGCGCTGCCCTCCGCGGTGCGGGCATCGTCTGCTTTTGTTGAAGCCCTTTGCACCGCTCCTACATGATGCGATTTCGCGGTTCTATGCTTCTCTCCTCGCATGTTGGCAAGCGGTGCTGGCTTCTTCTTTAGAATCCGCTTGGGCCCTGGCTCTTCGGTTGTCTTCTCCTTTTTGTCCGTTGCTGTTTGCTGAGTCTGCTGTGGTGCAGTTCCTGCAGGCGGCCTCAGTTAGTTGTTGGCCTATGTCTGAATTGTTGCTCCTGGGCGCTCGTGGGGGCCTTCCCCAGAAAGGTCGTGCCAGGGCTCGGGGTTCTTTTCGTCGTGGTAGGCCATTGATGCCAGATTCAGGGCAGGCACAGCCTCCGGTTCTGACTGCTTTTGATTGGCGCGGGGATCTCCGTTTAGGTTCTTGCAAGGCACGTCAGTCCTTTCGCGGTTCGCCCCATTGACGGGGACGATGGGGGGGGTGGTGGCTCGCCCTGTTTGCTCGTGCCTGGTCCCATGATTCGTGGGTTTTTCGGGTAGTTTCATGCGGCCTGTGGTGGTGTTGGGTGGCTCCTCCTCCCTTAGGGGGGTTCGGGGCTGGTGGGGTAGGCCTCTTCTCCTGCTCTCTGTCGGGTCATCTTGGAGTGGGCTCACCTGGGCATGGTTGAGACGACGACGTCCCTCAGGTGGGTTTCCCGCCTATTTCTGGTCCCGGAACGGGACTGTGCGGACCTCCTGTTCATTCTGGACTTGTCCCGTCTGAACCCGTGGGTTTATTGCCCTTCCTTCCGGAGGACTACTACGTCCCAGGTCCATCTTCTGTTGGAGCCGGGTACTTGGATGGTGTCCCTGGACTACAAGGACATGTAATGGCACATCCCGGTTCATCTGAGGTTTAGGGATTGGCTCGGGCTTGTTGTGGGGCATCAACCGCTTTCGTCGTTTTCCCTTCAGGTTGAATCTGGCACCTCGTGTTTTCACACACCTTACTCAGGTCATGGTGTCCCGCCTGCGTCTGTTAGGTGTTCGGTTCTTGCCTACCTTGGCGACTTGCTGGTTTGAGTTCCCAGCCAGTCCGCATGTCTGCTTGCCAGGGATTTGGTTCTTTCCCAGCTCGCCGGGTTCGGGTTCTTGGTGAACTGGAGGAAGTCCCATCTGTTTCCCTCTCAGGTTCACACAGCCAAGTTGTGTAACAGGAAGAGGTCTTTGACACAAATTTGTTCCAAGCTAAATGTAGAGGAATCAGCTGAGCATTCCTCAAATAAAATAAGCTGCCTCAGCTTATAAGGTAAATAAAATAAGCATTCCTCTAGCTGCCTCACCTCACTGCCTTACTGCTACATAGCCTTCCCGGCATCGTGCCTTCTTTTGATAATTACCTGTTCCACACACCCAAATTGTGTAACAGGAAGAGGTCTTGGACCCCTACTTGCCTTTCTCTTTTCTAATAGTCCATATAGTCATAATTATAGTTTTAAGTATTCAATGAGAAAAGTTTATGAATTTTTTACCCTAACCTAACATCATTTGTGCAGCATATTTTTATTGTATAACTCACCCAGATTTAATTTCAAAATAAAACCAAACAAAATAAATTAAAAATAGGGGGGTGTATTTTAGCTATACATACCCATCTATACTTATTACTAGGTGAACTTGGTGACAGTAAATGCTCCCATCAGGCAGGGCTCATCACCTATCATATTTCATGTTCACCAGTGTTTATTTACTTAATACGGGTATAATATCTTGCTATTATAAAACTAATTCTAATATCATAAAAGACATATTTACTGCAAGTTTCAAGCAGAGAATGCATATATAAATAACACAAAGGACGCCTCTTGACGAAATTCTCCAGCTAAAATCTTTTGCTTATACATGTAATAAAATTGATCCTCCGTGTTGTGTAGTAGAGAAATTTTAAAATTGAGTTATATCCAGTTTACATAAAGCTACGAGTGGTCGGCAGCAACCTCAGCCGACGGAGCAAACTTACGAAGATTTTCCTTCCTAGTATGCCTACCTAAATACCGACGTAGCCGCTACGAAGGCGCTAAGAAGAAAAACATTCGTAAGCACCTTCGTGAATCTGGCCCCTGGTCTTTGGACCGGGTGCTCTCATTTCTCTCATCTCGGTTTGTTGTGGCCCCTTCCGTTCGGGATTGTTTTTCTTAAGCTCTTTTCTTGTGGGCATTGACCTCTGGGGGTCGGGTCGGGGAGGTTCATGCTCTCCGGCGCAGGGTTTTTGCTCCTTTGGTCATGGTGGTCGTTTTGTTCGATTGCAGCCGTCTCCTTTTCTGGCAAAGAATGAAATGGTTGCATTTCGGAGGGGGCCTTGGGTTGTTGATGCTTGGTTGGTCAGGCAGGGTGCATCATTTGTTGTGTCCAATTGCAGCTCTCCGCCGTTACTTGCACGCCACATCTTTGGTGGCCACGGATGCGCTTTGGGTTGACCCGGTTTNCCCCCTCTCCCCCTGCCCCCCTCTCCCCCTCCTCCCCCTCTCCGCCTGCCCCCTCTCCCCCTGCCCCACTCTCCCCTCCCACCCGCACCCCCATCTTTACAGCTGACTCAGACACCGGCGAGAAAGAGCCTGGATTTCGTTGCGTCACGTTGCGGAGGGTGTGACATGCCTGGTGGTGGGTGGTGAGGCTGGCTGTGTGGTCGTCTGTACTCTCCGTGTTGTGCTTGCTGGGGCTCTGGCTCTGGCTCTTTGGGCCCGCCTCTCAACTCTCAATCAACTGAGTTTTTTTTCCACACACAAACACACTGCATATTGTGTATTACCAGAAAGCCTTTGACACAGTACCCACAGAGACTAGTACGAGAGCTGGAGATGCAGGCAGGAGTGAAAGGGAAGGTACTCCATTGGATAAGGGAGTACCTAAGTAACAAAAGGTAGCGAGTCACTGTGAGGGGTGAGGTCTCAGATTGGTGAGACGTCACAAGTGGAGTCTCTCAGGGTCAGGCCTTGGACCCATACTGTTTCTATATATGTAAATGATCTTCCAGATGATATAGAATCATTCCTCTCATTGTTTGCTGATGCAAAAATTATGAGGAGGATTAAAAGACAGAGGAAGATAGTATGAGACTACAAGATGACATAGACTGAATGGTCTAACAAATGACTACTAAAGTTCAACCCGAGTAAATGTAAGGTAATGAAACTAGGCAGTGGAAACAGGAGGCCAGACACAAGGATACAGAGTGGGAGATGAAGTACTTAATGAACCGGACAGAGAGAAAGATCTAGGAGTTGATAACACACCAAACCTGTCTCCTGAAGCCCACATCAAAAGAATAACATTGGCGGCCTATGTGGACTGGCTAACATCAGAATTGCCTTCAGGAACCTGTATAAGTTATCATTCAAAATCTTGTGCACCACATATGTAAGACCAATCCTGGAGTATGCGACCCCAGCATGGAGCCCGTACCTTGTCAAGCACAAGGTGAAGCTTGAAGTAGTTCAGATGTATGCCACTAGACTAGTCCCAGAATTAAGAGGCATGAGTTACGAGGAAAGGCTGCGGGAAAGGCACCTCACGACACTGGAAGACAGAAGGGGTATGGGGAGACATGATCACTACCTACAAAATTCTCAGGAATTGACAGGGTAGATAAAGATAAACTATTTAACACAGGTGGTATGCGAACAAGGGGGACAGGTGGAAACCGAGTACCCAAATGAGCCACTGGGACGTTAGAAAGAACTTTTTCAGTGTCAGAGTAGTTAACAGGTGGAATGCATTAGGCAGTGATGTGGTGGAGGCTGACTCCATACACAGTTTTAAATGTAGATATGATACAGCCCAGTAGGCTCAGGAATCTGTACACCAGTTGATTGACAGTTGAGAGATGGGACCAAAGAGCCAGAGCTCAACCCCCACAAGCACAATTAGGTGAGTACACACCCAGGAAGCAGCCAGTAGCCGCTGTCTAACTCCCCGGTACCTATTTATTGCTAGGTGAACAGAGCATCATGGTAAAAGAAATTCTGCCCATTTGTTTCCTCCTCGGCTTGGGATGGATCCCCGGACCTTAGGACTAGGAATCCCGAGTGCTATTCCCACCATCGTGGGACCTCTGGTCCCCACCTTAACCAGGTGGTGGGGATCGAACCCCCACCACCTCTGCTGGTGACATTGCGCCAATCTGATATCTTTTCCCCTCACAGTTACTCTGTTGTCTGTTGCTTAGCTACTCCCTTTTCCACTGGAGCATCTTATCCTTTACTCTTACCTGTTTCTCCAACTTTTGTAACAGCCCTTTTTGTAACATCCCTTTTGTAATAAGGGATTGTGTCAAAGGCTTTCTGACAGTCCAAGAAAATGCAGTCTGCCTTCTTTTTCTTGGCAAATTTTGGTCACCTGGTCGTAGAATTATATTCAGCTTGTGAGGCACAATTTACCTTCCCTGAACCCATGCTGGTACCTTTACTTTTAGGAGTTGGCCAGTTATACCCCACTACACTAAGGGCATAACTGACTGACCCCTCGCAGTGTTCAATAGGGAACTCGATAAGCACCTCCAAAGGATACCTGCTCAACTAGGCTGTAATTCATACATCAAACTGCGAGCAGCCGCATCCATCAGCCTGGTTGACCAATCCAGCAACGAGGAGGCCTGGTCGATGACCGAGCCTCGGGGACGCTAAGCCCCGAAACCAACACAAGGTAAGGAACCTTGCAGTGTTTTCAGGGCTCAGTGTCCCCTGCGGCCGGTCATCGACCTGGCCTCCTCGTTGCTGGACTGGCCAACCAGGCTGTTGGACGTGGCTACTCGCAGTCTGACGTATGAATCGCAGCCTGGTTGATCATGTATCCTTTGGAGGTGTTTATCGAGTTCTCTCTTGAATACTGTAAGGGGTCGGCTAATTGTATCCCTTATATGTGTAACAGTCTCGAGCCTCTGATGTTGATATAGTTCTCTCTCTCAAGAGTACCTATAACATCTCTGCTTTTCAACAGGGGTGTTCTGCACACCCTGCCATGCTTTCTGGTTTCATATGGTGTTATTTCTGTGTGCAGGTGTATGCTGTGTGGTGGTGTGTTGCAAAGCTCTTTCCCTCCAATGATAACAAGATACTTGAGTGAACGATATGGAAGAAAATGCAGAATAAAACAGTGAAGAGCAGGGGTACCATAGGCACAATTAGAGAGAACTGTATAAACATCAGAGGTCCACGGTTGTTCAACACCCTCCCAGCAAGCATAAGAAATATTGTCGGAACAACAGTGGACATCTTCAAGAGGAAACTAGATAGTTTCCTCCAAGAAGTGCCGGACCAACCGGCTGCGGTGGGCCTGCGGGCTGCTGCAAGCAACAGCCTAGTGGACCAAGCTCTCACAAGTCAAGCCTGGCCTCGGGCCGGGCTTGGGGAGTAGAAGAACTCCCAGAACCCCATCAGCCAGGTATCAACCAGGTAACCAGTTGCTCTACGAGCCTTTTCCTCACAATATTCTCCATCACCTTGCATGGTATACAAGTTAGGAAACTGGCCTGTAGTTCAGTGCCTCTTGCATGTCACCCTTTTTGTATATTGGGACTATGTTAGCTATCTTCCAACTTTCAGGTAGGTCTCTCCTGTTTCCTGTGACCTGTTATACACCATAGAGATTGGCACACTTAGTGCCTCTGCACCCTCTTTAAGTATCCACGGTGAGATTGTCAGGCCCAACAGCCTTTGTCACATTCAGCTCCAACAGATTCCTTTTGACATCATCACCACAGCCTGTCCTCAGCCGGGCTCGGGGAGCAAACTACTCCCGAACCCTATCCAGTTATCTCCAGTATCATTGTGAGCTAAATTCCTCGAGGGTTGCTTGGTGGTGTGTGGTGTGTGGGGGGGGGGGGTGAGGCAGGCTGTGTGGTGCACAATGAATGGTGAACCGTCCTAATAGCACGTTGCATTTTGACGTAAACTTATATAAGGCCAAAAACTGTCGTACTAGACAATGGTATGGGGTTAGCAACATTTATACAGTGCCCTGTTTTCTATTAGGGGTCCTCTGGTAGGTTAGGAAAGACACTAGTATAACAGTTTTGTGAGGTTGGGAACGCTCACGAGACCGGGCTGGTGTACTTGCCTAGTTGTGCTTGCGGAGTTGAGCTCTGGCTCTTTGGTCCCGCCTCTCAACTGTCAATCAACTGGTGTACAGATTCCTGAGCCTATTGGGCTCTATCATATCTACATTTGAAACTGTGTATGGAGTCAGTCTCCACCACATCACTGCCTAATGCATTCCATCCGTTAACTACTCTGACACTGAAAATATCATATCTACATTTGAAACTGTGTGGAGTCTGCCTCCATCAATAGGTGATGTGGTGGACAGTGGCTGGGTTAAGCTCACTTGAAGTAACCCAGCTCACCTTAAGCTTAAGCTGGGCTGGGTTACCCTCACCTTGAAATTACCTTGAGTCTGCTCCTAGGATCAATGTATCCGCAGCCCGATCTCCGAGGGTCATGGATGGCGTTCTAGTCAACCAGGCTGTCTTGACACCGCTGCACGAAGTCTGATGTGAGAGTCTCAACCCAGTTAATCAAATATCATTTAGAGGTATTTATCAAGTTCAGTTTATAACACAGGAGACAAGAAAGATGTAGTCACATAAATAAATGGGGCGAATGTTTTGATGGGAACAAGGGTGGTAAGCGATTACTGCCCAGATACAACCCAGCTGGCAGCTATCTCATGGAGGCACCAACACACATCCTCCTGTCCTAAGATTCCATACGAAACACTGGTTTACTACCCATCGGTTACAATAATGGCAGAGGAAATTGATGAAAGTCCTTCACAAAACGAAAGTAAACTTGTAGGCAAATGCACAAAGAAACTATACATCATACGGAGTGGTGGCTCTTTACCTAGATGCTCTGGCATCCCATCAAATGTTCAGTCTTGAGTTTTGCCTATCAACTTGAGGTAAGAATATGGACAGAAAACCCAGATTAGTAGCGGTAACTGTCTATAGTCTTAAGTTGCTAAACTAAAATGAAGATAGGGTTAAACATCTACTGAGAGGCAAACATAACGAACTTAAACATCCAGCCGAGACATGTCAGAATAAAGGACGTGTCAATGTTTGGGTGTTGACCAGACCAATGTTTGGGTCCATGGTGAACCCTTATCATGTCCTATGATGGTCCACGATGGACCCACACGTCGTCGCTTCCTTACTTTCAGATATGTGAGTTGGGCATCCTAATTTTCAGCCACTTTATTGTGACTAAATGTACCCGACCCACTGCTGTACATCCACACGTAGCCGACCCACCGCTGTACATCCTCACGTACCCGACCCACCGCCGAACATCCATACGTAACCGACCCACCGCTATACATCGAGACGTACCTGACCCACCGTTGGACATCCACACGTAACCGTCCCACCACTGTACATCCTCATGTACCCGACCCACTACCGTACATCCATGCGTACCCAACCCACCACTGTACATCGAGACGTACCCGACCCACCGCTGGACATCCACACGTACCCGACACACCGCTGGACATCCACACGTACCCGACACACCGCTGGACATCCACACGTACCCGACACACCGCTGGACATCCACACGTACCCGACACACCGCTGGACATCCACACGTACCCGACACACCGCTGGACATCCACACATACCCGACACACCGCTGGACATCCACACATACCCGACACACCGCTGGACATCCACACGTACCCAACACACACCGCTGGACATCCACACGTACCCAACACACCGCTGGACATCTACACATACCCGACACACCACTGGACATCCAGACACACTTGACCCACTACTGTACATTCAGACATTCTTGACCGTTGTTGTACATCCAAACATAATTGATCCACTGCTGTACATCCAAACATACCTAACCCTAACACTTGTGTACATCCAGACATACTTGTCCCAGTACTGAACATCCAGATGTGCCTGACCCAATTGTGTACATCTAGACATACTTTACCCACTGCTGTTCATCCTGATATAATTGACCCACTGGCATTCAACCAGGCATTCTTGACTCACATTTATACATTCAGACATATTTGACCCACTGATGTACAACCAAATGTTCTTGACCCACCTTTCCTTTAAAGAACATAATAAAATAGCCGTCTCAACTGCAAGAAAAATGACAGCTTAGAAAACAAAAACCTTTCAACCAAGAGATGCCATACCGATGATGACACTTTTCAAGACAGTTGGTTGAGCCTGGCCCCAGGCTGGGCTTGGGGAGTAAAAGAACTCCTGAAACCCTCTCTCCAGGTATGCTAGTACTCTCTAAAGTGGAATACTGTTGCATAATAACAGCCCCCCTTTCAAAGCTGGAGAAATTTCTGACTTTTGAGCTTTTGGTCAACGAAAATTCCAAACCTTGGACCAGCTAGTGGATCATTACCAGCAGTCACCTATTTATACAAGCCAAAAAGGAGAGAAGTTTTAATTAATCCGGCTGTTGCCTAAACCATCAGCCCTTACTAATACGCATCTTTAACTAATAGATTATTATACTTTTCAAAAACTTTGCCGATATTGGAATGATAACTTCTTAACCTTGGCCATTTGTGGGATAAGCATGTGGGTACCGGGTCTGTCAAGAAGTTAAGGCAAGGGAAACTCCACTTGGCATTTCAGTTGTTGCTGTCGCCATAGTAGTTCTTCTGCAGTCATTAAAAATTTATGAATCCATGTTATGTTAACCTGTCAAGGCCTTGATGTTTAAAATAGTGCATTTAATTTACAAGTCTTATGAATTAAATTTTTTATAGTTCTTTGTTTATTAATAATATTAAATAAGCAGCTATTCTGTAGCTATTATTTATTAATTGCTAAGAATTAAGAGAAGCAGCTATTATGCAGCAATTATTGGATATAGATCAATATTTTGCAACTCCTTAGACATCAGTGATAAAATTTGATCAATGATCAGTGATAAGAGCTTTTGCTGCTAGAATCCACTCAATAAAACATCTAAATTATTGTGATTTAATGCTTAAATCTGTATTCTTTAGTGAGCAGGCTGGAGAGAGACATAATTTACACATGGGGAAAATATTAGAGGGGCTGGTCTTGATTCTGCACACAGAAATAACACCACATGAGACCAGAAGGCATGGCAGGATGTGTAGAATACCCTCAATGGAAAACAGAGATGCAATAGATACTCTGAGAGAGAACTCTATGAACATCAGAGACCCGAGACTGTTCAACACTCTTCCACTACAAATAAGGGGCATAACTGGTTGTCCCCTCACAGTGTTCAAGAGAGAACTTGATAAACACCTCCAAAGGATACCTGATCAACCAGTCATACATCAGGTTGCAAGCGTCCGTGTCCAACAGCCTAGTTGACCAGTCCAGTAACAAGGCCTGGTCGAGGACTGTGCTGCGGGGATGTTGAGCCCCGAAATCATCCCACGGTAACCACAAGGTTATCATTAAATACACACAGAAATCACAATAGCGTGATATATCAAATGAACAAATCCACGAGGGCCGTGATGAGGGTTCGAACCTATGCACGGGATGTTCCCAGAAGCGCCTTAGTGAACTGTACCACAACATGGTTAAAAGAATTGCAACCTGGAGTGCCACTGCCCTCATTAGGATCCCAAAGCTTCTCCGAAGTCCAATCGGGGTTTTACACATCACGCACACACATATCGAACCGATATGGACTCATCACGGCCCTTGTGGATTTATTCATTTGACATATCATGCTGTTGTGATTTCTGTGTGTATTGAAGTAAGGGCATAGAGATAGAACATTTGGTTGACAGAGCTCGGGTGCACGGGAAAATTGTGTGAAACCCCAATTGGGCTTCGTAGAAGCTTCGGGATCGTAGTGAAGGCAGTGGTACCCCAGGTTGCAATTCTTTTAGCCATGTCGTGGTACAGTTGACTAAATGCTTCTGGCAACATCCCGTGCATAGGTTTGAACCCTCATCACGGCCTTGTGGATTTGTTCATTATCATTAAATGCTTTGTANTAGGTTGTCGAAAAACAATTAATTCATGAAAACTTGGCTATTAGGCAAATCGGGCCTTGCATAGTAGGCTGACAAGTGCGTTCTGGAACTAGGTACGACAATATATATATATATATATATATTATATATATATATATATATATATATATTATATATATATATATATATATATATATATTATTATGGCTGATTGTACAATATTGTTACGACGAGATTTAACCCTACTTTGGGAGGGAGTAGTAAGTGGCGAGCCAAGAGTTGAGCACCCACTTCATATGGATGGTTAGTGAAGCCAGGATAGGATATTGGATTGCTACCAAGTTGTATTAGCTATTGCTGTATGCTAATGTTTTATTATTATTTCGTGCACTGTATATGTTCCTTCGTTTATTAAATGTGTATTGTCAACTAGTTTTTGCTCTTGTCCTGGTGAAGCTTCCTAGAAAGCAGGAGAGAGAGAGAGAGAGAGAGAGAGAGAGAGAGAGAGGGAGAGGGAGGGAGGGAGGCTGAACACAAGGTACCATCTGGGAGGTGAAATCCTACAAGAGTCAAATAGAGAGACAGATCTGGAGGTTGATATCACACCGAACCTGTCCCCAGAGGCCCACATCAAAAGGATATCAGCAGCAGCATATGCTAGCTTGGCCAACATAAGAACTGCCTTTAGAAACTTGTGTAAGGAATCATTCAGGACCCTGTATACCACTTATGTAAGACCAATCCTGGAGTATGCAGCTCCAGCTTGGAGTCCATACCTAGTTAAACACAAGACGAAGTTAGAGAAGATTCAGAGGTATGCCACCAGACTGGTACCGGAACTGAGAGGAATGAGTTACGAGGAAAGGCTAAGGGAGCTGAATCTCACAACCCTGGAAAACAGAAGAGTAAGGGGGATATGATAACCACCTACAAAATTCTAAGGGGACTTGACTGGTTGGACAAAGTCGAACTCTTTAGCGCGGGTAGGACACGAACAAGGGGACACAGGTGGAAACTTAGTACCCAGATGAGCCACAGAGACATTAGACAGAACTCTTTCAGTGTCAGAGTAGTTGACAGGTGGAATGCATTAGGCAGTGATGTGGTAGAGGCTGACTCCATACACAGTTTCAAGTGTAGATAAGATACAGCCCAGTAGGCTCAGGAACCTGTACACCTGGTTCCGTAATACATCCTTACAGGATGAGAGCTATGCTCATGGTGTCCCGTCTTCCCAGCACTCTTTGTCATATAACGCTTTGAAACTACTGATTGTTTTGGCCTCCACCACCTTCTCCCTAACTTGTTCCAACCGTCTACCGCAAACAGAGTGGTAGACGGTTGGAACAAGTTAAGTGAGAAGGTGGTGGAGGTCAAGACCGTCAGTAGTTTCAAAGCGTTATATGACAAAGAGTGCTGGGAAGACGGGACACCACGAGCGTAGCTCTCATCCTGTAACTACACTTAGGTAATTACTTAGGTAATTACCAGTTAATTGTCAGTTGAGAGGCGGGACCAAAGGGCCAGAGCTCAAACCCCACAAGCACAACTAGGTGAGCACACCTATTTGTCTATTTGTGCAAATAGATTGTACACTAGCAACCTTCCACGACTCTGGCACTTTGCCTGACTTAACATTTTATTAAATATGGTAGACAAGGGCTCGCAAAGCTTCTCATTGCATTCTTTAAGCACCCTGGCAAGCACTTCGTCCGGCCCTGGGGAGTTGTGTGGTTTGAGTTTCGCTATTGTTTAATAACAGCGTCCCTGGTAACTGCTAAACTAGTCAACCTGTCCTCTTCTCTACCCAAATAGACTTGTTTGGCTGAAGGCATAATGTTAAGTTCATCTTTAGTAAATACAGATATTAAATATTTATTTAAAATACTTCTCATCTCCTCGTCATTATCAGTTATTACTGATATTTATCGTATACATTACATAAATTTAGATTTAGGAAAGACCTGGGTAAACACTGGTTTAGTAACAGGCTGCGGACGTGTGAAACAGATTACCGGGTATCATAATAGACATAGATTGTTTCAAGCGTAGGTTAGACATATATAAATAATTTGTGTGGATATAAGTAGGCGCTGCCGCGTGTGTGCCATTATATCTTCTGTAGTTAACTTGATTCATATGTGCCCTCTCCCCCCCCCTCTCCTGCTGCCCTTTTCCTACATTTACCCTGATCTTCACCTCTTAAGGTAGCACCTCTCCAGGCTTCATATGTGATATATATGTGTGTGTGTGTGTGTAGTTACCTAATTGTGCTTGCGGGGGTTGAGCTTTGGCTCTTTGGTCCCGCCTCTCAACTGTCAATCAACTGGTATACAGATTCCTGAGCCTATTGGGCTCTATCATATCTACACTTGAAGCTATGTATGGAGTCAGCGGTGTGGCAACACGGGCAAGCTGTGTTCCTGTTCTTCACTTGTTTGGTGAATGTTGTGGATGAGTCGTAGCGGAGGTTTATGAGACACGGCGGGAGGTCAGCGGAGAGGAAGGTCACTCCTGGCTAGGTCACTTACTAAAGCTGCTTTGTAGTGTACGCTACAGGCGGCCGCTCCTGCATTCTCTAGTACCCTTAACCTCTACATAATGTTAGAACACAACTTACCGTCTGCTGAATCCGGGGATCAGTGTCCCCGCGGCCCGGTTACTAGTTGCTGGTCTTGTCAACTAGGCTGTTAGACGCCTCTGGTCGCAGTCTGACGTGTCAATCACAGCTGGGTTGATCGGGTATCATTTGGAGGCGTTCATCAAGTTCTCTTTTGAACACCGTGAGAGTTCAGCTGTTTATGCTCCTTATAAATAGAGGAAAAGTGCTGGGCCTTTGAGGTGATTTCGGGGCTTAGCGACCCCTCGGCCCGGTCGTCGACCAGGCCTCCTCATTGCTTTGAATGGGACTAATAATGTGTAACAATATTCCACCTTATAACGAACTTGTGTCTTAAGAAATATCATCACTGGTTGATACCTGGTTGATGGGGTTCTGGGAGTTCTTCTACTCCCCAAGCCCGGCCCGAGGCCAGGCTCGACTTGTGAGAGTTTGGTCCACCAGGCTGTTGCTTGGAGCGGCCCGCAGGCCCACATACCCACCACAGCCCGGCTGGTCCGGCACTCCTTGGAGGAATAAATCTAGTTTCCTCTTGAAGATGTTCACGGTTGTTCCGGCAATTGGTGATATTTAAATTGATCTTGATATCCATCTGTGATTTTTCTTGCAGTTGTGACGGCTGCTTTGTTGTGTTCTTTACAAAGTAAGGTCATCCCATATGATCTTGAGGTTATCTTGAGATGACTTCGGGGCTTTAGTGTCCCCGCGGCCCGGTCGTCGACCAGGCCTCCACCCCCAGGAAGCAGCCCGTGACAGCTGACTAACACCCAGGTACCTATTTTACTGCTAGGTAACAGGGGCATAGGGTGAAAGAAACTCTGCCCATTGTTTCTCGCCGGCGCCTGGGATCGAACCCGGGACCACAGGATCACAAGTACAGCGTGCTGTCCGCTGGGCCGACCGGCTGTCCTATGATTACTCTATAATGTATATATATATATTGTTATATATCTCCCTAGTGGGATTTGACTTGTGGCTTTCACTTTGTTATTTTCGGTTTATCAAACGTTGTGGTTACCTTGTGTTGATTCCAGGGATCGACATACCTGCGGCCCAGTCACTGACCAGGCCTCCTAGTTGGTCTGGTTTGGTCATCTAGGCTGTTAGACTCGCAGTCTGCCGTACGAAGCACAACCTGGTTGATCAGGTATCCTTTGGAGGTGTTTATAATGTTCTCCTTTGGTCACTATGAGAGGGTCGGCCAATATGTCACTTTAGAGGGAGAGTAAATTGAATTGAAATTGAAATAAGTTTATTGATGTAGAATACACAAAGGGATGAGGTAGCTCAAGCTATTCTCACCCCGTTCAGTACATATACACACATCACAAACCATAAACATATTAACAAACATTCTGAGAGATAACATATACATTTCCTCCTTCACAAGTAGTATGGTATCAGACGTATACACAAATACTTTTATGACCTAGGTATACTGTATAGACAATTTGCAAGAGACATGCAGATAAGTCAACAAAATATTACAGTCTTGGTGCAAAATTCTTATATCTCTCCAGAATATCATCAACCTTTCCGTTGTGACACATCCAGGCTATTTGTTCAGGAACAGTCCTTATCTCAGTGTTTCTATATACATTAATCAACGGACAATCAAGAACATAATGGGCAAGGGTGTGAGACCTGAACATACCACATAGTTTACACTTCGTGTCATTATCATGAACACCTATCCCATATTCCCAGTAATATTTGTACCCAAGCCTGAGCCGCATGTACACACAGTCACTCCAAGAGAGGGAGAGTAGTGAAAAGTCTTTGGCCCTAATGTTGCTAGAATTGTCAGGGTTAACCTTTAATACCCGAGGGTTCAAGCATATCGCTGGCGCTGGATTGTTATTCACTCACTATTGAATGACCTGGTTTATATCAATTTGTAGGTTGGTTATCTTGAGGTTACCTTGAGGTGCTTCCGGGCTTAGCGTCCCCGCGGCCCGGTCGTCGACCAGGCCTCCTGGTTGCTGGACTGGTCAACCAGGCTGTTAGACGCGGCTGCTCGTAGAGTCTTGGTGTGTCCTTATGGGGACGACGAGTGACAATAACGTGGCTGAAGCCATGATGACCACACCTCACACCACAAGATGGAGAGACGTCAACGTTTAGGTGAACGGAGAAAACATCCTTCGGAGAAAACATCCTGGACAGGGCGAGACAGCTAGGCGCGTCTCCTTGCACCCGTTGCCTCTGTTTACCTAGCAGTAATTAGGAACTTGGCTGTTAGTCGACCGTTGTGGGTCGCTTCTGAGGAATGGTCAAATACCGTTCATATTCGAGAAAACTTCGAATTTCCCATCAACCAGGTGTGTGGTGGACCATTATTAAGTGTGTGTGTGTGTGTGTGTGTGTGTGTGTGTGTGTGTGTGTGTGTGTGTGTGTGTGTGACACATAGGAGGAGGTGTTCTCGTGAAGGGCAGAGGGGGAAGGGACCACAGGATGTGCTACTTACCTATCACTGACGACGGGGGACTGATACCTAGCTCTTTATACCCCGCCTACTTATACCCAGCGGGCCGCTCCAAGCAACAGCCTGGTGGACCAAGCTCTCACAAGTCGAGCCTGGCCTCGAGCCGGGCTTGGGGAGTAGAAGAACTCCCAGAACCCCATCAAGCAGGTACTGGTACCCTTGTGGTACCCGTTGCCTTAAAGCTTCACTATTCTTTCAATATCTTTGTTGGGTCTTTCCTTTAAGTTGTGGAAGGAGGTGGCCTCCATTAACTGATATTTGTGCATTCCACTTGTTGACCGCCTGTACAGGGTTCCAGTATTTCCTTATAGTCCTTCGACTCGTTTGTGAATCCAGCTTCCACTTGTGTCCTCTTGTCATACTTTCTCTCCACTTAGAGTCTGTACTTGACTACCTTGTCTATTCCCACCAGAATACTATACATTGCTATCATATCTCCTCTACTTCTCCAGTTCTCCAAGCTTGTGAGATTCAGTTCCTTTTGCTTATCCTCGTATCTTAACCCTCTAGGTTCTGTCACTAATCTAGTTGCAAACCTTTGCACATTTTTAATTTTAATGATATGCATTCCTAGCAGGTGGTGCATATTCCAGTACGGGTCTTAACAAAGCAGGTGGTGCATATTCCAGTACGGGTCTTAACAAAGCAGGTGGTGCATATTCCAGTACGGGTCTTAACAAAGCAGGTGGTGCATATTCCAGTACGGGTCTTAACAAAAGCTGTGTAGATTACTTAGAATGGGTCATGATTTAGGTTTCTAAATGACCTTGTAACATCGACAGCGTCCCATATGCTGTCGATGTTAACCTGTCTATGTGTGCGCCTCGGGTGTTAGTGATGGAATTATATCTTATAATTCTATATGGAATTATATCTTATGGAATTATATCTTATAATTCATCACTAACTATAAGTTAGTGATGGAATTATATGTGTGTCTCAGATTCCTGCAGTTGCCCTCCATTAATAGTGTAGACACCCTCGGATCTTCTTTCTGCCTTCCTCATCTTCATCACCTTACACTTATTAGGACTGAACTCCTACAACCATCTGTTTGTCCACTCCTGGAGTTTGTTAAGGTCATTCTGTAACACACTACAGTCCTCCTCCTGTGTTTACATTGCTCATTATTTTGGCATCGTCCGTTAACATTAAGATGTAAGAGCTGACTCCTTCGGGTAGAACATTAACAGTGTTAGTGCCAGGACCGACCCTTAGGGGACCTCACTTGTTACATTTCTCCAGCTGGAGACCTCGCCTCTCACTGTCACTTGGCCTTCTCTCCTTCACGTATTGCTTTGCTCAGTTTAGTATCTTCCTAATTATCCCAGCTTGCTTCTCCATCTTGATCACAAGTCTCTCAGGAGGAACAGTATCAAATGGTTTTTAACATTATAGGAAAATGCAATCTACACAACCTTCTTTTTCCTGTCGTATACTAGTAACCTTGTCACAAAACTCGATCAAGTCTGTCAGGCTGCCTTTATTCATGCTGCTGTTATGGTACACACTTTATCGTCTCTTAATGCTCCATTATTCTTGACCTGATTACTCTCTGCAGTACTTTACAAGTAACACTTGTCAGTGACACTGGTCTGTAATTTAGTACCTCCCGTCTCTTGTCTCCTTTCTTGAATATTGGCACTACATTTGCCTGCTTGATGGGGTCCTGGGAGTTCTTCTACTCCCCAAGCCCGGCCGAGAACTTGGTCCACCAGGCTGTTGCTCGAAGCGGCCCGCAGACCCACATATCCACCGCAGCCCGGTTGATCCGGCATTTCTTCAAGAGAAACTAGATTGTTTTCTAAAAGATGTCCACGGCTGTTGCCTCTTTCCATAATTCTAGAAGAATACCTGTTTGATGCTTTATTACAAACGTGAGTGAGTAATATGAGAGAGGCTCACCGGTCCGCTCGGTTGAGGGGAGCCGGACGGCCGAGCGGACAGCATACTGGACTTCTGATCCTGTGGTCCCGGTTCGATCCCGGACGCCGGAGAGAAACAATGGCAACTTTCTTTCACCCTATGCCCCCTGTTACCTAGCAGTAAAATAGGTACTAGGTGTTAGTCAGCTGTCACGGGCTGCTTCCTGGGGGGTGGAGGCCTGGTCGAGGACCGGGCCGCGGGACACTAAAGCCCCGAAATCATCTCAAGATAACGTCAAGAGTGGCGGGTGATGTAACAGGTGTACAGTTTGCCGCGTCCTTCAGTAGCCTGGTTGATACCTGGTTGATGGGGTTCTGGGAGTTCTACTCCCCAAGCCCGGCCCGAGGCCAGACTCGACTGTGAGCGAGGGGCATGTTAAGTCTCGCCCGCTTGATGTTGTTTCATCTTGTGTGTCTGGGTGTTATGCCACAGACATTGTTCTTATTCTTACCTACATTGTTTGGCAACAACCGTGGACATCTTCAAGAGAAAACTAGACTTTCCTAAAGAAAGTGCTGACCAACCGGACTGTGGTGGGTAGTAGACCTGCGGGCCGCTCCAAGCAACAGTCTGGTGGATCAAGCTCTCACAAGTCAAGCCTGGCCTCGGGCCGGGCTTGGGAAGTAGAACTCCCAGAACCCCATCAAGCAGGTATTGCTTACACCGATGTTCTTATTGGCGCCTGCTGCGGGTTGAATTACTCTTCATTATTCCTAGTTGCTCACAAATTGTGGCCATAATTACTGCCTACCTGAGCTGACAATTCTTCATTGTCTGTTGGCTCGTTCTTGTCACCCATCCATTCCCCTCTCCTTCCCCCCCCCCTTCCCCGAACGTCACCCTTGACTTGTGAGTCTTGTGAACGTCAGGCTTGACTTGTGAGAGTTTGGTCCACTAGGCTGTTGCTTGGAGCGGCCCGCAGGCCCACATACCAACCACAGCCCGCTGGTCCGGAACTCCTTGGAGGAATAAATCTAGTTTCCTCTTGAAGATGTCCACGGTTGTTCCGGCAATATTTCTTATGCTCGCTGGGAGGACGTTGAACAACCGCGGACCTCTGATGTTTATACAGTGTTCTCTGATTGTGCCTATGGCACCCCTGCTCTTCACTGGTTCTATTCTGCATTTTCTTCCATATCGTTCACTCCAGTACGTTGTTATTTTACTGTGTAGATTTGGGACCTGTCCCTCCAGTATCTTCCAGGTGTATATTATTTGATATCTCTCTCGTCTTCTTTCTAGTGAGTACATTTGGAGAGCTTTGAGACGATCCCAATAATTAGGTGCTTATCGCGTCTATACGTGCTGTATATGTTCTCTGTATTCCCTCTATTTCAGCAATCTCTCCTGCTCTGAAGGGGGAAGTGAGTACTGAACAGTACTCAAGACGGGACAGCACAAGTGACTTGAAGAGTACAACCATTGTGATGGGATCCCTGGATTTGAAAGTTCTCGTAATCCATCCTATCATTCATCCTATCATCATCCGTAATCCACCCGTCACCTTACACAGTAAGACCATCATTACGGTCACCCGTCACCTTACACAGTAAGACCATCATTACCGTCACCCGTCACCTTACACAGTAAGACCATCATTACGGTCACCCTACACAGTATTAGCGGGCACATCACTGCTGGCAGCGTACCGTGTGCGACGGAGGGGAGATACAGTTATCACATAATCTGTACAGACAAGATATTCGACCATCAGGTCGGCACGGTACAATAACTTAGTGGATTGAACAATGTGTTGTGAAGTTCATCCTCCCCTCAGTGGGAGGCGGAGGTTCCATAGGTGCCATCACAACCTCTCAGAACACCACTACAACTTTTCAACCCCCTGCCAGCGGAAGGGTTTAAATATTTAAGAGAAGAAATTAGAGATTTGGGCAGGAAGTGTCATATCTGGTGGATTGTGGTGGATATTTTGGCGTGCGGACCGCCGCCAACAACAGCCTTATACCAATCCACCTTTGACCAATGGAGCTGCCAGTGGTTTCCAAGGTAAACTAGGGTATACAAAGGTAAATCTTCTCTCTCATCATCTCCCTTCCCGTCAACATGACCTTATTTTAAGTGGGAAAAACACAGATAGCAAGCAGGTAATCTGGACACATACGGCTCTTCCCACGATATTGTGGCCCGCGCCTGCTGCTTCACCTGTCCCTGCTCCTGCTTCACCTGTCCCTGCTCCTGCTTCACCTGTCCCTGCTCCTGCTTCACCTGTCCCTGCTCCTGCTTCACCTGTCCCTGCTCCTGCACTTGTGTGTTTCACCTGTCTGCTGCTTCTGTCAGCTGTTTGACAGATCTAGTCTATTCACTTTACACCTGGTGGATGGCCTGTACACACCTGGTTGATGGGGTTCTGGGAGTAGTTCTACTCCCCGAGCCCGGCCCGAGGCCCGGCTTGACTTGTGAGAGTTTGGTCCACCAGGCTGTTGCTTAGAGCGGCCCGCAGACCCACATACCCACCATGCCGGGCTTGGGGAGTAGAAGAACTCCCAGAACCCCATCAACCAGGTATCAACCAACCACAGCCAGGTTGGTCCGGCAATATTTCTGATGCTCGCTGGGAGGGTGTTAAACAACCGCGGACCTCTGTTTATACAGTGTTCTCTGATTGTGCCTATGGCACCTCTGCTCTTCACTGGTTGTATTATGCATTTTCTTCCATATCGTTCACTCCAGTATGTTGTTATTTTACTGTGTAGATTTGGGACGTGATGGTTGGCCTGTACACACCTGCTAGAGGGTACACATCACACACCTGGTGTGGTGGATGGCAGTTTGTTATCTATACACATTTGGGGGAAGTAATATTAATTTTTATTTTATTTGTATTGAATTATAGGGTCGAAGCAAATTCGAACATTCATATTTAACGAAAATTAGCACCGGAGAAAACTGGTTAATGGAATAACAATAAGTGTTGACAACACTAATAACAACACTAGTGTTGACGATTACACGGGAATGAGGAGCCGTACTAGTCCGTCACCTCACCCCCCCCCTCCCCTACTCAACCACTTGGGCTGGACGGTAGAGCGCCGGTCTCGCTTCATGCAGGTCGGCGTTCAATCCCCGACCATCCAAGTGATTGGGGCACCATTCCCCCCCTCCCCCGTCCCATCCCAAATCTTTATCCTGACCCCTTCCCAGTGCTATATAGTATATAGTCGTAATGGCTTGGCGCTTTTCCTTGATAATTCCTTCCTTCCCCTTCCTTCCTTCTCACCCCCTCCCCTCTGGTCAGTAAGGCGCTGGTGTGGACAACATTGACGAGTGTGTGAGTGTGTATTAATGACACCAGCGGTGCCAACGTGCTGCGTCACAGTACACCCACATTTGAAACTGGCACCAACGCCGGGAAATGACATCGGTAAGAAAACCTCGTGTCATTGCTGCGGGGAAAAGTAATACTGAGAGTTACTTGTGAATGTATATTGCTGGACCAGACCACCAACCGGGAGGCCTGGTCGGAGACCGGGTCGCGGGGCCGTTGATCCCCGGAAGGTACACAGGGTAGCCACAAGGTGGGTTCCTTACTGCGTGTATGTTAGCTGGCCACCAGAGGGAGGCTATAGAGGGCAGGCTCCCCGCGGGGCTCCCATCACCAGGCGTCACAGTTCAACCCACCTTACTGTAGTGATCACTTGAACCACGCACTCACACACACTCACCTCTCTGGCAGTACGGACTTGAACCACACACACACTCACCTCTCTGGCAGTACGGACTTGAACCACACACACACTCACCTCTCTGGCAGTACGGACTTGAACCACACACACACTCACCTCTCTGGCAGTACGGACTTGAACCACACACTCACTCACCTCTCTGGCAGTACGGACTTGAACCACACACACACTCACCTCTCTGGCAGTACGGACTTGAACCACACACTCACTCACCTCTCTGGCAGTACGGACTTGAACCACACACTCACTCTCCTCTCTGGCAGTACGGACTTGAACCACACACTCACTCTCCTCTCTGGCAGTACGGACTTGAACCACACACTCACTCACCTCTCTGGCAGTACGGACTTGAACCACACACTCACTCTCCTCTCTGGCAGTACGGACTTGAACCACACACTCACTCTCCTCTCTGGCAGTACGAACTTGAACCACACACTCACTCTCCTCTCTGGCAGTACGAACTTGAACCACACACTCACTCTCCTCTCTGGCAGTACGAACTTGAACCACACACTCACTCTCCTCTCTGGCAGTACGGACTTGAACCACACACTCACTCACCTCTCTGGCAGTACGGACTTGAACCACACACTCACTCTCCTCTCTGGCAGTACGAACTTGAACCACACACTCACTCTCCTCTCTGGCAGTACGAACTTGAACCACACACTCACTCTCCTCTCTGGCAGTACGGACTTGAACCACACACTCACTCTCCTCTCTGGCAGTACGGACTTGAACCACACACTCACTCACCTCTCTGGCAGTACGGACTTGAACCACACACTCACTCACCTCTCTGGCAGTACGGACTTGAACCACGCACACACTCACCTCTCTGGCAGTACGGACTTGAACCACACACTCACTCACCTCTCTGGCAGCACGTATCCACTACAGCCTGGTTGGTCCAGAACTTCTTGCAAGAATTTATCTAATTGGTTCATGAAGAAGGCCACTGGCAATATATCTAATGATTGTTATCCAGATCAAAGGGAGCAAGCAAGAGTACTTTCATGCAGATTTCCATTTCGCGACAGACTAAAGAGTGTCAGCGGTGGTGATGTTAATGTTTTCCTGACAGTGACAACGGCTGCCTCTGTATGTTTTCCTCACACTCGCTACAGCTGCCTCTGTATGCCCTAAGGCACTACGGGCTCACCATAGCCCGTGCTACTTGGAATTTTGTTCCAGGTAGCGAATCTTTAACAACAACAACAACAACAACTGTATGCCCAGCCGCATTCTGCCTGTTACCTTATTACGCCAAATTTCCGCGAAACCGCTGCACCCGCGGGACGTGTCCACTCACAGGGACCTAGTGGAGGTACCACCAATAGACAATGGTAACAACCTAACACAAGGGGCTGGTCCCAAACCTGCACACAGAACTAACATCACATGAGACCAGGAGGCATGGCAGGATGTGTAGAATACCCCCGTTGAAAAGCAGAGGTGCAACAGGTACTCTGAGAGACAACTATCAACATCAGATGCCCGCGACAAGGGAGAGCTTGCCAACAAAATTTCTAATGCTCTAATGGTGTTCAAAAGAGAACTTGATCAACATCTCCAAGTTATACCTGATCAACCAGGCTGTGATTCCAACCTGTACTACGAAGAAGGTCGCTTTTCGCTCGTATGCGTTACCTAAGGCCTAAAGTTGTACTAGAAAATGGAAGAGGCTCGCGCAAGTGACGTACTGGCCCGTTTTCTGTTTTGGGTCCTCTGGAAGGTTAGGAGAGACACTTTACGTTGACCGTGTTCTTGACGTTGGGAAACCTTAGAAGGCCGGGCTGGAGATTCATACGCCAGGCTGCAAGTATCAAGAGTCCTGCAGCTTGGTTTATTAGTCCACCAATCAGGTAATCAACCAGGTATCAACCAGTCCACCAATCAGGTAAGGGAATACGTGAAGGAGAGAAGGCCAAGTGACAGTGAGAGGCGAAGTCTCCAGCTGGAGAAATGTAACAAGTGGGGTCACCTAAGGGTCGGTCCTGGCACTAACACTGTTAATGATCTACCCGAAGGAGTCAGCTCTTACATCTTAATGCCAAAATGCCAAAATAATGAGCAATGTAAACACAGGAGGAGGACTGTAGTGTGTTACAGAATGACCTTAACAAACTCCAGGAGTGGACAAACAGATGGTTGTAGGAGTTCAGTCCTAATAAGTGTAAGGTGATGAAGATGGGCAAGGCAGAAAGAAGATCCGAGGGTGTCTACACTATTAATGGAAGGCAACTGCAGGAATCTGAGAGACACATTTGGGAGTGGATATAATTCCATCACTAACACCCGAGGCGCACACATAGACAGGTTAACATCGACAGCATATGGGACGCTGTCGATGTTACAAGGTCATTTAGAAACCTAAATCATGACCCATTCTAAGTAATCTACACAGCTTTTGTTAAGACCCGTACTGGAATATGCACCACCTGCTTTGTTAAGACCCGTACTGGAATATGCACCACCTGCTTTGTTAAGACCCGTACTGGAATATGCACCACCTGCTTTGTTAAGACCCGTACTGGAATATGCACCACCTGCTTTGTTAAGACCCGTACTGGAATATGCACCACCTGCTAGGAATGCATATCATTAAAATTAAAAATGTGCAAAGGTTTGCAACTAGATTAGTGCTGATGTCACACCTTGTCTTGCATCATGTTTTTTTTTGTTTGGGGGGAGGGGGGGGGGTAAAGAGCATAGAGAGGCGAAGGTGAAGGGAAGTTTAGAAATGAGGAATATAGTGAGACTTCTGAGAGCAGGGCGGACTGTCCGCCTTGCTGACACGATGTGTGGGTGTTGGCAGCTAAGGTAAGCTTGCTCTCTCTCGTCAGGGAGCCGTGAGTGTGAGAGAGGTTAGTGAATAAGGAAAGTGGCGGAGATGGGCGGGGGTGGAGAGGTTAGTGATGAGAGTGTGGTGGGGGGGGGGGCCACCAGTGTTAGTGGTGGCCACATCTGAGCCTCAGTAGAGCCTTAGACGGTGTAGTAAGTGGCTGGCTGCCACTCTCTCTCTCCGTGCTCCCACAGCCACACTCACACCCACCTTCCCACCTAATGCTTACACTTCCACTTACGGCCTTACATTCTACATACTTCCCTTTGTAACTACCTAATTTCCTGCACGTAGTTGGGTTGACTGGTAGTGAGGAGGAGAGTGTGGTGTACACGAGGCCCCGAGCTGCCTGGCACCCCCAGCTGCTGGGCTGGCATACTGTCTTCACGCTGAGGCCCTGGCACTCTTGGTGGGGCTCTAATACTCGCAGGTGGGTCATTGTCTCCCACTGTTGTCACAGGTGGTCGTGGTGTCTGGTAGTGTTGTCACAGGTGGTCGTGGTGTCTGGTCGTGGTGTCTGGCAGTGTTGTCACAGGTGGTCATAGTGTCTGGCAGTGTTGTCACAGGTGGTCGTAGTGTGGCAGTGTTGTCACAGGTGGTCATAGTGTCTGGCAGTGTTGTCACAGGTGGTCGTAGTGTCTGGCAGTGTTGTCACAGGTGGTCGTAGTGTCTGGCAGTGTTGTCACACGTGGTCATAGTGTCTGACAGTGTTGTCACAGGTGGTCATAGTGTCTGGCAGTGTTGTCACAGGTGGTCATAGTGTCTGGCAGTGTTGTCACAGGTGGTCGTAGTGTCTGGCAGTGTTGTCACAGGTGGTCGTAGTGTCTGGTAGTGTTGTCACACGTGGTCATAGTGTCTGACAGTGTTGTCACAGGTGGCCATAGTGTCTGGTAGTGTTGTCACAGGTGGTCATAGTGTCTGGTAGTGTTGTCACAGGTGGTCATAGTGTCTGGTAGTGTTGTCACAGGTGGTCATAGTGTCTGGCACTGTTGTCACAGGTGGTCATAGTGTCTGGCACTTGTCACAGGTGGTCATAGTGTCTGACAGTGTTGTCACAGGTGGTCATAGTGTCTGGTAGTGTTGTCACAGGTGGTCATAGTGTCTGGCACTTGTCACAGGTGGTCATAGTGTCTGACAGTGTTGTCACAGGTGGTCATAGTGTCTGGTAGTGTTGTCACAGGTGGTCAGAGTGTCTGGCAGTGTTGTCACAGGTGGTCGTGGTGTCTGGTCGTGGTGTCTGGTAGTGTTGTCACAGGTGGTCATAGTGTCTGGTAGTGTTGTCACAGGTGGTCATAGTGTCTGGTAGTGTTGTCACAGGTGGTCATAGTGTCTGGCACTGTTGTCACAGGTGGTCATAGTGTCTGGCACTTGTCACAGGTGGTCATAGTGTCTGACAGTGTTGTCACAGGTGGTCATAGTGTCTGGTAGTGTTGTCACAGGTGGTCAGAGTGTCTGGCAGTGTTGTCACAGGTGGTCATAGTGTCTGGTAGTGTTGTCACAGGAGGTCATAGTGTCTGGTAGTGTTGTCACAGGTGGTCATAGTGTCTGACAGTGTTGTCACAGGTGGTCATAGTGTCTGGTAGTGTTGTCACAGGAGGTCATAGTGTCTGACAGTGTTGTCACAGGTGGTCATAGTGTCTGACAGTGTTGTCACAGGTGGTCATAGTGTCTGGCAGTGTTGTCACAGGTGGTCATAGTGTCTGGTAGTGTTGTCACAGGAGGTCATAGTGTCTGGTAGTGTTGTCACAGGTGGTCATAGTGTCTGGTAGTGTTGTCACAGGTGGTCATAGTGTCTGGTAGTGTTGTCACAGGTGGTCATAGTGTCTGACAGTGTTGTCACAGGTGGTCATAGTGTCTGACAGTGTTGTCACAGGTGGTCATAGTGTCTGGCAGTGTTGTCACAGGTGGTCATAGTGTCTGGTAGTGTTGTCACAGGTGGTCATAGTGTCTGGCAGTGTTGTCACAGGTGGTCATAGTGTCTGGTAGTGTTGTCACAGGTGGTCATAGTGTCTGGTAGTGTTGTCACAGGTGGTCATAGTGTCTGGTAGTGTTGTCACAGGTGGTCATAGTGTCTGGTAGTGTTGTCACAGGTGGTCATAGTGTCTGGTAGTGTTGTCACAGGTGGTCATAGTGTCTGGTAGTGTTGTCACAGGTGGTCATAGTGTCTGGTAGTGTTGTCACAGGAGGTCATAGTGTCTGGTAGTGTTGTCACAGGTGGTCATAGTGTCTGGTAGTGTTGTCACAGGTGGTCATAGTGTCTGGTAGTGTTGTCACAGGTGGTCATAGTGTCTGGTAGTGTTGTCACAGGTGGTCATAGTGTCTGGTAGTGTTGTCACAGGTGGTCAGAGTGTCTGGTAGTGTTGTCACAGGTGGTCATAGTGTCTGGTAGTGTTGTGTGCTTGTCGTGATGTATATATTAGAGTTGATTGATGTCTTGCTTACTAGTCCTTTAGGACACTCAAGTTCCAGCCCCGCTCCTGTGCCAGGTAAGTCCACTAAGGGCTCACCATAGCCCGTGCTACTTGGAACGTTTTGTTCCCAGTAGGTGAATCTTAACAACAAATAGTCCTTATAGTTTTCTTGTTGTGAGAAATTGAACCAGGAAGAGGTAAGCAGGTTTGAGCTGTGCTTTTTATACATGTTGTATCTCATAATGATGGAGTGTTAGCCTATAAACTGAGATCCACAGGAATAACGGCTAAAGTGGAGCTTTGGATTTTCAACTTTCAAACAGAATGCGAAGAGTAACAGACAATTTAATAAGATCAAAACCAAGTGCATTGAAAAGCTGCATGCCCCAGAGCACAGTCCTTGCACCACAGCTCTCTCATTGTAATCTCGGATATAGAGAATCACACAAGTGACAGCTTCTTGTCAGCCCTTGTAGATGATACAAAAATCAGCATGAAAATGACTTGTGTAGATTATTGTGAGTGAAGAGTAGAGGCATCAGAGGCACGATCAGAGAACACTGAACATCAGAGGTCCACGACAGTTCAATACTCTCCCAGCACGTGTAAGATATATTGCCGGAACAAAATTGAAAGCCTTTAAGAAAAAGCTGGATACTTTCATGCAAATAAATTTATTTATGTTGGTCGGGCAAGAAGTGCCGGGCTGTGGTGGGCCTGTGGGCCGCTCCAAGCAATAATCTGTTGGACCAAGCTGTGTAAGTCGAGCCTGGCCTCGCCCGGGCTTGCGGAGTAGAAAAACAGAACCTGATAGAACCCCAACCAGGTACATTGTAAACTACAAGCTCATTATTAACTAAAACCGTTTTCGATTGGGCAGCAGAAAATAATAGTTTTAACAGCAATGGCCTGAACTTGGGTGTGGTAAAAATGAAGAACTTAAGCGAAATACATGGTACAAAACAATCAGGTCTGCTTATAGTGGGACCTACGTATAAAGGATCCTAGGATCTCCTTTATTTCTTATGACCGTCTTCACTTTAGAAAAATTAACTCTTTAACTCTCCAAAGTTTATTTTGTAAGGCTTGGCGCTTAGAGGAGTTCGTTGACCCTTTCCACATTTTCCAAGGCAGAATATGTGTAACACAATACATGTGTTGTTATGATTTGTGTGTGTTGAAGGGAAACCAGAGTTACGCAATATAGCTGAAGCATGGGAATATATAGCTGAGAGTGAGGTGAAGTGCGGCATGGACCAGTAGGCCATAGCTAAACCAAGCAAATATTGCGTCAGCCACAAAAATGATAAGATGAATTACGAGAACTTTCAAATCCAGCGATTCCATCACAATGGTTGTACTGTTCAAATCACTTGTGTTATCCCGTCTTGAGTACTGATCAGTACTCACTTCCCTCTTCAGAGCAGGAGAGATTGCTAAAATAGAGGGAGTACAGCGAACATATACGGCATACACAGACGCGATAAAGCACTTAAATTATTGGGATCGTCTCAAAGCTCTCTAAATGTACTCACTAGAAAGACGAAAGAGATACCAAATATTATACACATGGAACATACTGGAGGGCCAGGTCCCTAATCTACACAGTAAAATAACAACATACTGGAGTGAACGATATGGAAGAAAAGGCAGAATAGAACCAGTGAAGAGCAGAGGTGCCATAGGCACAATCAGAGAACACTGTATAAACATCAGAGGTCCGCGGTTGTTCAACACCCTCCCAGCGAGCATCAGAAATATTGCCGGAACAACCGTGGACATCTTCAAGAGGAAACTGGACTGTTTTTTTTCAAGGAGTGCCGGACCAACCGGGCTGTGGTGGATATGTGGACCTGCGGGCCGCTCACAATCCACAATAGCTGTTGTGGATGGCATCTTTAGTGAGTTATCTTCCTCATTTTGTATAATTTATAGTACTACGGTTGCAAGCTTCCACGTTTGTGGAATAGTTCTCGAATCTTGTGATTCAATAGCTTTGATAGACTTGCTCCAATAGACTGGACCAAAATTGGTCTGTTTATAACAACCTTGTTTTGTGAAGTTTCTAAGCTCGTAAACGTTTAATAAATGTAAACAAAGCCGCCAGGATTAAGGATAGATGTACAGGTTTCGTAATTGGTTGCATATATGCTTGACGAATCCTGGCCCGCGTAAGGTGCTTACCTGTGAGTAACTACCAGGGAGTACCATTGAGCTCTTTATACCCCGCCTTCTATGTTGTTGTTATAGATTCAGCTACTCGGAACAAGTGCCAAGTAGCAAGGGAGCCGGTCGGCCGAGCGGACAGCACGCTGGACTTGTGATCCTGTGGTCCTGGGTTCGATCCCAGGCGCCGGGGAGAAACATTGGACAGAGTTTCTTTCACCCTATACCCCTGTTACCTAGCAGTAAAATAGGTACCTGGGTGTTAGTCAGCTGTCACGGGCTGCTTCCTGGGGGTGGAGGCCTGGTCGAGGACCGGGCCGCGGGGACACTAAAAAAAAGCATCGAAATCATCTCAAGATAACCTCAAGAAGCACGGGATATGATGAGCCCGTAACTTACCTGGCCCAGGAGCGGGGCAAGTAGCCCCCGCCTTCTAGCCGTCCGGCACATTAAATGCCTCGCTCACATTAAGGTTTTCATCATATTTCTTAAAGTTGTGGATGGCACTGGCGTGAACTACCTCTACCTTGAGTACATTACACTTGGTGGAGTGACTGGTGTTGCTTGTGGTGGGTTAGTTGGCAAGGTCTTGTGCTTGTTATACTTCACCCTCATCCATCCCTTCTTACACATTCCCTCTCCCCATCTATCCCCACCCCCCATTCCATCTCCTTTCTCCTACCTCTCCTCCCAAACCTCTTCCTTGCTCCCTGGTATATGCTATTGTCTTTGAATATTGTCAGAGCGTCTTGGGTGTTAGAGTAGAGTGCCGTGTGTAGCAGTCAATACCGGTAGTGGTTAAAGGCGGCGGCTGGCTCATGACCTTATCCCGCATAGGTTCACCTAGTTGTGCTTGCGGGGGTTGATCTTCGGCTCTTTGATCTCGCCTCTTAGCCGTCAATCAACTGGTGTTCAGATTCCTGAGCCTATTGGGCTCTGTCATATCTACATTTGAAACTGTGTATGGAGTCAGCCTCCACCACATCACTGCCTAGTGCATTCCATCTCTACTTACCTTGTAAAGCTTCCGCAGATGAATGTTAAGAAATCTTAATATGGCGCACGGGCCCGGGACCTCCCCATTACCTCAGGTGGGCTTGAGCGTTGTGAGGGAGCGCGAGGAAGAGCGCGGTAAATTCTGAAAAGTGTATAATCTTTTCAACTTTGTCAGCTCAATTCTCGTCCTAAGATATTCAATTTGGTATCAATATGTTTGCAATAGAATTCTCTACATGACTAAATGCATATAAACTCCAAAAGCCCGGCTTACCATCCGCAACTAACAGAGAAAGTGAGAGAAAGTTACCCCAGAGTGCTCAAGAGTCATAAAATGTTTACACTCTTTTTCAGATTTGTCAACTCAATTCTCGTCCTAGGTCTTTCATTTTGGTATCAATATGTTCGCAATAGAATTCCCTACAGGAGTATGCAAATATAAAGTCCAAAAACCCGGCGTACCATCCACAACAAGCAGGGAAAGTGACACAGCGTTACCCCCGTGAGCGCTAATAAAGAGCAATAAAATGGGTATTCTGTTTTCAACTTTATTATTTCAATTCAGTTCCAATGTATTCACAATGAAATTCCCTACAAGAGTATATGCATATAATGTCCAAAACAGCAGCAAGACCTTCCCGAAAAAAACGCTACTTTTGCCGCACTTAGGACTCAATGCCGAGTCGTCGCCGGGCGAAAGTGTTATTAATTAACAAGCAACACAAAAATAATCGACAAGTATAACGACAACAGAAGACTCGACATCAGCGAGGCCCTACACATCAAAAAGTCAAAACCAGCAATCAACAGCCAGTTAACACATAATAACATTCTACCCACCTCAAGATCTCATACCAACGCAGAGACAGTAGAAGCAAGAATACAGGGTTGTTATTGTTTTTAGATTTAGCTACTCAGAACGAAATGTTCATATAGCACAGGCTATAGTGAGTCCGTAATTGAGTTCGGTTATTCACAATAACCTTGTTACTGTAATATTTGGGTCAAAGTTTTAAATGGAGGTGGGGTTTCCTCCTTTTCCCCTGTTTCTTTTTTTGCTTCTGTTTTTAGCGCACTGGTTTTAGTCTTGTTTTAATAACAATATCTTGGTGGCGAATATTCACTAGTATGTCCCATTCTTCAACTGCTTTTCTAACGATTGTAGTCGCTGTGAAATTTGCATCTAATGCCGCTGCTGCTGTTGGAATAATGTTGAGTATGATGTACAGGGCCTCAGTCACTTCACATTTGTAAGGAAGCAAAGCACAGGCACACAAAATACAAGGCACATAGTACAAATTGAATAGATCGAATACAAATGACCCAAAGTGGATAACAAAGAATCAGAAGAACCTTGTAGGAAAAAGAGAGCGTGGTAGAAAAGGATTAAGAATGGGGAAGTCAGTTTAGAACAGGAATTTGTACAACTGGTTAGAAATGTTAAAAAAAAGAGTAAGGAATGCAAAAAGAAACTAAAGTTTGCATAGCAGGGCAAGCAGAGACAAATCCTAAATTTTTTTTCAGTTATATCAAACAAAGATTAGGGAAAGAATAGGTGCATTAAAAACTGAGACAGGTCAAATATCGGGCAATGACGAAAGATGAGTAGTATTTTTGAGAAATATTTTATATCTGTATTTACTAAAGAGGAACTTACCAACATGCCTTCAGCTGAACAAGTCTATATGAGTGGGGACAAGGACAGGTTGACTAGTCCTGTCAACAACTAGGTTGTTGATTTGTGGAACCAATTACTGCGTACCGTGGTGGAGGTGGGATCCCTTGATTGTTTCAAGCGTGGGTTGAACCATGTATATGAGTGGGATTGGGTGGTTATAAATAGGAGCTGCCTCGTATGGGCCAATAGGTCTTCTGCAGTTACCCTTGTTCTTATGTTCTTCTTATGTAGTTTATCAGTTACCAGGGAGGATGTAATTAAATAAATAATAAAACTCATACCAAACAAATCCCCAGGGCCGGATGAAGTGTTTGCCAGGGTGCTTAAAGAATGCAAAGAGGAGCTTTGCGCGCCACTGTCTACCATATTTAATAAATCAATAAGAGTCGGGCAGAGTGCCAGTGTCATGGAAGGTTGCTAATGTGGTACCAATTTTTAAGAAAGGAAATAGATCACCTGCGTCAAACTATCGGCCAATTAGCCTAACGTCTATTGTGGGAAAATGACTTGAATCGATAATTGCAAATACAATTCGTCTTCATCGTGAAAAACATAAATTAATGGGTGGGTCGCAACATGATACTGGTTGATACCTGGTTGATGGGGTTCTGGGAGTTCTTCTACTCCCCAAGCCCGGCCCGAGGCCAGGCTTGACTTGTGAGAGTTTGGTCCACTAGGCTGTTGCTTGGAGCGGCCCGCAGGCCCACATACCCACCACAGCCCGGCTGGTCCGGAACTCCTTGGAGGAATAAATCTAGTTTCCTCTTGAAGATGTCCACGGTTGTTCCGGCAATATTTCTTATGCTTGCTGGGAGGACGTTGAACAACCGTGGACCTCTGATGTTTATACAGTGTTCTCTGATTGTGCCTATGGCACCCCTGCTCTTCACTGGTTCTATTCTGCATTTTCTTCCATATCGTTCACTCCAGTACGTTGTTATTTTACTGTGTAGATTTGGGACCTGGCCCTCCAGTATCTTCCAGGTGTATATTATTTGATATCTCTCTCGTCTTCTTTCTAGTGAGTACATTTGGAGAGCTTTGAGACGATCCCAATAATTTAGGTGCTTTATCGCGTCTATACGTGCTGTATATGTTCTCTGTATTCCCTCTATTTCAGCAATCTCTCCTGCTCTGAAGGGGGAAGTGAGTACTGAACAGTACTCAAGACGGGACAGCACAAGTGACTTGAAGAGTACAAGCATACAAATACTCGCTTGTACAAGCGAGTACAAGCAAGAGTACAAGAGTACATGGTTTTACAAATGGACGTTCACGTTTAACAAAGTTGCTATCTTTTTGTTCCAGCATAGTTGAGGCAGTTGATAGTGGTAATGTCTGGTTGATGGGGTTCTGGGAGTTCTTCTACTCCCCAAGCCCGGCCCGAGGCCAGGCTCGACTTGTGAGAGCTTGGTCCACCAGGCTGTTGTTTGGAGCGGCCCGCAGGGCCACATACCCGCCACAGCCCGGTTGGTCCGGAACTTCTCTTAGAAAACAGTCAACGGTTGTTCGGTTGTTCAACGGTTCGGTTGAAAACGGTTGTTCCGGCAATATTTCTTATAGTCGCTGGGAGGACGTTGAACAACCGCGGACCTCTGATGTTTATACAGTGCTCTCTGATTGTGCCTATGGCACCTCTGCCCTTCACTGGATAAATCTTGCATTTTCTTCCATATCGTTCACTCCAGTACGTTGTTATTTTACTGTGCAGATTTGGGACCTGGCCCTCCAGTATTTTCCATGTGTATATTATTTGGTATCTCTCTCGTCTCCTTTCTGAGAGTACATTTGGAGAGCTTTGAGACGATCCCAATAATTTAGGTGCTTTATCGTCTATGCGTGCCGTATATGTTCTCTGTATTCCCTCTATTTCAGCAATCTCTCCTACTCTGAAGGGTGATGTGAGTACTGAGCAGTACTCGAGACGGGACAACACAAGTGACTTGAAGAGTACAACCATTGTGATGGGATCCCAGGATTTGAAAGTTCTCGTAATCTATCCGATCATTTTTCTGGCTGACGCAATATTTGCTTGGTTATGCTCCCTAAACGTTAGATCGTCTGACATCATTATTCCCAAATCCTTGACATGCTGTTTTTCTACTATGGGAAGATTCGATTGTGTTTTGTACCCTGTATTATGTTTCAGATCCTCATTTTTGCCGTACCTGAGTACCTGAAATTTATCACTGTTAAACATCATGTTATTTTCTGCTGCCCAATCGAAAACTTTGTTGACATCTGCTTGTAGTTTTTCAATGTCTTCAGCAGAGGTAATTTTCATGCTGATTTTTGTGTTCACTTTCACTTGCAAAGGACGACACGAAGCTGTGACGTGTATTTTTGTCTATATCAGATATGAGAATAAGGACATCTTCAAGAGGAAACTAGATTTATTCCTCCAAGGAGTTCCGGACCAGCCGGGCTGTGGTGGGTATGTGGGCCTGCGGGCCGCTCCAAGCAACAGCCTAGTGGACCAAACTCTCACAAGTCAAGCCTGGCCTCGGGCCGGGCTTGGGGAGTAGAAGAACTCCCAGAACCCCATCAAACCAGGTAAACCAGGAACAGTAGTGGTGTAAGGACTGTACCTTGAAGTACAGGGCTTTTAACATCGCTTGGACTCGATTTTATCTGATTGACTGTTACTCTTTGTGTTCTGTTCGACAGGAAATTGAGTATCCAGCGTCCTACTTTTTCAGTTATTCCCATTGACCTCATTTTGTGAGCTATCACCCCATGGTCACATTTGTCGAACGCCTTTGCAAAGTCTGTGTATACAACATCTGCATTTTGCTTTTCTTCTAGGGCTTCTGTGATTTTGTCATAGTGGTTGAATAACTGTGAAAGACAGAATCTTCCCGCTCTAAATCCATGTTGTCCTGGGTTGTGCAATTCATTGTTTTCCATAAAACTAGAAATTTGATTCCTAATCACTCTTTCAAACACTTTTATTATGTGTGATGTTAGTGCAACTGGCCTATAATTTTTTTGCCAAGGCTTTACTCCCCTCCTTGTGCAACGGAGCTATATCTGCAGATTTAAGTGCTGCTGGTATCTCCCCTGTATCCAGGCTCTTTCTCCATATTACGCTGAGTGCTCTCGCTACTGGTACTTTACATTTTTTTATGAATATTGAATTCCATGAGTCAGGCCCAGGAGCTGAGTGCATAGGCATATTGTCAATTTCTCTTTCAAAGTATTCCGAGTTTGTGGTAATATTCGTTATATTATCTGCAGCTTGAATGTCATTCATAAAGAAGCTGTCTGGGTCATCAACTTTCATGTTGTTTATTGGTGTGCTAAACATAACCTCATACTGGCTTCTTAGAATTTCACTAATCTCTTTGTCGTCCTCTGTGTACGTACCTTCATTTGTAATTAACGGTCCAATACTGGTCGAGGTTTTGGATTTTGATTTTGCATATGTGAAAAAATATTTCGGATTTTCCTTATCTCTTGTATAGCTTTCTGTTCCAATTCCATTTCCTCAGACTCATATGATCGGTAAGGATTGTGATGTTGTGTACCTTGACTTTAGCAAAGCTTTTGATACAGTGCCACATGAAAGACTGATTAAAAAGATAGAGGCTCATGGTATTGGGGGTGCTATATTAAGTTGGATTAGGGCTTTTGATAAGCTTTTGCTTTTGCTTTTTGCAAAAGCTTTTGATAAATGTGACCATGGTGTTATTGCACATAAAATGCGTTCAAAAGGAATTACCGGAAAAATAGGCAGATGGATCTACAATTTCCTGACCAACAGAACCCAATGTGTAATAGTCAACAAAATAAAATCCAGCCCATCAACCGTGAAGAGCTCAGTCCCCCAGGGTACTGTGCTTGCTCCAGTACTTTTTCTCATCCTCATATCGGACATAGACAAGAACACAACCTATAGCACTGTATCATCCTTTGCAGATGACACCTAGGATCTTTATGAGAGTAGGCAACATAGAGGACACGGCAAACCTCCAATCAGATGTAGATCAGGTCTTTCTATGGGCTACAGAAAATAATATGGTGTTTTAACGAAGATAAGTTCCAGGTCATGCGCTATGGAAAAATGAAAATATAAAAGCGGAAACCACGTACAAATCTCAGGCAAATCATAACATAGAACGAAAAGGCGATGTAAAGGATCTGGGTGTACTCATGTCGGAAGACCTTACCTTTAAAGAACACAATAAAGTGGCCGTCACAACTGCAAGAAAAATGACAGGTTGGATAACAAGAACTTTTCACACTAAGAGATGCTATACCGATGATGATACTTTTCAAAACGCTTGTGCTCTCTAGAGTGGAGTACTGCTGCACAATGACA
>WNGS01009202.1:15390121-15437696 GCA_020271785.1 Procambarus virginalis
CTCCGATGCTTCCACACATGTTGTTCTGTTTAAGGCTCTTTGTTTAATTATTATTTGTCGAATAGTTCATACATATATTATTTATCGAGTTGTTCATATATATACTTGTATGAACTGTTCCTATATACACATATATATCTCATCTGGGATTATATACTGTGGGACAGGTTATCAACCAGAGAATCGAGGCTCTTGGGCCACCAGCTGTGGGAGCGGGGGTCTCAACTTGGAGTAATCTTTCTAACATTGGATCCTCTAACATTTCATGGTGTTCCACACCCTGATGGCTTGGTGCTGCAGTGCTGATGTTTAGTGGCTGTATATTCAAGAGTTCATGGAGCTCCTGGATTGTCTGATTATATGGTGGACGGTGTTTTGCTGCTCTCCTGACGCCTTATTTTGCACTGCTTGCAGTTTCTAGCATGTTAGTTTTCTTTATGGTGTGTAGTGGTACGGGGGATACTCTAAGTGCGGCCGAACTAGAGCCTTATATAGGTGGATCTGAATGTTAGTACTGAGGCTTCGGAATCTTCTCAGTTTTCCTAATGCTACTTTGGCTTTATTTAGTCGGTCCCTTACATGAATTTGTATCCCTGTTTCTATTTATTCATTAGTCCCAGTATTCTGCCTACCTCCGCATATTGGATCGGATGGTTGTCCAGATGATGGGGTCCGGTTTCTTTTCGCAATGTGTTATCTGAAACTTTTGTTTGTTGTGCTAATTTCCATTGCTTCTCAAAGTTGTTGATGAGTTTCAATTGCTGCCTTGGCTTGTCGGCTAGTAGCGGTTTTGATGGTCCAGGTTGGCAAATTATTTGGGTGACATCTCGGCGTATGTGATGTATTCTCCATGGTGGGGTTGGGGTAGGTCGGCTGTATATATGTTGAATAGAGTGGGGGAGAGGCAGCTTCCTTGTGGTACTCCACTTTTTCAGTTCTATTACTTCACCCAAGTAGCTGCCGTATTAAGCCTAGCAGTTCTATTGTCTATAAAGCTGCAGAGAGTAGCAGTAAACCTCTCAGGAAGCCCTAGTTCAGATATCTTATATTTTAGACCTGTGTGCCACACTTTGCCTTGCTGACACCATGTGTGGGTGTTCCCTCTCCTCCCCACTCTTCCACCTTATTTCCGTCCCCCTCCCCGTCTCTCTCCTCTCCCCCCCCTCTTTCGCCTTCCCTCCCCTCTTCCCCTCGTCATCACCCCCTCGTCACCCTCCCTCGTCATCCCCCTCGTCATCCACCCCCTCGTCATCCACCCCCTCGTCATCCACCCCCCTCGTCATCCACCCCCGTCATCCACCCCCTCGTCATCCACCCCTCCCCCTTCCAGACCCCCATTTCATTCTTGGCGTGCACTGGTTTCCGCCCACTTTCCCTTGGGCGCGGAATGCGGTATGAAAGCAACGGTTTTCAGAACGCTGTCGCGGTGAGCTGTTTATTGTCTGATTAGTTGTGTGCCCTTCTGATTGTACTCACCTAGTTGTGCTTGACGGGTTGAGCTTCGGCTCGTTGGTCCCGCCTCTCAACCGTCAATCAACTGGTGTACAGGTTCCTGAGCCTACTGGGCTCTTATCATATCTACATTATAAACTGTGTATGGAGTCAGCCTCCACCACATCACTGCCTAATGCATTCCACCTGTTAACTACTGACACTGAAAAAGTTCTTTCTAACGTCTCTGTCTTGTTTTCCTTTCTGATTGTGTACCCTTCTGATTGGGTGCGTATTTTTCTGATTGGTTGCGTATCCTTCTGATTGGCTGATTTGTTGGCTGTGTACTCTTCTGAATGGGTGTGTACTCGTCTGAATGGTCGTGTACCATTCTGATTGTTTAACAATGAACCATTCTGATTGGCAGTACACCATTGCGATTATTTGGCAGTGCACTATTCTGATTGTTTAATAATGCACACCTCTGATTGTTTGGGAGCGCACCATTCTGGTGACTATTGTCTGGTTGGTTTACAAAGGTGTATACACTTCAGAGGCCCAATACTGTTGATGCTCTTCTAGAAAATAACACAAAAATACTGCAGGAACAAAGTTTATATTGTCACGAGGGAGTTAGGTTCCTGTGGGAAGTTGCGGATCGGCCAGGTTGTGATGGGTAGACGGGGGTGCGTGCCTGCCGCAGGCGGCAACAACCTTACCAATTGGGTTATGAACATTCCTAGGGGAGCTCGGTCGGCCGAGCTCCTCGGTAGGGGAGCCGGTCGGCCGAGCGGACAGCACGCTGGACTTGTGGTCCTGGGTTCGATCCCAGGCGCCGGCGAGAAACAATGGGCAGAGTTTCTTTCATCCTATGCCCCTGTTACCTAGCAGTAAAATAGGTACCTGGGTGTTAGTCAGCTGTCACGGGCTGCTTCCTGGGGGTGGAGGCCTGGTCGAGGACCGGGCCGCGGGGACACTATAGCCCCGAAATCATCTCAAGATAACCCGTCCTTTTACACAACGTCGCTTTTCGCTCATATGCGCGGCTATGGCCAAAAATCGACGTAAGTTGAAATGAAATCTGCTCACAAAAGTGATGTGCTGTCCGTTTTTCTGTTAGGTTAGGAGAGGTTTGGTTAGGAGAGGAAACTTTCAAATAACGTTTTTCATGACGTTTTTGAAACGTCAGGAGAATTTCCTGCCCTCCTAACCAACCAGAGGAACCCTTAACTTACTGTTTTGTAAAAAAACAAATCCCAGATTTATTTTCAATGTTTTTTTCATTTTCAAATCACGTCCATTTTCGGCTATACGGGCAAACGGCTAAATTCAGACGTCATTTGTAAGAGGACAAATTGATTAACTAGCTTGTTGTAGCCTTTGGTTGGTAATGTACCAATCTGATAGTTGGTCGGCTATCATTCTGGTAAGTTATATCATTCTGATAAGTTGTATCATTCTGATAAGTTGTATCATTCCGATAAGTTGTGTCATTCGGGGTATTAAATAACACTGGAAATTTTCGTTATTAAGACTACTATTAATAAGGAAAACTACAAGACTACAAGACATAAGCTGGGTCAACAGAGCTTGGGGCTGACACACGTAGGGTCCGCCGTCCCAGCCCCCTGGAGCCCAGGTGAATGGAATTGTGATAGGTTGTTTGTGAACTAATGTTGTTGTTTCAATTTGGCGTTTGTACCATTCTGATTAATTACTTTATTGTGTTGTGTAAATGTAACAACTCCCAGAACCCCATCAACCAGGTTAAGGTCTTCTGACATGATCACTCCTACGTCCTTTACATTGCTCTCTCATTCTATAGGGTTACCTTACCTTGAGGTTACCTTGAGGTGCTTCCGGGGCTTAGCGTCCCCGCGGCCCGGTCGTCGACAGGGTCATTTGACTTTTATTTTATATATATTCGTTTTTTTCCTTAGCGCATGAAGAACTTATTTTCGTTTAATTTATTTCACGAAACATCATATTATTATCTGTGACCCATTGAATGACCTGATTAACATTAGATTGGAGGTTTGTCGTGTCGTCTATATTGTCGACTTGCTTGAAAATCCTGGTGTCATCTGCCAATGGCGGTACAGTACTGCTGTTTGTTTCCTTGTCTATGGCTAGTATTAAGATGAGAAAAACTACCGGAGCAAGTACGATACCTTTAGGGGACTGAGCTTTTCACAGTAGATGATCAGGATTTGACTGTGTTGACTGTTACACTCTGCATGCTGTTGGTTAGAAAGTTGAAGATTCATCCCCCTACTTTGTCAGTAATTTTGGCCGCATTTTGTGCGCAATAACATCATGGTCACATTTGTCGAAACCTTTTGCAAAGTGTGTATATTGCATCTGCGTTTTGCTTGTCTTCCATGGTACCTAGGGCCATGGTACCTAGGGCCATGGTACCTAGGGCCATGGTACCTAGGGCCATGGTACCTAGGGCCATGGTACCTAGGGCCATGGTACCTAGGGCCATGGTACCTAGGGCCATGGTACCTAGGGCCATGGTACCTAGGGCCATGGTACCTAGGGCCATGGCATCTAGGGCCATGGTACCTAGGGCCATGGTACCTAGGGCCATGGCATCTAGGGCCATGGTACCTAGGGCCATGGTACCTAGGGCCATGGCATCTAGGGCCATGGTACCTAGGGCCATGGCATCTAGGGCCATGGTACCTAGGGCCATGGCATCTAGGGCCATGGTACCTAGGGCCATGGCATCTAGGGCCATGGCACCTAGGGCCATGGTACCTAGGGCCATGGTACCTAGGGCCATGGTACCTAGGGCCATGGTACCTAGGGCCATGGCACCTAGGGCCATGACACCTAGGGCCATGACACCTAGGGCCATGGCACCTAGGGCCATGGTACCTAGGACCATGGTACCTAGGGCCATGGTACCTAGGGCCATGACCCCTAGGGCCATGACACCTAGGGCCATGGCACCTAGGGCCATGGCATCTAGGGCCATGGCACCTAGGGCCATGGCATCTAGGGCAGGAGCGCCGTTTTGAACCCGTGTTGTCCAGGGTTATGTAGATGTGATTCCATGTGATTTGTAAGTGCCCAATGCATGGGCATGTTGTCAATTTCCCTTTCAAAATGTGCCACGCTCATCTTGCCATCAGCTATATTTACAGGCGTTTGAATATCACGCATAAAGAACTTGTCCGGATCTTCCACTTTCATGATGTTTTTTGAAGTGCTAAACATGTCCTCGTACTGCTTTTTTAGGATTTCGTTGATTTCCTTGTCATCCTCCGTGTATGAACCTTCACATGTACCAATAGGTCCAATACTGGCAGTTGGTTTGTTGCTTTTGATTTCGCATATGGGAAGAAACGCTTTGGGTTTTAATTTCTTGAATTGCTTTCTGTTCTAATCGTCTTTCTTCACTCTGATATGAACGCTTCAGTCTTTGTTCGAGACTGAGTTCCCGAGTGACACTGTCAGTCACTGAGACTGACCGTTGGAGTTGGAGACCCTTCCATCCAGTGCCTCCCTCTCCTCCTTTCCCCTCCCTCCAGACACTCCTCTCTCTCTCTTGCCTTGGTCAAGGTCGGCCAGGAAACACCGTCCTCCCTTCCCTTAATCTCTACCACATCTCTCATTCTCTCTTCAGTTATCTTTTTTTTTTAACTAAGGTTAGTGTTGATAAGGGCAGTCAATATTAGTACCTAGTTTCTCTAGGTACTTCAGTTTCTACTAGAAAAGTGCAATTTCTCCAGCTCTGAATGGGGCTGTTAGTGTGCAACAATATTCCACCCTAGAGAGCGCTAGTGTCTTGAAAAAGTATCATAATTGGTATGGCGTGCCTTGTTTGGAAGGTCCTTGTTAATAGGCCAAGTTACTAAGCATGTAAACTGCTGAGTAACTAGATACACACTTCATAAGTGAACACTTTAATGTTTGACTAATCCTGGTCGTGGAGAGATGCTTTTCCGACGTGGTGACTCCACCAACTACTGAAATGATGCGCGTGGTGCCTCTTATTATTGCAACCGTTCCCTGCAGCTAATTGGCGGAGGTGGCCGCTTGCCACACTTCTCCCTACAGTGTCTTGTTGCCCAGGTGGACGGTGGTGGCTTTACCCGCCTGCCTCGGCCTAGCCTCACCCCTCTTGTGTTTGTGTGCTGGAACACGTGCGCGCCTCCACTCATTCACGCACGCCCACTTAAACATCTAGTCAACACAAGACTAAAGTTGGAAAGGGCTCAGAGGTATGCCACCAAACTAGTACTTGAGGAGTATGACCTCCGAGGAGACTACGGGAACTAAGCCTCGCGTCGCTGCAAGACAGAAGACACATGATCACTCCATACAAGAATCAGGAATTAATAAAGTAGATAGACATTATTTAACACAGATAGTACATGCAAAGGGACACAGTTGGAAACTGATACCCAAATGAACCAGAGACATTAGAAAGAACTTTTTCAGTGTCAGAATAGTTAAATGGAATAAACTTGTCACAAATGTGGTGGAGGCTGACTCCATTTACAGTTTCAAATGTAGATATGATAGTCAAATTGGCTCAGGAATCTTGTACACCAGTTGATTGAGGGTTGAGAGGTGATACCAAACAGCCGAAGCTCAACCCCCGCAAATACATTTAGGTAAGTACTATTGGGCTCTTATCATATCTACATTTGAAACTGGTATAGAGACTGCCTCCTCCACTACATGAGTGCCGAGTGAAATCCATTTGTTAACTTTTCTCACACAAAGTTCTTTCCAATGCGTGTGTAGCTCATTTGGCTACTCAGTTTCCACCTGTATCCTCTTGCGTGTGCCCCACTCGTGCTAAATAATGTCTTTTGCTTGACTAGATGCAGATTCCATGCTGGTGCTGCATATTCCAGGATTGGTTTGCATATGTAATATACAGTGTTCTAAATGATTCCTTACAAAGGTTTGTAAAAAGTTATGTTGGACGATATGGAAGAAAATGCAGAATAGAACCAGTGAAGAGCAGAGGTGCCATAGGCACAATCAGAGAACACTGTATAAACATCAGAGGTCCACGGTTGTTCAACACCCTCCCATCGAGCATAAGAAATATTGCCGGAACAACCGTGGACATCTTCAATAGGAACCTAGATTGTTTCCTCCAAGGAGTGCCAGACCAACCGGGCTGTGGTGGGTATTTGGGCTTACGGGCCGCTCCAGGCAACAGCCTGGTGGACCAAACTCACACAAGTCAAGCCTGGCCTCGGGCCGGGCTTGGGGAGCAGAACTACTTACTCCCAGAACCCCATCAACCAGGTATCCCCCAGGTATCCAGCATCGGGCCGTTGCACAAGGGTGATGGAACTCTCACAGATGACCACAAAGAAATGAGTGAAATTAGGCTTCTGCGCGATTCTGCTTTCAGTGAACTCTTGGACACGTTGAAAATTAGTGATCAAAACGAAGTCTTCATAAATGTTCCGTCAATATGGAAGCATATCCCAGATGCTAATCTAACCCCACTGGACTCTGAATGGCCATAACAGCATGCACTCTGCACCAGGCCTAAACTCCTGGACTTCTATATTCATCATTAAGAAGTGTAAGATTGATGACAACTATCAAAGCCCTAAGTATCTTTAGGAGACGGAGGTTAGATATCGGTGTTATCCCGGACATACTTAACACAGCGGAGATCGCACCACTTGCACGAAGGCGGTAGTAGAACAAATTATACACCAATACCTCTTTAACATCACACACAAAAACATTAAGAGCGTGTTAAGATCACAAAACACATGGAAACACAACATGTAAATACCGCTAGACAGCGTCGGCTCTTAGAGGGCGCTCTTGCCTCTCTCAATTGCTAGAGCACTGTGACATGGCCATGGAAGAGGGTCAGATATTCACAGACTTTGCAAAACATTTACACAAATGTGGCCATGGTGTTATAGCATCTCTGACATACACAAGGACACAAAGTATAATATCGTATCATCCTCTGCAGATGACACTAGGATTTTTACGAACAGACATCATACAGGAGACGGCAAGCCTCCAAGTTGATGTAAATCAGGTTTCTCAATGGACCAGAGAAAATGTGATGATTAATGAAGATCATTTCCAAATACTGCACTATACCTTGCGATGATTTCAGGGGCTAAACGTCCCCGCGACCCGGTTCCCAACAAGACCTCCTGGTGGACTGGTCAACCAGGCTGTTGCACGCGGCTGCGTGCAGCCTGACGTATGAATCTTCCAGTGGTTGATCAGGTATCCTTTGGAGGCTGTTTATCGAGTTTTATGGAAAAATCGAAAGTATAAAAACGAGGTCCATGTGGGAACCGACCTGTGAGATTTATATTTAATTCATACGAATGTGTATAGAATTTATATTTACGTTAATTTATATGTTTCGATAGCAATTGGTATGATGTTAAGTGGACTGTATTTCTGCAATATTTCTCACAAATCGATCCTTACACATTAGGGGGGGGGATTATATTAAATATATATATATATATATATAATATATATATATATATATATATATATATATATATATATATATATATATATATATGACAATGTCAGACCACGGACATTTGTTTCATTTTTCCTCCGTGGTCTGACATTGTCACATTTTTAATCACGTGTTTATTTTCGTGATATACACACACACACATATATATATATATATATATATATATAATATATATATATATATATATATATTATATATGCAGCCAATCAAACTATAGTATTAACTATATACAGTATATTAGTAAACACATTGAGGAGGTGCCTTATCTTATTGTATGGTAGGCTTAGTCCACCAGGTATAACTGGATGTAGACACCATATTATTCTCGTGTGAGGCTAGCTTCCATCACCCAAGTAACTGATGTACCAAGATTAATTCTTGTTCCTGTCAAAGAGCACTAGCTGTAAGCCGGATCCTAATATATGACAGCTATATCAGATGACCGTTCGCCCTATATCTACCTAACATTAACTGGCCAGAATGATTAGATAAACGGGTTTCGGTAAGACACTTCCCTGTTTATGTTGAGTGAGTGTTGATGATGGTAAGTGCACTAATTTGATCTCCATAACACTCGTCCAAGAGAATTATAGGAGCTGAATTTGCTCCCCAGCGTCTCTGGTCTTAACAATGGCTGACCTCCGCCACCACTGACGCCTTGGCTCTCTTTGTCCAGATGTCAGTATGTGGTAGAAGGGTCACTTTACTCTGTTATGATACTAATAATTAAGTCAATTCAAACGAGATGTCTTTATGATGGTAAAAGTTCAAAGACTTCTGTATTTAAGAATAATTCCCAAGAGAATAGCTGGTGAATTTATAGTACTATGAGGCAATGATATCCGTTTTCTATTGACGGAAATTCTACTACAAGCTACATTTTTCTTTGGGTTAACTTGTGTATACAAAACAGCAGCAATATTATCTGCATGTTGCATGTAATATTATAAATGGTGTCGGGTTTTCCGACAGTCCATAACAAACGCAGTCGAATCACACAAGCATGAACATAATGCAAAGGATCTGGAAGTAATCATGTCGGAAGTCCTTACCTTTTAAAGAACACCATAAAGTGGCTGACAACTGCAAGATAAATAACAGGATGGATAACAAGAAATTTACAAACAAGTTTATGCCTTCCCGGTTTGGTGCCTTCTTTTGATAATTACTTTCAAACAAGGGATACCATAAAACGTTATGACAAGTCGAGCCTGGCCCTAAGCCGGACTCTGGAGTAAAACTCTCGAAGCCCTTTCCAGGTATGCTCCAGGTATGAGGAAACAAACACTAGGGGAATTTGTGGGGGGGCGAGACAGTTGCTCTAGTATCAGCTCCAGCTGTTGGTTCTCGCTCTATCATGTTGACAGCCGTCTTTCTTCGGCACGATGAACGAAAGACATTTAAAGCCCGATATATTTAAGATTGGGAGTCGAAAAACCGAACATGGACATAAGAATAATAGCAACTATAAGTTGGCTTAGAAGTCCCGGACATGAGACGAGGAACTGTGTGAAACACTTGTGCATTTTATTAGCAAGATTCAATGATTTAGTGGTTCTGTCCTTTGCCTCAATTTCTGTACATATCTTGATGGGAAGTGGCAGATCATCCTTCTTTAACGGCAGAACTGTTTGTGTTATCATCTGGAGGGTAAACTAGACTTAACGCTGGCCAGTTTGTTCTGTCTTAGGTGGTTGTTGGCCAGTTTGTTCTGTCTTGAGGTGGTTGTTGGCCAGTTTNAACATTGTATTCAGTATAAAATGTATTGTATGTTAATATTTGGAGGATGGGGAACGGATTAATTCAATTCCCTTTATTTCCTATGGGAAAAATCGCTTCGACTTATGATATTTTGACTTACAATCCGTCTCTGGGAACGGATTAGCATTGTAAGTCGAGGCCCCATTGTATTATCCTATTGGTTATTTGGATATATTTTACAGTAGAAGAGTATTGTGGTTATTAGGCCACTTTTGAAATAATTCATGGTTATATAATTTAAATGTATTGACCTTTATCAGTTCTGGTGCTAGTGTGGGGATGGCATGTCTGCAGGCACAGTCTTTTGTGCATTTTAACATTAGCAGCCATTGTAGCTTGAACATATTATTTGTTATTGTGAAACTGGTACATTAAGTACAGTAATATATTATCATTAATTTGTCAATTTTTCATATTCCATATTTTTCCTACAGAGGATGTAGAGTTTAGCAATGAAGCTACTTTACTTCTCATTGAAGGCATCAGGAAACGTTACTCAGAATTAGCTTCCAATAACCGGTCGAGGCCCCAGGTATACAAAGAGTTGCACGAAGAGCTGACAATGCATGGGTACAACTTCTCTCAAGAAAGAATACGCCGCAAATGGAACAATTTGCTTGGAACATATAAGAGGGTCAAAAAGAATTTTCCCCAAAGAAACCTCCTTGGGAATATTACCAGGTATTGTATGCAGAACAGTATTAGTATGCAGAGAATAAGAATAATATTTATGAATAAATTAATTAATATATAATATATTGGATAAGTACGGAGTTACATAGTGAGTAAAGTCATTTGTTATTTTAAAAAGCCACTAGATGCTGTACACACAACATTTTGGGGCCTCTCGGATTTGATATTCTGTGATAGGCAGTTGTGCCATAACTGTAGTAGTCCCGTGTGCTGGAATATCCAAAATACCAGAACTGGGGCAGGTTACTGGCAAGTTTTGAGGAATGGTGGAATAGTCATTGGGAGGTCTTGGATAAGACCATCCATTATATATCATAGCAGGTATATATACAGCTAAATGTATCTTGAGTCATTGTTTTGGATTTTTACCACGATAAAGGCAGACCAATTCCCATTGTCATGGACAGGATGCCTGTTAGGCTTATCAAGTTCTTCCTAGGCCATCTACTGACCTCCAGGATGCAACCCATAACAGTTGCCTAGCTCCCAGGTACCTATTTTACTGCTAGGTGAACAGTGACACCAAGTGAAAGGAAACATTCCCAACTGTTTGTGTTTTGCCAAGGGAGTAAATCCCTTTCCCTCTGTTGTGAGATGAGGCTGTAGACCATTGTGCACAGCTCCTTGGTCAACATTTGCTTTAATAAAACTAGCGCTCAATAACCTTTACCTAACGTTTAAGTATTGGACGTCAGGCTCAACAATTCTATAACAATAATAAGTACATAACTGGCATTGTCTTGCCAATTATTCATTTTCCATTACTATTTACTGTATTATCAGTTGTTATTATTATACTAATTATTATTATTAATTTTAATTTATTACATATAATTTATTACATATAATTTATTACATATTTATTAATTATATTATTAAGTATTTAAATGACATTGAAACCAGGTACAATCCTGTTTTATTTTTCTTTAAAATATTTTTAAGTTAAATGTTTTTTACTGTGTTAAATAATTTGCTGAGCTATACTTTGTCACTAAACAATTAAGTATTTTGTTGTTTATACCTACACCGAGTTAAGTGGGGGTCCAGCCATGCTTTAGGGAGAGCCAGCAGGCCTCCAAACCCCACTCTTGCCCACTGGAAGTCAGGACGAGTCTGGCTCTGAGGCTAGGAGTGCTTGGGGATCACAGATCACCCCAAAACCAAGAGAAAACTCACCAGAAGCCATAAATGCAACCAAAAAGGAACTGCCTGAAGAAAATTAGGTACCCAAAAGTCAAATAATCATTGCTGCAGAGTAAACGCCCTGTGATGCGACTCGGTGCCAGGGGCTCGCACATGGGAGTTTGTCAGCTGTCTTCCTCACTCGCCTTCCTGGTCACAGCATAGCGACCACACAACCTCTGACAAGGCCCAGTCTCAGCTTTATGCTTAAAGAAAGAAATGTTGACTCTGTGTAACTTTATCTTTGACTGGTTGCATTGCATTGTTGTTCTTTAATTCCTCCACCAGAGTTGTATTTTATGCTATCCGCGGTGTGGCGCGCCATCCACGGTGCAGCATACCTTTCACTGTGAGTTGGCCTCAAGTAATTTATTGGATGTTATACTTTGGCACTTCGAACACAGCTGATATTCTTCTGATACTTTGTTTTTCTGTTTACCAGTTTCTTTTTTCGAAATGCTGGTATTCTCTGATGACACCATTGTGTGTTAACAAGGAGCTCATATTTCTGGGAGGGGGCCTCACAGAAATAAGGTATTGAATGTAATGAAACACCCTTTTCCATGGGACCCTTATTAATTGGAACTTGCTGGAAGATCATTTGCATACCAGTCATAGGTACAATTACATCCCACGACAGAACTACAATTATTACAGGCATCAGCAGTGGAACAACTAGTACTGGTCAGAACAAATCCAATGTGCCCATGCATAAGACCTGCCTGAAAAATTTCCCAGTCAAAATACACCAGATAGAGTAATTTCATTCATCTTTGCCAACATACAAGGACTAAAAACAAAGTACCATTCATAAATGACCTCCTCAGAGGCAAATGCAGTATAGTATTTGGAGCTTTGACAGAAACCCATGCAAGATAATTCACGGACAGGGAGATCCGAGTACCTGTACCAGAATATAATCTATATGCTGTACTGTAGATGTGATCGAGTAAATGGGTCACATGGAAGAGTAGGTTTGTATATTAAAGAGGACCTTGCGTGCTTGGAGCGCCTTAACTCTACAGATAAGGTGGTAGAGGTGCTGTGAGTGTACAGTAAAAGTCACAGCTTCGTGTCATCTTTTGCAGGTGGCACAAAAATCAGCATGAAAATTTCTTCTGTAGAAGATATTGAAAAACTACAAGCTGATAATACTAAAGTTTTGATTGGGCAGCAGAAAATAACAATGTTAAACAGTGATAAATTTCAGGTCCTTGAGTTTGGTAAAAATGAAGACCTTAAACAAAATAGAAGGTACAAAATGCAGTGAATTTTCAATTTTGTTTACATGTTGTGTGGGAGTTCTTTTGGGAATGTTGAGGCATCAATCTTCCTTATAACCAGCAGTGGTCTGTTTTGTTTCACTGACTTGGTCAGTGCTTCCCTAGTGGTGGCAGACATCATTAAAATTCACTGACACTTTTAGCATGGTGCCACTGCCCTCTGTACTTCTTTAGAGGGGAACAGGTTCTGGTTTGTGGTCCCGGGTAGGCTTAACAGAACTCCATGACTGATGGCATCTATAATTTGGCACTAGATCAGCATGGTAGCTTCAGGGAGCCACCGGAGCACACTCAGAAATTGGCATTTCATTATGTTTAGTGCTGGCTTTTTTACTTGTGACCTAGCATTAAGGGTACATGCCTAAAACATTTGTTAAGTTTGAATGTGTGTGCTATTTTTAGTGTCCTTTGCTTTCTACATTGCTTCATTTTCTTCCTCGTTCCTGGTACTTTCTTTCATTAAGACTTACGTTAAATGGCTCTTGTTCCGAGTAATGCTTTGATACTTGGCTTCCAAAGGGGGAGACTTATTGAGAGTGGGAGATGAAGTACTGTAATTTGTTTGTGTTTAGTGTTCAGAACCAGCTGATGCAAGAACTAAATTTTTCTACCATTATCTGGGTTTGTGTTTGTTAGTCACCTCTTTATGGAAATATTTTTCCATTCTTTCTGGGGCTACTTATGCTCTCACTCATTGATTGTGTAACAGGTTGAGCTTGCCAGCTATAAATGCATACTCTTACACCTTGCATGGTCACCCAAAACTTGGTCAATCTAAACATTCTGGTTCCTGTACTTTAAGCAAGTTGCTTACCTTGTATCTGCTGGTTGGGTGTTGAATTTCCTACCCAGTCCACAGCCCGACTGCTTCCAGCTTCCCAAGTTGTGTTCCATGTTTTTCGACTCGCATTATCACTCGAGCTGCTTCCAACATTCCATCTGTTGAGGTCAAGGGCTTTTTAATCCTTAGGAGTGCAATACTGTATGTGTCATCACTGATCTTGCATATTGGATTAACCATCCTCTTGAGTTCTTGAGTGACAACTATTCAGGCAGAGGTTCATTTGCAAGTTTGACCTTATGTTTTAGGCTGTTACATCCCTTGACTGATGCTGGTGTAGAGTTTGAAGATTATCCTTTAGTTTTTAGGAGGATTTCAAGGTTTTGGTGTTGGCATTAGGCACATGTGCTAAGTCCTAGTGTTCCTTTGCATGTACTCCCAATAAGCCCATTGGACTTGACACTCTTAAGTTTACTTCATGTTTGACCTTGCAGCTCTAGTTGCTGGTTAAGGCTTCAAAGTGGCTTGGGCTTATTGGCTTACAGGCACCATAAGAGGCCATATTGTTGGTGTCAGTTTTGGGGGCTAACCCTTGCAAAGTAGTTGCCTGGAGTGCCAGGGTCTGCTTCTCCCTCACTTGTTCTACTTTTAAATTTATGGGGTATTTAACACTTTCACGTTCCCGGTGAATAGGCCCCAAATATCCCCTAAGTGATCCCGACGGGTGGCCCTACGGCGCGTCAGCAAAAAAAGTTTATAATCTTTTCCGGGTGGCGAGCTTAATTTTTGCGGTATGTATTTAAATTTGGTATCATTGTGTTCGTGAGAGAATGCTCTAGAGTAATATATACATAAATTGTCACCAAATTCAACATGAGAACCACACAGAATAAGAAAATGCGGCGTTCGTTAGCCGTGAGCGTCAAACCGGGCATGAATGTTTACAATGTTTTTATGTTTGCCAACCCCCTAATGTTTATTCGTGGTTTTTTTTGTATCATTGTGACCGCAATAAAATTCCCTACACGGACATATGAATAGGAATCATAAATAATGGTGTCACCCCGCACGCAGGAATGTGGGAAGTTGGCCGAGGGTTACACGCTCCAGCGCGCCCAGCTACAACCACAACTGAAATGTTTATACTCTGCACATGTTTGTGACCCTCATTTTAGATGTACATGTTTTATTTTTGTATCACTGTGTAGCTAATGAAATGTTCTATAAGAGCATATGCATAACATTTCACCAAAGCTAACATTACGCACACCACCAACCAAAGAACTGCGTCCTTTGTTTGGCACTAACGCTAAACTCTGCTAAACTCTCCCCATATGTTTCTACTCTGATTGTGTTTATCAAGTCCAAACTTGCTGCATATGGTTTTGTTTGGTATCGCTGTCATCGCAATAAAATTGCCTACACAGACATATCCATAAAAGTTAGTCACATGGGCGCGCCTCACCCCCAAACACCCCCAAACACATCGATGCCTCACCCGCCCATTCACCCATTTCCACACCCGCTACACCCAATACACCCGTCAAACAAAAATATATTTCCAATGGAAGTTTTTGTGCTACATTGTCCATTTTGGTATCAAAATACTCGCAATAAGATGCACTATGTAGACATACCAATCTGAACACTAAGAACCGGAAGATATATAGAAGTACCCACAGCAAAGTATAGTAATAGTAATAAAGTAATAACTTCACAATGATGAATACAAAGTGTTTGTACTTACCCACGATGTGATGGAAGGTCAATAAGTTGAGCATTTGGTTATCCACTCCACCTGCTTCAGGAAAATGTCCCTGAAGTTGCTCGACAGATGTTACGTTAGGTGGAGTGGATGGTTGCAGAGGCGTTATTTCTTTGCTTTCCAAAATACCCTCTTGCGATGGTATTTTGTGTAGCATGGTGAGGGACACAGTGCAACTCCACATGTCTTGCACTGATACTTAGTCTTTCCTAATTCCTGACTTCATGCAAACACGACAGCGTTTCCGTTTAGCAATTGTCACTATAGCGTGGCTCAACCTCTTGTTTAGCCTATCCTCTGAATCAACAATACGGGGATTCTTCACAGGTGGAGGAATAGGTTCAGGTTCAGGTGCAGGCGTTTCAGTTTCACTGTCTGATGAGGATGACTCTTGTGCTGGGCGTGTAGGAGGAGGAAATAAAGGACGGCTCACTCCAGATGGGCCAGGTGTTGCCAAATCGACTCTGACGTTCGTCCCCTTCAACATCTGCCTCAACATCTGACAAATGATCCAATAAAGCAGGATATTTACTGGGGGTGAGCCTCACATTCTTGTACGCTTCGTAAAGTGCCCTCAACTTATCTTCTTTGGTTGTTTTGGGATCTTTCTTGGGCGTAGAAGTGCTCTGTCCTTTACCACGATCCATGTTTTCAAGTAATAATGGGTTTCAAAGACACGGGAACGAATAAAGACTCGTAAACGGGCAAGAGAGGTGCACAGGTACTGGACGCGAGAGCGCGTAGATCCGGTCGCGACTGCTGTAAACAAAGCACTAGGCCGACCGCATGGCGTGACCCATAATGCCATGCGGCCTACAGAGGATTGTGGGAAAACAATGGCGCTCATTTAAAAAAAAAAATGAAGATCGGATAGTAATTTTTTTTTTTACAATTATTTATATTAAGTGACGCAGATGGCGTCGTTGGAACCTATTCAGTAGAAAAATGTGTGACGCGAGTGTCGTCTGTAGAACGTGAAAGTGTTAATTGGTTCAGTCTTCAGGAAGGGTGGTAAAAATGGTTTCTTTGAATAACACACACCTTCCTAGATCACAGATTTTTAACTCTGGTTTGGAGTGATGTTCTGACCCTAATCTTCTGCATCTGTGTTGAGGGATTCCAGGGCTTTGGTGATATCTGAGGAGGGTCTTGGATTCTGTCAGATTCATCCATGAGTTTATTCCCCTTTGTGAAGAACCTCTTATATTCCTCTTGTGAAGAACCTGCTAACTTCACCTGACATTACAGTGTGGGACTGTGATAAGAGATTATTGTTTCACTGAGCTTGTCTGGGTTACTGGAGTAGGTCTTTCGAGTGAGTGTACCACCGGACTTTGAGGCCTGTTGAATGATCAATTTATGGCCACAGTTACAGTGCCGACAGTTAACTTCCAGGAGTGCGCACATACACACACACAGTATTTAATAATTACAGTACTTAAAGTTAAGCTTATATATTAATGAAAGCTTTGTATAGGTGAGAAATGGTGTTCTGCTAAAATACCAAAGTTTACCATATTTCTAGGCAGATAAGACACTTTTTGTTAACCACCAGCCCAATATATATTGTATTTACATGCACAAAGTCATATGTTTTCCCTACAAAACCACTTGAAAGTTACTTTCAATAAATGTATGATGAAACACAATAAAAAGAATCCACAAAATATCCTTGATTAAAAGGTGCCTTATATGCCAGAAAATATGGTAATTTTAATTTATTTAATACAGTCAGACGGACAACCAGAGCGCAACTCCATAGTCTCCAGAGACTGATGGATGCCTACTACTAATTGTAGTACTGTACAGTGGAACGTCAAATAACGAGTTTAATCTGTTCCGGCATCGAGCTCGATATGTGAAACGCTTGTCTTTCAAAATGAATTTCCCCATTTAAAATAATGGAAATCAAATTAATCCGTTCTACCACCAAAAACATCAATATGATATTCGGTGTTTTAAATAATAGAGCAGCCTACCTTACGTACACCAAACAAACCTTTGACATTTTTCTTTTTTCAATTTTTTTTTTTTTTTTTTTTTTTTTTTTTTTTTTTTTTTTTTTTTTTTTTTTTTTGTATAGCAGAAGGTTTGTTTGGTGTTTGTCAGGTAGGCTGCTCCATCTTTCTTATAAATATAAATAAATTAAAAAAAAAATGAATAATAGAACAAATGTTAAAAAGGTTCGTTCGGTGTTTGGCAGGTAGGCAGCTCTGTGTTTCTTAAATTAAAAAAAAAAGTTGAAACAATTTGGAAAACGGACAAATACCATATAGGTTTGTTCAGTGTTTGTCGGGTATGCTGCTCCATTATGACAATCTTTCTTTGTTTCAAACGTGTTTCATTTGTTTTGTATTTTCATTTATTTTTCAATAATGGAGCAGCCTACCCGACAAACACTGAACTAGTCTATATGGCATATGTCCATTTTTCAAATTGTTTCAACTTTTTTTTTTTAAGAAACATGGAGCAGCCTACTTGACAAACACTGAACAAACCTTTTTGACATTTGTTCTTTTTCTTTTAAATTTCATTTCTTTTTTCTACAAAAAAGTCGATGCTTTGCAACACCTCAGCAGTCACCCTTTACATCCCAGCATCATTAGCATCTTTAAACAAAAAAAAAAGATCATTTATTTGCATCGTCGGAGGCGTTAGAGAAGCAGCGCGACCCCACCATGTGGTGTTGTCGTTATTCAAACAAGACCAATTGTTGGCGACCGTGGCGCTCGTTACCCAAATTGCTCGCCAATTGAGGCGCTCGTTACTCGAGGTTCCACTGTACAGTGCAGTATTTCAGAAGTGTCTTGCATTTTAAATGTCAAGTACAGTATATAAGTACTGTAAATGATTATTTCTTACATCTTTAATTCTATACTCTATAAAGTCATGGTAATTTTATTGTCAGTTCATGTTAAAAAAATGTATTATTTTCAATTATGTTTATCATGATTGTTATCTAAACAGATACTCAGCGAATTCCTTCCACCAGAAACCTGTACTACACCCACTCAGTTATCGACTACTTTTGCAAAAATTGCTCCAGCTTTATCCACTCAAAATCATAGAGAGGCCACACCATCATCTGCATCGTCTATCATACTTCAGCCCTCGGTAACTGTACACGTTCCGTCTCCCTCCATGAATAAGGAGATTGAACGCGGGGTAAAACGACAGGCAGTAATGGAGCAGTACATAGAACAGTTAAGAGAGAAGGAGAGTTTTGATGAAGACTACAGGAAAAGAAAAGAAAGAAGAGAAAGATTGAAAATTCGGGCCCTAAGAAAGATTGGGAAAGAACTTCAAACAATAGCAAAAACTCAATGTGAAATACTTAAGAAACAAGATCAAATATTACAAGCGATAAAAGCATCAAAAGTTTGACAAATTTGTTATGTACGATAACCTTAATTCACGCAAAAGCCATGTACGCTTGTAATATGCAAGTTTATCTACGGATGAATTTTGTATGTACAGTATATAAATAAGTATTTAGTCATTAAAAAATATATATATACTGTGTGTATATATATATAAATATATAAAATATACTGTAGTACTGTATAATGTATTTGCATCTTTTGTTTTCCTTTTATTCATTCCCACTTGAGAATGGTAATTCATAGGCTAAGGTTGCGGGATGCAACTTGGTCTTACATCACCATGTGTTGTAGAGTGAAGGAAAGTGTAATCACAAAATAGTCAAATCTTAAGTGATTGAAAACATAACTATCATCTCTACTTTAACATATCGGACAAAAGTCTTCTAAGTTGATTAATTAAAATAATTCTCCAAGTAACATTCCCCGAGATAACCTTTGAAGTGCTGCTTTAAGTACAGTAATGGACCTTGTCTGTCAAGGTAACCTCAACATTTTTCTTGTGGTAATCTTCAGTTTTTTCTCACTAGAGAGCCCTTGACCTCCTCCCATCTCCAAAGATAACCCCTCAATGCTCATCCCTTACAATAACCCTCATCTGAAATAATACTTGACCTGTATTGCCCTGTCAACCTTCAACTCGGACACATTGTGCTGCCTCTGCCAAGTGTAGTCTTTTACCATTGTACCTTCAACACCAAGTGTTCAGGCAGTACATTTGTAAGTTCTTGATGCCAAACAGTACTGTACGTGAAAAGTGTAAATGTGGATTGCTATGTACAAATAATTAGTTATAAAAAATATTGTATAATGACTTTAGTGAAGTTAAATAGATCTTCGGTAATGGTTTATGATCATGACCAGATTTGTTAAGCCAAAATAGTTTTTATTTTTAATTATAAGCATGTTAGAACCAAATTCATATACATTTTCAATGTTTGGAAATAAATTTCAAAGCTGAGTTAGTATTTACTGTGTGTGTTTTAATGTTTTATTATTCTATTTTCAATTCAGTAATAAGCTTAAATGTGTTACTGCAAAATGTTAATATATTTGTAACAAGTCAAATCAGTTTGTATTTTACCATATATCACACATGGCAGTCTCATTGTTTATCAAATAATTTGATAAATTTGAACCGAGTATTTTATAAGCAACATTATTTACAGTTAGAAGAATTGAGAGGCACTATACTGTATTGCTGGGTACTATACTATACTATATTGTCAGCTAATACAGTTACCAAGCAGCACCTGTATTACCTCTACATATACAGTGTGTGTAATTACTTAAGTGTAGTTACAGGTTCAGAGCTACGCTCGTGATGTCACGTCTTTCCAGTACTCTTTGTCGTATAACACTTTGAAACTACTGATGGATTTGGCTTCTGCCACATTCTCATTTGGCTTGTTCCATCTGTCTACCACTCTGCAAAAGAAAACTTTTTAATATTCTCTCGGCACCTTTGTTTCCTTAGCTTGAATTAGTGTCCTCTTGTTCGTGAAGTTGTTGGTTTCAGCAATTAATCTTTGTCAATTTGGTAGATTCCTGTTAGTATTTTGTAAGTGGTGATCATATCTCCTCTTTTTTTTCTCTCTCTCTTCTAGTTTTGGCATGTTTTAACGCCTTGTAACTCTTGTTTTTCATTTCCGGAAGCCATTTTGTAGCATTCCATTGCACCTTTTCCAGTTTATTTATGTGCTTCTTGAGATTTGGGCCCCATACAACTGCATATTCCATATTCCAGTTTTGGTCTCACAAAAGTCATGAACAGTTTTAGTAATTCATCCATATAATTCAAAACAAGTCTGAGGTTGGAAAGTGACGCATACACTCTTCTCACAATATTCTTTGCGTTTCTCTGGTGACAAGTTACCATCCAAAACCACCCCTAGGTCTTGTTCTTTATTAGAGTTCTTTAATTCCTTTCCACATAATTTGTAAGTTATGTGTGGTCTATTTTCTCTGATTCCACTTTGCATTTATTCACATTGAATTCCATTTGTCACATGTTGCTCAAAACACTTATTTAATCTAGATCAATTTGAAGGGCATAAGAATCATCTGCATGTCTTATCTTCCCCAGTATTTTAGCATCCACAAACATGTTCATGTAATTCTGTATTCCTTCTAGTACGGTAGATTGTTTATGAAGATGATGAACATTACTGGTGTAAGAACTGAACACTCACTGTGGTACTCCGCTAGTAACACTCCTCCAGTCAGATACAATGTCTGACTAAAGCCCTCATCTGTCTGTCAGAAAAATTTTATCCTGTTCCAGTTTCCAGAAGAACCTCTTGTGTGGGACTCTGTCAAAAGCATTTTTTAGGTCCAGATAGACACAGTCAGACACAGGCATAGTGTTAAGTTCCTCTTTAGTATATACAGAGATAAAATATTTATTAAAAATACTACTCCTCTCTTCGTCATTATCCGTTATCTGACCTGTCTCGGTTTTTAATGGACCTATCCTTTTCCTTATCTTTGTTCGATATAACCGAAAAACCCCTTTAGGATTTGTCTTTGCTTGTCCTGCTCTGTGAACTTCATAGTTTCCTTTTGCCCTTCTTTTCTCTTTTTTTTTTTTTTTATTAACATTTCTAACCAGTTGAACGAATTCTTGTCCCAAACTGACTCCCCCAATCTTAATCCTTTTGTACCAAGCTCTTTCTACCTATAAGGTTCTTCAGATCCTTTGTTATCCATTTTGGGTCATTAGTATTCGATCTATTCAATTTGTATAGTGTACTATGTTCCTTCGCTTTGCTTAGAATATTTTTAAATAAGTTATATTTTGAATCTACAACAAAATTCCTTTTTACATCGCCTATCACTGGGTTCACATCTCGCTCCAAGACTGGCCCACTCCCCTTGCCTAGGCCTTTCCAATCTATTTCACCCAAAAAATTTCTTGGCTATTAAAATAAGCTTTTTGAAAATCTGGCACTTTAACAGAATTTACTCCTACAGATCTCTTCCATTCTATGCTAAATCTGATTTCTTTGTGATCACTGTTACCCAAGCTCACTCCTTATTTCGATGTCATTAATTTGTGTTTCCCTGTTAGTTAATAGTTAACACTGTATAAAATATTATTTTCCCACGTTGGTTCCTTAGTGTGTTGCGTAAGAAAGCAATCGTCTATTAATTCTAGAAAATCTTTTGCTTCATTATTCCCTGTTCTGGTAAATTGGTTTATTCCACTAAAATTATTATCACCCATAACACAAATACTGTTAGACCTAGATATTTCATCCCATAGATGCTTTGCTGCCGTTCTGTCTAAGTTTGGTGGCTTGTATATAACTCCTATTTTAAGATTACTGTATTTGCTTTCTCATTTAATTCTAGCCAAATAGTTTGTGTGGGGCTCGGTTTTGATTCCCTCTTTGAGACTACATTTCAAATTTTCCCTAACATATAAGGCTACTCCCCCTCCTTGTCTAATATATCTATGTGTAAAATCCATTTATTTGATATTCAGCTAATAGTTCTCTGTTTTCTACATTCATCTACATGTCTGTAAATGCAATAATATCTATTTTTTTCTGTGCAGACAAGAGCATTTAAATCGTTTTTGTTTCTTAGACTCCTACTGTTCGTGTAATGTATCCTAAGTGTGTTGTTATTTTGAAGCTTCTCTTTCCCTGCCCCCTCCCTCTCCGGCCCGTTGCTGCCATGAGGGGGCTTGGTGGGCGGCTGCCGGAGTGTGATGCTCCATGGGACAGTCCTCTGTCCTTTTGTGGCCTTAGTTGTCTTTAGTTGCCTCTGTCCTTTTGTGGCCTCTATACACATGGAAAATACTAGAAGGCCAGGTCCCTAATCTACACAGTAAAATAACAACGTACTGGAGTGAACGATATGGAAGAAAATGCAGAATAGAACCAGTGAAGAGCAGAGGTGCCATAGGCACAATCAGAGAACACTATAAACATCAGAGCTCCGTGGCTGTTCAACGTCCTCCTAGCGATTATAAGAAATATTGCCAGAACAACAGTGGACATCTTCAAGAGAAAACAGACTGTTTTCTAAAAGACGTTCCGGACCAACCGGGCTGTGGTGGGTATGTGGGCCTGCGGGCCGCTCCAAGCAACAGCCTGGTGGACCAAACTCACAAGTCAAGCCTGGCCTCGGGCCGGGCTTGGGGAGTAGAAGAACTCCCAGAACCCCATCAAGCAGGTAGTTGGTTAATTCCACAAAAGTGGGTTACACAATGATCATAGCTAAGATCAATGATCTTAGCTGGCTCCTCTCCTTCCTCCTCCCCGGCGGGTAATTAAGGCTTCGCTTTCTTCCTCACCCCCTACCTCTGACTCTATTGCTCCATCCCCTCCCGTTTCGGTGGTTGCGTTCCCTGTTCCTGCTATGGAGGTTTCTTTACCCCCCCCCCACTTCCCTTTCGATCATTTCTTGTCATTTCTAACATAGAAGTGTTCCCAGTTATCAGTGAAGGATACTGTGTTTGATCTGCAATATTTATCAAGTTGGCAATTGGTACCAAGTGCCCTCGACAACTATTCATTTCCAACTTATTTCTTGGAAGAATGTCACATATGATCGGGAATCCAACCTTACTCCTAATTAATTCTATTGCTGTCTTAAACATTGTCTATCTGGAGCTGAATTGCATTTGTTGATTTACTTTCAAATAAGATGGGTCTTTTAATAGGTCTAATAATAGGTCTTTTCTATGTTTAGTGTGAGTTTGTTGGTTGACATCCATAAGTGGATTTATTTTTTTTTTCGCAGGGATATTCCTGTGCGGGCCCTAAGCCTCTGGCTGGCCCACTAAGTGTTGCTTGTTTCTGTTTTACTTGGGTGCAGTATGAGTATTTATGACTCGTATGGTTGCTTCAGTAAGATTTTGTCCCATGTGTTTAACAACAACTTCTGCTCTGTTGAATCCAAGTTGCAATCTTAATGGGTTTGTAACTGCACTGTGTTAATTCAAATTCAAATGTTGATTCAGGTAAAGTACATACATACAAGGGGTGATACAAATATTGCTGAATTTATAGATAGAGCTAGTACATACAATGCCTAAAGCCACTGTTATGCAAAGCGTTTCGGGCAGGAAAAACACTAAAGACTAAAACTTAATACTAATTGAGATTAAAGTGTTAGACAATGTTCCAGTGGTCTGTTGAGTATTTCTCCACAGTGCTCATATTTCCTCTCATCTTCCGGAACCTGTAAGCCTATTTCCTATGCACACGAGTATCCAAGCCTGATGCGATGTAAGTGCACTTCTGTTGCTCTACTGCTCCCTTTCATCAAACTAAGTGGTTCGTAGTTGGTTGAATTCTTGTACTAACCCACAGATCCTGATATTGCAACTGCTGTGTTGTGGTCACTGTACATCTTTTGCATTGCTCTGTTTCTAATGTCATTTCCTATTATTCCCATGTGACTTGGCACCCAGTTGATAAGTATTCGTTGGCCTTGACGTTTGAGTGTTTGCATTAATGATATGACATTTGTGATCAGATGGATGTTATCACGTATGTGTTCTTGTTGCAAGGTTTCAATGGCAGTTCTCGAATCTATGTGTATGATAACATGTCTGTATTCACCTAGTTGTGTTTGTGGGGGTTGAGTTTTGCTCTTTTGGCCTGCCTCTCAACTGTCAATCAATTGTTTACTAACTACTTTTTTTTTTCCCACACCACACACACACACCCCAGGAAGCAGCCCGTGACAGCTGACTAACTCCCAGGTACCTATTTACTGCTAGATAACAGGGGCATTCAGGGTGAAAGAAACTTTGCCCATTTGTTTCTGCCTCGTGCAGGAGTCGAACCCGCGCACAGAATTACGAGTCCTGCGCGCGCTATCCACCAGGCTACGAGGAACACCAAGGTGTTCAGCAAGAGCATGTTCCAAAGCCTTTTGAATGGCTAGCATCTCTGTAAAGTCGAACACCCATTTGAAAGTCCCGAAACGCTACGAAACGCTACGCGTACTAGTGGCTGTACAAGAATGTAACAACTATTGTATATATCTCAAAACAAAAAAATGTACACGTACATGTAACAAGAAGCCCATAATCGAGGGTTGTCAATCACCCTAAATTGGATACCAAGTCACATTGGCATAGATGGTAATGAAAAGGCAGACTTACTGGCAAAAACTGCCACTGCTCTACCTGTTGTACAGGTTCAAATACCTCCAAGTTTATCACAGATAAAGGAGCAAATCAAGAAGAAAATATTCTCAAATATCAAATGCAGGCGATGAGTCACAATAACGTGGCTAAAGTATGTTGACCAGACCACACACTAGAAGGTGAAGGGACGACGACGTTTTGGTCCGTCCTGGACCATTCTCAAGTCGATTGTGATGAGGAAGTAGAGACAGGCAATAAATAGGCAAGAGAGAGCTGAGAAGCAAAGTAAGGTGTAGTAGAGGGGGTAGTAATAATAATAAGAGTTGCAGAAGGCCTAGTGGCCCATAAGAGGCAGCTCCTATTATAACCACCGAATGAGAAAGAGATAGGAATAAGAAGAGGATAGCAAGGGAGCGTAGGAGAAGAGAGAAAGAAAGAAAATAGAAGGAGTAGGCTTATGTCACGTTTGTTAGAAAGATTAGAGCATTTGAGTATATACTGTGAAAGGGAAGAGTCCACAGCAACAAAGCCAGGACTCAAGTTCATGTTGGGTACATTGTGTATTAGAGCCGATTCCACAAGACGGCGTCTGTGTAGAGTAGAGGCAGGAAAGATTATTTTGGAGGAAGACCAATCAATGGGATGATTAGAATCCCTCACATGGCAGAAGAGAGCATTGTTAGTGTCTGCAGACTTAACACTTCTCTTGTGTTCTTTAAGTCTGTCATTCAGTGTACGGCCAGTTTCGCCAAAGTATTGGAGAGGACAAGACGAAAGGAAATAGAGTAGACACCAGCAGCATTAGAAGCAGGAGGAGTAGTGTGAACTAGATTGCCACGAAGTGTGTTAGTTTGTCGAAAGGCGAGTTTAATGTCAAGAGGACGAAAGGTATTGGTAAAAGTTTTGAGTTCAGATATGAAGGGAAGGCATAGTACAGTGCTACTAGTGTTGGAAGCAGGTTTAGGATGAAAGAAATTTAGTTTAGCTTGAGAGTAGGCACCTACCTTGAGGATACCTTGAGGTGCTTCCGGGGCTTATCGTCCCCGCGGCCCGGTCATCGACCAGGCCTCCTGGTTGCTGGACTGATCAACCAGGCTGTTGGACGCGGCTGCTCGCAGCCTGACGTATGAGTCACAGCCTGGTTGATCAGGTATCCTTTGGAGGTGCTTATCCAGTTCTCTCTTGAACACTGTGAGGGGTTTGCCAGTTATGTCCCTTATGTGTAGTGGAAGCGTGTTGAACAGTCTCGGGCCTCTGATGTTGATAGAGTTCTCTCTCAGAGTACCAGTTGCACCTCTGCTTTTCAACGGGGGTATTCTGCACATCCTGCCATGTCTTCTGGTCTCATGTGATGTTATTTCTGTGTGCAGGTTTGGGACCAGCCCCTCTAATATTTTCCACGTGTAAATTATTATGTATCTCTCCCGCCTGCGCTCAAGGGAATACAGATTTAGGCTCTTTAGTCGGTCCCAATAGTTTAGATGTTTTACCGAGTGGATTCTAGCAGTAAAGGATCTCTGCACGCTCTCCAGGTCAGCAATTTCACCCGCAGTGAAAGGGGCTGTCATTGTGCAGCAGTACTCCACTCTAGAGAGCACAAGCGTTTTGAAAAGTGTCATCATCGGTATAGCATCTCTAGTGTGAAAAGTTCTTGTTATCCAACCTGTCATTTTTCTTGCAGTTGTGACGGCTACTTTATTGTGTTCTTTAAAGGTAAGGTCTTCCGACATGAGTACACCCAGATCCTTTACATTGCCTTTTCGTTCTATGTTATGATTTGCCTGAGTTTTGTACGTGGTTTCGTTTTTATATTTTCATTTTTTCCATAGCGCATGAGCTGGAACTTGTCTTCGTTAAACACCATATTATTTTCTGTAGCCCATAGAAAGACCTGATCTACATCTGACTGGAGGTTCGCCGTGTCCTCTATGTTGCCTACTCTCATGAAGATCCTAGTGTCATCTGCAAAGGATGATACAGTGCTATAGGTTGTGTTCTTGTCTATGTCCGATATAAGGATGAGAAAAAGTACTGGAGCAAGCACAGTACCCTGGGGACTGAGCTCTTAACGGTTGACGGGTTGGATTTTATTTTGTTGACTATTACACATTGGGTTCTGTTGGTCAGGAAATTGTAGATCCATCTGCCTACTTTTCCGGTAATTCCTTTTGAGCGCATTTTATGGGCAATAACACCATGGTCACATTTATCAAAAGCTTTTGCAAAATCTGTGTAAATTACATCAGCGTTTTGTTTGTCTTCCATAGCATCTAATGCCATATCATAGTGGTCCAGCAACTGCGACAGGCAAGAGCGCCCTGTTCTGAAACCATGTTGTCCGGGGTTATGGAGATGCTGTGATTCCATGTATTTTGTGATCTTACTTCTTAGCACTCTCTCAAAAATTTTTATGATGTGCGATGTTAGTGCTATCGGTCTGTAATTTTTTGCCTCTGCCTTATTTCCTCCTTTATGAAGTGGTGCTATCTCTGCTGTTTTTAGTATATCAGGAATAACGCCAGTATCTAGGCTTTGTCTCCACAGAATGTGAAGGGCCTGCGATAGTGGTTTTTTACAGTTCTTGATGAATATGGAGTTCCAAGAATCCGGGCCTGGTGCGGAGTGCATAGGCATACTGTTTATGGCTTCTTCAAAATCCAGTGGGGATAGGGTGACGTCTGATATATGATTTGATGTTGGTATCATATCCATGAAAAATTCATTTGGGTTATCGATCTTTAGTGCGTTTAATGGCTCGCTGAAGACAGAGTCGTATTGCTTCCTCAGTAGCTCGCTCATTTCTTTGTTGTCATCGGTGAAAGTTCCATCTTCCTTTCGCAGGGGCCCGATACTAGATGTGGTTTTTGATCTTGATTTTGCATAGGAGAAAAAATATTTCGGGTTTCTCTCTATTTCACTGATGGCCTTTTGCTCTCTTTCCCTCTCCTGCGTTTTGTATGATTCTTATAGCTTGAGTTCAATTTTTCCTATTTCGCTACCTAACCTTCTTCGCCGTTCCTGAGATAGGGTGCGACTCTCAAGTTGTACCGCGATTCGTTTTCTTCGCCTATATAGGGAACGACGTTCTCGTTCCAATCTGCATCTCTTCCTCTTTTTTCTTAGGGGGATGCGGTTTGTACATATTTCTAGTGCTACTGAGCTTATTTTTTCCAGGCACTGGTTCAGGTTCGCATTTCCTAGCTGTTCTTCCCAGTTTATTTCTGTGAAGTCCTGGTTTATTTGCTCCCAGTTTATCTGTTTATTATTGAAGTTGAATTTCAACTGGCACAGTTGATGAAATGCAAAGGATAACCAAGGCGAGAGAATGATTTGTAGATAAAGGCAATTTCAGAGAGAGACGAGGACACTTTTCTTAACAGAAGGAGGATGGTAGGAAAAGAAGTGAATGTACATGCCACTATGCATGGGTTTACGGTAGACAGAGAAAGAGAACCCAGACACAGAGCTGTGAACATGAACGTCAAGAAAAGGAAGGAGGGAATTAGATTCCCACTCAACTTTGAAATGGATAGAAGGAGCCAGATTGTTAAGACAGGCGAGGAAAGGCTGGAAAAGATTAAGGTCATGAGGCCATAGAGCAAAAATGTCATTAACATAGCGAAGCCAGAGAGAGGGACGAGTATCAATAGAAGGAAGAAGAACAGTTTCGAAGTATTCCATGTAGAAATTAGCAAGAACAGGGGAGAGAGGGGAACCCATAGCAACCCCGAAAGTTTGAGTGTAATATTTACCGTTGAAAGAGAAAGAGTTAAGAGTCAACACAGAGTCTAATGAGATCGAGGAAAACGTCAGTGGGAAGCGGGAGAGGAAGAAGGCCCTCTGACGCCTTCTGTCTAAGGAAAGAGAGAACGTCATCGAGCGGAACATTAGTAAACAGAGAGTCTAAGACTAAGCATCTTACAAGAGGGTTGCAGGCGCAGTCTTTCTATGAAGTCCTGAGAGTGACGAAGGTGGGCAGGGGAAAAAGTGCCAAGGTAAGGCGTCAGGGTTTTAGCGAGCCAGGAGGCAAGAGGATAGCTGACAGAGCCCCGTGAAGAAATGATAGGACGAAGAGGAACACCAGGTTTATGAGTCTTAGGAAGACCATAGAAATAAGGAAGAGAAGGGCAGATGACACGGAAACGTTTAATGAGATTAAAGTCAGGAGGACAAAGACTAGAGGGCTGTCTTAGTTTGTGGTTAAAGGAAGTTTTGAGGCGATCCAAAGGGTTAGAAGTCAGAGGAGCATAAGTGCGAGAGTCAGAGAGCAAGACATCTGCTTTTCGGAGGTAGTCCTCACGGTCAAGGACAACCACCGAATTGCCTTTGTCGGAAGGAAGGATAAGAATAGAGTTGTTAGATTTCAGGGAGGCAAGGGCAAGCTGGAAGCGACGAGGAAGGTGGTGATTTTTAGAAAACAAGCTGTCAAGAACGGGGATAAGGGCCCCTCTAAAGGCAGACAGGTCCGAAAGAGTACTAGAGTTAGAATTGACAAACCTGTCTAAGGAACTAATGAGATCAATGCCACAGCGTGGGCCAGGGGAAGTAGCAAAAGACAAACCAAGGCCAAGAAGTTCTTGCTAGTGCCTAGAAAGAGAGTAGGATGAAAGGTTGGTAACACAGTCAGAGAGAGAGTATTTGGCCCAAGGACTGTTGGAGATCAGGCGTTGAAGTTAGTTGTGTAGTGTGCATGAGTGGTGGGAAGAGGAGACGTGAGCAGTGTCAAATGCAATTGGAAATAGGATATTGCATAGGTCACTGGGAAGAGAAGAGGACAGAAAGCGTTGAGTTAAACAGAGGCTACAGTTAAGGATTTGCGCCCAGTTTCTTGTCCATTCTGGTCTACTGACTATCTGTGAAGTATGTGAAGCTGTCAGATGCCAAGTTTGCTTCTATATGCATCTGTGCAATATTACGTAGCAGATGAGGATTAGTCCGTTTTTTTTTCCTTCAATAGCCATAATCTTAAAGTCTGCTGGCGGAGATTCCCAAAGGGATTGCATAAAAAAGTCTGCATGTATTTCGTCGACACCCGTCTCAGTGACTGTGTTTGTTGTATCGAATGTATTGATGGTGTTTATCGCACAATGGGTCCACCTGTTGTTAATGCAGGCTCTTTTGTCCCGAGTTAGTGCTCTAGTGATTATATCTTTTAAGTGAACTGATTCTAGGTCTAGTCAATATCTTGGTCAGCATGCACGCAGCTATCCCTTTTACCCTTATTTCAAAAGACGTTACCTTGGTTTCTAGTCTTAGGTTCAGTATTTTAGTTAATCTGGGAGCTCCTGTTATGACTCGCATTGCATCATTTTGCATAACCTCAACGTTTGCCCACTGACCAGGAGAAAGAGTGAGTAAGGCAGGCGATGCATAATCAACTAGGGAACGAACGGCGTGTATGTAAAACATTCTTAACACTTTGTGTCCCGCTCCTAGACGGGGCCCTGTGATTGCTCTCATTATATTCAGTCGTGATTTTGCTTTCTCCTTTAGATGTTGAATTTGCTTGTTGAATGTCATTTTAGAATCTATCCACACTCCGAGATATTGATATTGTGTGACCCACTGAAGGTTAATGTCTTGAATGTGTAGGTGCCTGTCTGGAGTGTGGCCGCCTAGTCTCATTGCCTTAACTTCTGTGCAGATATTTTTAGCCCTAAAACGCTGCATTCAGATGTTACTTTATCTAACGCCCCTTGTGCTTTATTGAGAAGTGAAGGACCTGTAATGACTAATGCTATATCATCAGCAGAGCTTAGCAATTTAATCCCTTCTGCAAATGTCAGGGTAACGAGGTTTTCCATAAGGATGTTAAAAAGACCAGGACTGAGGACTCCTTGTGGAGTCCCATTCTCATGCAGGTGGTAGTCCGACACTTGTCCTCACAACTTTACTCTGGCATACCTGTGACTTAGGTAATCTTGAGTCCATGCTAGCATATTTCCTTTTACGCCTTTTGTAACTAAGGTGTGTAAAATTGCTTGCGGCTTGCAAGTTCGAATGCTTTTTCTAGATCAAGGAAAGATCGCTATAGCTGGACCTGAGTTAACTGTTCCTAGTAATGTGGCTATGCAGTTGGCAGTGCCTACTCCTCTAGTGAAGCCAAATATGTGTTTATGCAGGTCTCCAGTCTTCCACAGTAGCCTATTTAAGACCATCCGTTCTGCAGTTTTACTAATGCATGATGTTAATGAAATGGGTCTGTAATTGCCAGGTTCTTTCGGCTTAGGAATTGGAATGATGTCTGCTTTCTTCCAAGAGGTCGGTAGTTTGCCTTGCTGCCAAGATGCATTGAAGACGTCCAATATCCCTTGTTCTCCAGCAGGACCTGCATGTGCGATCATAGAATATGTAAAGTTATCAGCACCTGGAGCAGTGTCCTTACCACCTTTTTTGGCTCTTGATTAGTTCTTGTTTGGTGAAGGGACAGTTATATTCGTCACTTGTAGCTATGCCCTCATGAATGGCTGTCAACCTCTCTTGTTTTAATTGTTCTTGCTGCCTTCTGACCATTACAGGAAGCTGATATGAAGCCGCTCTTTCTGCAAATTGGAGAGCAAGTCTCTCAGCCTCCTGCAATGGTTGAATACATGCCTGTGGTCGGGCTGGTCGACCTGATATGGTTATAACCTGACCCCATATCTTGCCAAGACTACTATGTTCATTCAGAGTTTGACACCACTCAAACCATCTTGCCTCCTTTACTTCTCTAGAAACGCGTCTTGCTTCAGATATCACCGCTCTTAGCAGAGTTCTTCCTTCTGGTGTGGGGTTTCTCTTTAGATGTTTTCTGAAGATGTTAACTCTCTGGTTTTGTTCTTTATCTTCATTACTATAGAACCAATAGTTCTTTCATTTTGTGTTCCCTGGGATAATAATTGGAATAGCTTTGTTTGCAGCAGCTGCAATGGCTTCCTGCAGATTGGTCTCGTGAATGTTCAAATCCTCAGGTGGCGTGTATGTTGTATTCCATTTTTCAAGTGCCTCTTTGTATATATTCCAGTTTTTTTCTAAATTCCACCTAGGTTGTGCAGGTGGTGTAGGAGGTCGTTCTATGTTTAGTGTCGTGACAGTAGCATAGTGGTCACTGGTGATCACCGGGTCTACTTCCCACTTCGCCTGATACTCGAGTGCTGTTGAGATTAATGTAAGATGAAGGGAACCTCCTTGAATGTGAGTGGGTTCCCCAGTGATGAGAAGTGTAATTTCAGGTACTTCTTGCAGAGCTTCAGCTAAATGGTGCCCGATCTGTATTGGCTGGCCCAGTCGCACCTAACTCTTGATGATGAGCATTAAAATCCCCAGCAATAATTACATTTGCATGCGTGGCCAAGGCAAGCACCGAGGCGGGGACGATAAGCCCCGGAAGCACCTCAAGGTATCTCAAGGTTCAAGGTAAGCACTGCCTCTGCTTCTAGTTTACGTCTTGGGGGCTTGTAAATGTTCAAATCCTCAGGTGGCGTGTATGTTGTATTCCATTTTTCAAGTGCCTCTTTGTATATATTCCAGTTTTTTTCTAAATTCCACCTAGGTTGTGCAGGTGGTGTAGGAGGTCGTTCTATGTTTAGTGTCGTGACAGTAGCATAGTGGTCACTGGTGATCACCGGGTCTACTTCCCACTTCGCCTGATACTCGAGTGCTGTTGAGATTAATGTAAGATGAAGGGAACCTCCTTGAATGTGAGTGGGTTCCCCAGTGATGAGAAGTGTAATTTCAGGTACTTCTTGCAGAGCTTCAGCTAAATGGTGCCCGATCTGTATTGGCTGGCCCAGTCGCACCTAACTCTTGATGATGAGCATTAAAATCCCCAGCAATAATTACATTTGCATGCGTGGCCAAGGCAAGCACCGAGGCGGGGACGATAAGCCCCGGAAGCACCTCAAGGTATCTCAAGGTTCAAGGTAAGCACTGCCTCTGCTTCTAGTTTACGTCTTGGGGGCTTGTAAACGTTGTATATGAGGAGCTCAATATTAGCCATATTCACTGTTACTGCTAATACCTCTACTCCATCCCCACATGGAGTAGAGGGAGCCGGCCGGTCGAGCGGACAGCACGCTGGACACCTGATCCTGTGGTCCCGGGTTCGATCCCGGGCGCCGGAGAGAAACGATGGACAGAGTTTCTTTCACCCCATGCCCCTGTTACCTAGCACTAAATGGGTACCTGGGAGTTAGTCGGCTGTCACGGGCTGCTTCCTGGGGTGTGTGGAAAAAAAATAGTAGTAGTAGAAACAGTTGAGAGGCGGGCCGAAACAGCAGAGCTCAACCCTTGCAAGCACAACTATGTGAATACATGAAACTGGGTCTATTTTCTTGCTGGGTATCGTGTTTTGACTAGGGTCATAACCCCCTCTGTCCTGCTCGTACGGTATAATTTAGTTCTGATATCCAGCTAATCTGAAGGACTTCGGGGCTGAAAAAAAAAGTTTCTTCCAAAACGATTATATCTAGTTGATTATATATGATTATATCTTCCAAAACGATTATATCTAGTTGTGCTTGCGGGGGTTGAGCTTTGCTGTTTCTGCCCGAAACACTGCGCGTGCTAGTGGCTTTACAAGATTGTAATTACCAAGTTATGTATCCCCACATTCACAATGTACCTTCTTGTATATGTATAAATAAATAAATAAATAAATAAATCATCAATCAATCAATCAATCAATCAATCAATCAATCAATCAATCTGCTTTCATACTGGTTGCAGCTTCCTGAAGGGTGTGATTTTTATTTCCAAGAACTCGAATGTTCCACTGTAGTATTCGTAATGGCCAGACGACGGTTTCGGTTGGTGTTGCCTGTTCTACTAGAACTCCTCTTCGGAATCGACCTCTATATTCTCCACCTCGCAAGTCGTGTCGCTGCAAATCGGACTGCACTGATTGCTCGTGGTTATCCCCTGCATTTTTGGAATTTGCATAACTGTGGTCCATCGCTTTGCTGTTGGTATTGCTGCACATCGGACTGCATTGATTGCTCGTGGCCGTTTCTTGTGTTGTTGGGACCTGTGCATCTCTGCTGTTCAATACTTCTTTGTTGGTGTTGTTGCATATCAGACTGCATTGGCTGTTGTCTGTCTATTGTGTTGTAAGATTCTGTTGATCTTGAGTGGTCACTGCTTCTTGCAGTTGCTTTTGTGAATGTTGATGGTCTGGTGTCTTGACTACCCGACTGTTGTTGGTAATCCTTATGTCCATGTCGCGTTGTTTGTTCTCTTGTCTCAGACTGTCTATTTCTTGTGTAACTGTGGTCTGCTGCACCATCTTCTCCATTATTACATAAGTGATTTCTTGAGTCTGTTGTTGTGAGGCGTTCTGCGTCATCTGTAGATAATTGATAATGGTCTCTGCCATGATCTTCACGATGTTTTTCAGCTGGACCTCGGTGGCAAAACTGTAAATCTGTTGTGTTATTTCCGAAAGTAATTGCTTTTTTTGCTTTTGCTGTATTTCTGCAGCATTTTTTGTGTATTTTCTGGTTTGGAATTGATAGATTCGGGAAGTGTTGCTCTGTGAGAGTGTGTGTCTGTTGTGGCTGTGCACGAGTGTTCCAGACGTTGGTGTTGGTGTATGTGGTGGTGGTCTGTGTTTTTATCCTGGCCTGAACTGTCTGCACCTTTTCTTTCCGTGCAGAGCAGGTTGTGTTCCAGGCATGATGTTTGCCTCCACAATTTGGACATTTGGCTGTTGTGGTCTGGTTTGCCTTGTGCTTGGCTATACAGTCTTTGGTTGGATGTCTCAGGCTGCACACTCCGCATCTCTCCTGTCCGGTGCAGCGTGACTGATTTTGGCCGTATTTCAGATACCTGAAGCAGCGCAGGGGTTCCGGGACGTACGGTCTCTGTCGGTATGTTCCCCAATTTCCAAGACTGAATGTTTCTGGCACATGTCCCATGACGGTCACCAGAACCTGACGTGTCGCTGTCTTGTCTACTTTTGTGAGGCATCGTTCCGCATTCAGGATTTGCTTGTGTTCTGGTACTGGATCTGGTTCTAGTATGGAGAAAGTCGATTGGGTATCCCAAAAGCACGGCTCGTGTGCGTCTTTCTGAAGGGTCCAGCTTTTCCAAGCATACAGGTTTCCCTTGCAGGACTCTTACCTTTTCTAAGCAATTTGCAGTCTGTTGGTCTCGTGGTGTTATTATTATTTATCCTTTCAGGTTGACTGTAATGGAAAGTTTCAGTTCTGGTTGTTCCTTTTCCATTGTCGTTACTACTCCATATGCTGTAGGAAAGTGGTCTGTCTGCATTATCTTGAATTTTGGAAAATGTGCAGAGTCTGGTGTGAGGCTGATGGTGTCCTCTCCTGTCTCATACTGTTGTCCTGTGGCTGGGCTGTGGAGAGAGGTACATTGTCTGACACTGGCTGGTGTGTGGCTGATGCTGTCCTCTCTAGGTCCATTATGTCTGCTGTCATGCTGGTAGAAGCACGTGGTGAAGCCTCGATACAGCTTTCATCGGAGCCTGCTGCACCTCGGTCGACCGTCCCTCCTCGTCTGAAAGCTGCCTCCATTGCCTCTTTCTCTGTGACTTCCCCATGACTCTCCACGTAGTGAGGACTGATTCACTGCCCTACCTAATACCTGAGACACTCCTAGACCTGGAGAAATTCATTCCCCTCCAACGGAGGTCGTAGAATGATTCCCCCAGGTGGAATCAGGGACACCTGGCACCTAAATGAGCTCCCCCTTGTGGCGATGCCTACAGGGTATCACCTCGCCCTTGAGGGAAGGACTCCCTGAAGGGCTCCCAGGACCAAGTGACCTGGTCAGTGATACGGTCCTCATAAAAAAACAAACACGGTCATGGGTGACGAGAGTGCGGTAGTTAGTTTTAGTTCATTTATTATGCACCCCATACCCATCTTGTGGGCGGTAGTGGAAAGGGTTACAGAGGCACATAATGGGCTCAGGGACTGAACCCCACAATTCATTTAGCTAAGCAAGTTACAATCTTGATGAGCTAGTTACAAAATTCAATATAAGTCGTCACATCAACAATGGGTTCGAGATCGACCTCAAGTACAGGTTCTAAATTAAGCAACTGACATATGTGGAGAGCTAGTGTCACAATTTATATGTTTGTCCTGCACACCGTCCCCCATCCAGTGGGCAGCGGTGGATAGGTTACAATCACTCTGTTACTACCTACAGTTAGCAAACTGGGGATATTTGGCTAAAATTTCTGGTAGCAGATCATTTTGAATGAAATATTTACACATCGCTGGAACATTGGTTATAGAATTGTCTCTAAATTCACGTATCTTTTCGCACTCCATCACATAGTGACGGAGGGTGTGCGAATAATTTTTTTGACGCGGTACCAGAGTTTGGGTCGCCTGCATACTGGGTTGCATAGACTACCAGTCAGCTGGATAGCAGGTAATCAACAACGTTGTTTATCCATCAATTATGGACGAAATCGGAATTGTTTCCTTCTTAACAAGATATTGTCTAGGTCTGTGAGCATTGATGTATTCTTCCTCATAAAACTGCGATGATTTGAGCTGATGGGTGATCACAATCGTAAGTTTTTCCGGGAATAAATCTGTGTGCGGCCAGCTTGCAATGGCGCCGGCAACGAGTCTTTTTTGTTTTGTTTTTTTGAGATATATACAAGAGTTGTTATATTCTTGTACAGCCACTAGTACGCGTAGCGTTTCGGGCAGGTCCCTGGAATACGATCCCCGCAGCAAAGAATCGTTGTTACAACCAAGTACACATTTTACTGTTGCGTTAAACAGAGGCTACAGTTAAGGATTTGCGCCCAGTAAATCCTCCCCGGCCAGGATACGAACCCATGACAAAGCGCTCGCGGAACGCCAGGCGAGTGTCTTACCACTACACCACGGAGACTAAATTAAAGACTTATAACTTATTATTTACAACATTATTGAATATGTGTGGGTTGGGGTCTGAGTAGATGAGGGTAGTATTATCAGCAAATAATATAGGTTTAAAGAATATTAGAGATATTAGGCAGATCACTGATGTATATAAAAAATAGAAGAGGTCCTAGGATGCTGCCCTGTGGCACTCCTACGGTTAATGATTGATTGATGAAGATTAAGCCACCCAAAAGGTGGCACGGGCACGAATAGCCCGTAAGTGGTGGACCTTTTGAGCCATTACCAGTATCAATAGATGATACTGGAGATCTGTGGAGGTGTGGCTGCACCCTGCGTGACGGGAGATGTCTCCCGTGTACGGTTAATGGTAGAATGGGAGATGTTATATTACTGATAGCTGCATATTGGTGTCTGTCACTAAGATAGGATCAGATATAGTGCAGGGCAAGGCCTCGGATACCATAGTGGTGAAGTTTAAGTAAGAGGTAGTTATGGTTAACAGTATCAGAGGCCTTTCTCAGGTCAATGAAGAGTCCAATCGGAAACTCATTATTGCCAAGGGCTGTGTAAATTATATTAAGCAGACTAATAATTCCATCGTTGGTACTCTTTTTCGGAGCGAAAGCCAAACTGACAGGGACTTAGTACGTTGAATTTGACGAGGAAGTAGAAGTGGAACCTGTCAGAAAATTTGGATAGAATGAAACATTCTTTACAATAACTACCACAAAGATATGGCAAAATGTTAGTAAATATAAGGTAACCGTTTATTATTTTGACTCAAACTAATTTCAGTATAGGAGTATGAGCAAAAATATATTAATCAAGTTCGTTAAAACGAGGTTTGTTTAATGTTTGATTCGTTTATGAAAGGAGAGGAGGAGAGAAGGAGGATCAGGTGCCGGCGGGGAGGATTAAGCGCCCAAGACGACCGGGAAGAGGACCGGATCCCACTTCACCAATACAAACAACCCCCACTACGAGAGCTGCGAAGGTCTCCCAACTCCACCTTCCTCACACGTTTATGTATTGTAATATACATAACTTGAATAAGAGGGTATAACGTGTGGCGGTTAATAGTAAAGTAAAGTGTTAGTGGCGTGTTTTAGAGCGTTGTGGAGGCGGGCGAGAGTTGTTGGGGAGGAGGGAGAAGGTCTCGCCTCCCGCCGCCCCCGTCACACCTCCACCATGCTTTCGTGAATGTTGTCCCTAGTACGCATGTGGGATGCTTGATGGATTTCACTATATTTTATCTGCGATTTTGGCTGTATGGCCTTAAAAATGACTTTATGAGAGAGGTCAGTGACTAGTGTACGGAGTTAGGTGAGAAGATCGTTGGATGAGCGCGTGAGAGGTGAGAGTTGAGTGTAAATATTGTGAGGTGTGAGGGGGAGAATATGGCGACGCACACACACTCTCCCGCTCCTTGTGTTGCTAAACACAACACTCCCACCTCATCGTGGGCTGGCATCGTTGGTGGAGGCAAGAGTGACCTTGTTGGGGACACTGGGAAGCTGCCTGTAGAGGAGACGCAGGTGACTGGTGAAGGTAAGGAGGTGGCAGCTGGCCCCGGGGAGGCCACAGGTGGGACGCCCAGTGGCCTTACCGGCGCCCACGACCTCGACCCCGAGGAGCTGGCACAGTTTACTGAAATCCGCACCAAGAAGGACCGCTCCAAGAAGAGGGATGGTGTGCGAGGCTGGAGGAGGGAGAGGCGGGGGGGCGGGCGCAAGGAGTATGCAGACTGGGACCCCAGACATGTTGACAGAAGTGAAGGCAGCTCTAGGGGCCGGGGAAAGAGACAGGTGAAAGAGATGACGCCCAAGCTGATGAACGGGCCCCTCGAGGCGGACGAAGAGGTTGTCGAAGAGCCTGAACGCGGCGCCGAACCGGAGACCGAAGAGGAAAAAGTTCAGTATGTGCCGGCGCCCGCGCCCAGTGTTAACATATGGGAGAAACGCCAGAGTGGCCCCGTACTTGTTGGAGTTGATGCTTCGGATCCAGCCGGCGGAGGTGAGTACAGGCCAATGTCTTGTTGAGCGAGTGGTCGTTGTTTGCTAGTCACAGATACTTCGTTTTCTACTTTGTGTGGGTGTTTTTGTTTTTTGCGTTTTTTTGTGTATCCAGATATAACCCAATCCAATTTGACTTTATTCTGTCTTGACCTAACACTGACAGAACTAAAAGTAACGTGCATCTAACTAGAGATGTAGGCAGGATGCAGTGCACATCATAGTGGAAATGCTTAGTGCCTTTTCATTAATACTTGGAGAATTTTGTTGAACAGTCTTGGACCCTTGATGTTCATAGAGATCTCTTGTTGTACCTATTGCACCTTTGCTCTTCAACGGGGATATTCTGCACATGTTGCCATGTTTTCTGGTCTCGTGGGATTTTTTTTGTGGGTAGATTTGGAACCAGTCCCTCTAATATTTTCCAATTGTAAATTATTGTGTCTTTCCCCTCATGCACTCTAGCGAATACAGATTTAAAAATTTGAATCGGTCCCAATAATTTATGCTTTGGAATAATAATAATAATAATTTTATTTGCAAGAAGGTACAATGGTCAGGTCCTTAATCTAACCTATCAGATAAGATGAAAGGGTACATTGTAGCAAGGTTTTTATATCGACAAATACTTTAACTACAATATAAGTTGAGAGAGGTGATTACACTGGTAAGGGTATGTGTCTTAAGTATTGTGGAACCTCGGTTGACAAATGCTCCTCTTTACAAATTTTTTGGTTTAGGAGCTCAATTTCTTAATAAAATTTGACTCGGTATATGGGCTTTGCCTCGCTTGGCTTGTTTGTTGATACACGTATGGGTCGACCGAGCATATGGTTCCTGGTGTTACGGACGAGGCGCGCTTCAGTTTACCAGTGTCTTCCGCCTAGTGATGGTTGTGTTGAATTCTTTGTGAAGAATTTAATTGTTTTTGTGCTTTTTTGGTTTCTAAACATAAAAGTAATTACTGTATTATATATCATGCCATAAGCCCCAAGAAAGTCAGTGGTAAGGGTCAACCTAAGAAAATAGTTGAGTAGAGGCAGTGGAGGATGTCCCTTCCTCGTTAAGAAAATGTGTGCAGTATGGGAAGAACTGTAAAGTTTTGCTGAGAAGACTCGCCCAGATAAAGCTGTAACAGGCCGCTGCATTGACCTTTTTAATGACAATGTGATGTCTCCCTACAGAGACATCTGACAGACATCATAAGTGTTAAATTGTAGGGAAAAACAAGTGTAATTAGACAGACTCTTAGTGAGATAAGCAAGCAGTGAGTCACAACCAGGTCCTAGTGGTATGCCTGCAAAACTTAGGAGAGAGAGAGTACCCCAGAAATGTTATCACTACCTGACATTATAATGGAAGGGGACTCCCCATCCAAACACTACTACCAACACCTTCCCCCCCCCCCTCATCGCCTTCCATACACTAACAAGAGTCCTCATTAAAGGTAAGATACACTTATACATACTGTAGTACAGAATACAAGTACAGTGGTACCTCCTTGAGAATACCTTGAGGTGCTTCCGGGGCTTATCGTCCCCGCGGCCCGGTCATCGACCAGGCCTCCTGGTTGCTGGACTGATCAACCAGGCTGTTGGACGCGGCTGCTCGCAGCCTGACGTATGAGTCACAGCCTGGTTGATCAGGTATCCTTTGGAGGTGCTTATCCAGTTCTCTTGAACACTGTGGCTTATGAATTTAATGTTCCCACAGACAGTGTGTAAGCCAAAAATTTGTAAACCGAAGTGAATTTTCCCATAAGAAATAATATAAATTGAATTAATCCGTTCCACACTCCACACAAAATTAACTTCAAAGTAAATTTAATACCTAATTCGCCCAAATCCTTAGTACTAAAGTATGTACTATGCAAGTTATTGTTTACCTTTATTGATAACTTGTTGGCATATGGAAGACGGTGAGGAGGGGGTGGGAGGTGTTACCGTTTGGAAGGGGAGTCCCCTTCCCCTTCCACTGCTAAAATCTACTCGTTAAAACATCTAAACTACTGGGACCGACTAAAATGCCTAAATTTGTATTCTTTTGAGTGCAGGCGGGAGAGATACAGTACATAATCTATATGTGGAAAATATTGGAGGGGCTGGTCCCAAACCTGCACACAGAAATAACACCACATGAGACCAGAAGACCCCCGTTGAAAAGCAGAGGTGCAACAGGTACTCTGAGAGAGAACTCTATCAACATCAGAGGTACGAGACTGTTCAACATGTTTCCACTACACATAAGGGGCATAATTGGCCGACCCCTCGCAGTGTTCAAGGGAGAACTGGATAAGCACCTCCAAAGGATACCTGATCAACCAGGCTGTTATTCATACGTCAGGCTGCGAGCAGCAGCGTCAAACAGCCTGGTTGACCGGTCCAGCAACGAGGAGGCCTGGTCGACGACCAGGCCGCGGGGATGCTAAGCCCTGGAACAACTCCAAGGTAACTCCATTATACATCAGGCAGTGATGACTTTTCTGGGGTACTCTCTCTGGCCTGTTTTGCCTGCATACCACTTGGACCTGCTTGTGGCTCACTGCTTGATTTTCTCACTAAAAATCTATCTATAGAGCATTGTTTCCCTACATTGTAACACTTGTCTGTAATGAGGCATCAATGTCAATTTAAAAGGTTAATGCAACAGCCTACTACAGCTTGCTCTGGGTGAGTAGTTTCAACAAAAGTTTGCATTTCTTCCCACAGTCTTCACCACTTCTTATTTGTTGAGGAAGGGACATTCTGCATTCTCTCCTCCTATCCCTGAAGACATTTCCTCAGCTGCCTTTTGTTACTGCTCAATGTGGTCATTCTCACATGTGTTTTCTTGGCTAGAACCTTACCACTGGCTTTCTTGGGACCCATGGCAAGATATATATTAATAACTTTTATGTTCAAATACCCCAAAATCTGAAAAACACTGAAATTCTTTACAAAGAATTCAGGCACGATTGTCACTAGGTGGGAGGCGCGGTCACCGTGCTACCACGCGCTAGGTCGGCAATACGTGTATCAACAAACTTCGTCTTCAGAGGCAAAGTTCGTAACCCGATTTGGATTTTACAAAGAAATTGGGCTAGTAACCCGAAAAGTTCATAAAGAGGGGCATTCGTAAGCCAAGGTGTCACTGTTGTAGTATGTATAAAATGTATTTTTAAGTTTATATTTTTGAGGGTGTTGAACGGATGAATTAAATTTACATTATTTCTTATTGGAAACTTTGTTTCGGTTTACGAACCGTCTCTGGGAACGGATTAAATTTCCAAACGAGGGTACCACTGTACAGTACTGTACTAATATTGGGGAAGTGGGTAGTACAAGATAGTGTGAGTTTGAAGCACAAGGTAGGAAACTATGAGGATTAGGATGAGGAAATTAGGTACTTTTGGTTTTATTTTTGAACAGGGCATGGGTTGGACAATTTTTTAATTCATCAGGGAGTGAGTTCCAAAGACCGGGTCATGCTATTTGCATAGTGTTTGCATGGATTTAGTCTGAATGGGAATATCAAAGAGATACAGTATTTATTTCTGGTGTAGTGTTCCTGGGTTCTATTACATCTATCAAGGAAAAGTTTCAGATCAAGATTAACATTTACAAACAAGGTTTTGTACATGTAGATAGCACAAGAGAATGTGTGGAATGAGTGTATGTTTAGCATGTTAAGGGACTTAAATAGAGGGGCTGTGTGTTGTCTAAAGATAGTTTGTTATAATTCTGATAGCAGATTTTGCTGAGTGTTAATAGGCTTGAAGTAATTTGCAGTGGTTGAACCCCATGCATAGATACTGTATGTAAGATAGGTAGGTATACCTTACCTTGAGGTGCTTCCGAGGCTTAACGTCCCCGCGACCCGGTTGTCGACCAGAACTCCTGGTTGCTGGACTGATCAACCAGGCTGTTAGACGCGGCTGCTCGCAGCCTGACGTTGATCAGTAACAGCCTGGTTGATCAGGTATCCTTTGGAGGTGCTTGTCAAGTTCTCTCTTGAACACTGTGAGGGGTCGGCCAGGTATGCCCCCAGTTATAGATTATCGCATAGTATAATAAGAGGAGAGCAGAGTGGGGAATATAATATCTGATTTTAGAAAGTATACCGACTGTTTTTGAGAATGTTTCGGCTATGTGTTGTATGTGGGTGGTGAAGTTCAGTCTCTTGCCTATGTATAAGCCAAGAAACTATTCCCTTATTTTTTTAGGCAATGCTAACATTGTCTATCTGAAGTTGAATCTGATTTGATGATTTACTACCAGATAAAATGTAGGTGTTTTTTTATGTTTAGTGTAAGTTTGTTGGTTGACTTGCATGAGTGTATTTTTTAATTCACTGTTGACACTACAGTATTGTATTGTTTAGTTTGTGGGGGTTGGGGTCAGAATAGATGAAGGTAGTAGCGTCAGCAAATTGTATATGTTTAAGAATGTTAGAAACATTTGGCAAATCATTGTTGTATATAAGAAATAGGAGAGCTACGAAGATGCTGCCCTGTAACTATAAGAAATATTGTCGGGACAACTGTGGACATCTTCAAGAGGAAACTGGACTGTTTTCTAAGAGAAGTTCTGGATCAGCCGGGCTGTGGTGGGTATGTGGACCTGCGGGCTGCTCCAAGCAACAGCCTGGTGGACCAAATTCACAAGTCGAGCCTGGCCTCGGGCCGGGCTTGGGGAGTAGAAGAACTCCCAGAACCCCATCAAGCAGGTATCAACCAGGAGGAGTAGGTCTGTATATTAATGAGGAACTGGTATGCACAGAGCTACTAAACTCGACTAATGAGGTGGAAGAGGTACTTGGAATCAAGGTAGGAAAAATAAACCTAATTATTATTCTAATATGTAAACTGCCAGATACAATGGTTTAGCAATGGGAAAAAAGCATGGAAATGTTTAAACTGACACAACATTCCACAAAAAAGGAAAATCTAAACAGGGAGATCGAAGAAATAGAGCAGACGCTTAAGCAATCATACAAGTCTGAAGAAATGAAATTGTAACAGAAAGCTACACAAGAGAAAGAAAAATTCAAAATATTTTTTCACATATGTAAAACCAAATTCAAAAATCTCCAACAGTATCGGATCTTTACTCACAGCCGAAGGTTCATACACAGAGAACAACTAAGAAATTAGTGAAATTTTAAAAGGCCAGTATAAGGCTATATTTAGCACCCCAATAAACTATATATATATATATATATATATATATATATATATATATATATATATATATATATATATATATATATATATATATATATATAAACACACACACACACACAGTGTGTGATAATTTTTTTTTTCACAGTTTTTTCAGTTTTTTTTTTACTTGATGGTTTTGAGTTATACTGGTGCAGCCTGGCCTGTGGCCAGCCTCCTGTAGTGAGTGCCCAAATGAGCCACAGAGATATTAGAAAGAACTTTTTTAGTGTCAGAGTTGTTGACAAATGGAATGCATTAGGAAGCGATGTGGTGGAGGCTGACTCCATACACAGTTTCAAGTGTAGATATGATAGAGCCCATTAGGCTCAGGAAACTGTACACCTGTTGATTGACGGTTAAGAGGCGGGACCAAAGAGCCAGAGCTCAACCTCCGCAAGCACAACTAGGTGAGTACAACTAGGTGAGTACACACACATGGTATATTCTTGAAGGCCAGGTCCCAAATTTGCACAGTAGAATAACAACATACTGTACTAGAGTGAATGATTTGGAAGGAAATGCAGAATAGAACTAGTAAGGAGTAGAAGTGCCACATGCACAATCATAGAACACTGTCTAAACATCAGAGGTCAGAGATTCAGCCCCGCGGATCAACCGTGAGGCCGTTGGTCAACCGCAGGGTTGTTGATCCCCGGAACCTCCACAAAGTAGATAGTGAATTTGTGAATGAATGACATGTTCGGTGCTTATTTAACCAATTGTGATACATTAGTGTTCCATAATCAGCCTCATGCCGCAAGTTGTTGTTGGTGTTCCATAATCAGCCTCATGCTGCAAGTTGTCGTTGGTGTTCCATAATCAGCCTCATGCTGCAAGTTGTCCTCAAGGATTCGTGCTCATGTTTTAACTCCTTGGCTTGAATAGTTTTTTTTTACTTGATGGTTTTGAGTTATACTGGTGCAGTCTGGCCTGTGGCCAGCCTCCTGTAGTGACTGCCTGGGAGGGCATCTGAGTCATGTACTCACATTACTGTATTCATATGGTACAGTATATAAATTTCCTTTGCTGTATTGCTTTATAAATTTTGACTAATGATAAATTTTGTAAATTTCCATAACACATGTGGCCTTGCACATGTGTGTTGCCTTAGGTTAGGCTCTTCTCAGTTTTATTCATCTATGTTTTATGTACACTTTAAGGTGTGATGTGACACAAGGTGTTTATGCTTATCTAACAGCACTTTCATACTAGGAGTAAGCTAAGCTATGTTGACCAGACCACACACTAGAAGTTGAAGGGACGACGACGTTTCGGTCCGTCCTGGACCATTCTCAAGTCGCTTGAGAATGGTCCAGGACGGACCGAAACGTCGTCGTCCCTTCAACTTCTAGTGTGTGGTCTGGTCAACATACTTCAGCCACGTTATTGTGACTCATCGCCTGCATAAGCTAAGCTACTTTGCATTACCTTGCGTTGATTTCGAGGGTTAACGTCCCCACGGCCCGGTTTCTTGACCAGGCTAGGCCTATCCTTCAGCTGTTGTAATGAAGTACAGTGGTGCCTCAATTAACGAGTTTAATCCATTCCGGCACCGAGCTCGTCTTGTGAAACAACAACAAAACTGTCGTCAGAGGTGTCCGAGAATCAGCGGGAACGCTCGTTAATCTAGCGAAAGCTCGTCAGTTAAGACGTAAGTTCTTCGAGTGGCTTGCTCGTTACTCAGTGCTCGTAACTGGAGCCGCTCGTCACTCGAGGTTCTACTGTACAGTACATAGTTCTAAGCACAGTAATGTAAGTGTTTTTATAACATAACATTTACTGAATAAAATATGTAAAGCATAAGAATGCTGTTGCCTAATTCAGATAGAGCAATGTGCGTCATTAGTGAAATTAAAAACATTAACAAAATAGGTAGGAAATTTTAACACTAAACTTTCCTGGAATGTGATTCTAAAGTCTTTGGTAAATTAAGAAACGAAAGCAAAAATAAAAAAGGCCCAGTAAATATCGAGCACCTGTACTTTTATTTTGTGTTTTGACTCCATTACAGATGCCTGTACCTGAGTCTTTGTGGCTTGGTTAAAAGGTAGCACTAAACAAAATTAACTTTTATTCAAATATTATAAATAGCAATAACAACTTATAATATGATACTTATTACTTAAAAATTAAATGCTTAAATTTCGTATTTACAGAAGTAATACAAATCTATACCAGGTTATGGACACAAATCAGGAGGGGTCACCCAGAGGTGGATGCCCAGATGTATGTGTGTGTGTACTGTGGACCTCGGGCAAGAGAGGGGGCCCTCGGCCCAATCAGTGTACATGATAATTTGTAACACAATAAATACAGTATATTGAATCGGATTAAAAAGTAAAAGCATTAGCAAAAAGACAAGTTGCACAATTGCCTTCCTCCAGTATCCACCCTTGACATTTGAACCCAACATGACATAGTAGAGATTGCATATTATTGTAGCGTACAGATTGAAGACCCTGGGACTCTTTAGAACATGTGCATCCACCACAGATACTTCTGGGACCCATTATAATATGTGCATCCACCACAGATACTTCTGGGACCCGGTATAACATGTGCATCCACCACAGATACTTCTCGGACCCATTATAACATGTGCATCCACCACAGATACTTCTCGGACCCATTATATCATGTGCATCCACCACAGATACTTCTGGGACCCGTTATAACATGTCCATCCACCACAGATACTTCTGGGACCCGGTATAATATGTGCATCCGCAACAGATACTTCTGGGACCCGGTTATATATGTGCACCCGCAACAGATACTTCTGGGACCCGGTATAATATGTGCACCCGCAACAGATACTTCTGGGACCCGGTATAACATGTGCACCCGCAACAGATAGTTCTGGGACCCATTATAACATGTGCATCAACCACAGATACTTCTCGGACCCGTTATAATATGTCCATCCGCCACAGATAGTTCTGGGACCCGTTATAACATGTGCATCCACCACAGATACTTCTCGGACCCATTATAATGTGTGTGTGTCCACAACAGATACTGCTGGGGCCTTTTATAACATGTGTGTTCGTCTGTAAATTGGCTACAAAATAAATAAAAGTGCTAATAATTCATATACTGTACTATAAACTAGTGTAAATGCTGTACAGGCATTAGTTCCGAATCATGAAATCCATAAGGCATTAACAAGTGAACTTCCTGGTGTATCTTTACTAACTTGGTTGTTGTTCATGGCCACCCTTTTTCTCGGCTTGGACCAAACAATTCCAAGTCTGGAGATGACTTGTTCGGTTTAAGCTGAACTTGGTGGACAGATTCATATACTGTTAAAGAACAGTAAGAACCATGGTGGATGGCTTAGTATGCTGTTAAAGAACGGGCAGGAATTTTGTGGACTGCTTAGTACGTTGTTAAAGAAGAGGCAGGAACTTGGTGGCAGGTTTAGGATCATGGATGTTGTGTTGTCCGTAACTAACTAGGCTTGTCATTTAGCAGGCCGAGGCTATTTTTATGTAAATTTTATTTAAAGTTTTTTAATTATGCTGTATTACTTTAAAAAAATCCTGTTTCTTATTGTTATATTTGAATAAAAACTGTAAATCCAGACATGTTGGGCTTTAGTTTGAAATCTGTGAATAACTCTGC
>WNGS01009202.1:15501465-15513609 GCA_020271785.1 Procambarus virginalis
GCTAGAAGACACGAGTAACTTTTCACTGCTGACAGGTGAGATACTCTCTCTCTCTCTCCCTCATCTCCTCTCTCTCTCTCTCTACTCTCTCTCTTCCTCTCTCTCTCTCTCTTCGTTCTCTCTCTCTCTATTCTCTTGAAATCTGTGCCTTCTATTGATAAATTATTTGATGAGCTTCACGCTGCTGTCATGTATTGGGTATTAATCTTTCATAGCGCAGTAGACTACGTGCTAGGTTCACAATCGAGGATTGTGAGTACAGAAACGGTCTTGCGGAGCACGTTTCTGTTTCACCTGGATGCGCTTGTTCAACCTGGCAGGCAAATTGACTGAGCGTAGAGCTGGTGAGGACTGAGTCACAACTGGTTTGTGGGTTGTGTCTTTAGGGAATCACAGGTCTGTGTTATATAGGTTTAGGTTTAAGTGGTTTTGGATGGAGAGGTACCTTGATACCACGCCCAGGCACAGGGCTAGGTCAACAACCACAATACCCACGCCAGCCAATTACGACACCACAGAGTACACAGCCACTGAACGCACTCACAAACACACCAACAAACACACCTCACAACACATCATCGACCAATCAGCGCCTACCAAACACAGCACAAATACGGCCGCCATCCAAATCACATCCATCCAAACACGCACCACAAACCACACCACAACCCACACCAGCAATACAACTACCAACAAACGACACCACAAACACACACAATACCCACCGCCACACACAGAACACCCACAAACACACCACAAACACACCACAAACCAACCCCCCCCTCCTCCCAGCCGTTGCTGGGGCCCACAACACCCCCCATACACCAAACACACCACGAACGCAGCCAACAAACCCACCACCAACACACCACGCACCAACCGACACCCACAACACACTCCTAGCAACACACACACAGAAGACAGCACCAAACACACCCGGAACGCACCACAAACCCACAACCACAAACACAACCACAAACACGGCCACAGACACCAGCACACAACCGGCCACAAAGCCCCCACAAACCCACAGCCACAAACACACCACAAACACACCACAAACACACGGCCAAACAGCCCACCAAGCACACGCTCAAACACACCACAAACACACCACCAACACTACCACAAACACAGCCACAACTACACCACAACACCACCACAAACACACCACCAAATCAACAGCCCACAACACACCGACCACATCCACCACGCCAAACAGCACCACGAAACAACACCCACAAACCACACCTCACAACACACCACTAACAGCACGCCCAAGACACACAGCCAAACACATACTCACAAGAACGACACGAGCCAGAACGACACCCACACAGAGCACACCACAAACCACACCACCAACACACCACGAAAATCACACGCCAACGAGCACACAGACAAGAACACAGCCACAAAACCACACCAACTAAACACACCACAAAACAGCCACAACACTACGCCAAACACACGCCAAAACACACGCCAACACACGCCCAACACACACACGCACAAAACCCCCCCAAACGACACCGACAAACACACAACAACACACACAAGACAGACACGCCAGACCACCACAACACACCACAAGACACGACAACACCGACCCACAGGAAACATCCCGCCAAACACACCACAAACACACCGACAAATACACCGCCACAACACCACCACAAACACACCACAAACACACAGCCAAACCACACCACAACCCACTGAGCGGCCAGACGACAACAAAGAACAGTTCAACATCATTACACATAACAGTTACCCTATCTGTACGTGTTAAAGAGAATATCTACATGTCCATGGTTGGCGGTCAGATGCTTGGGCGTAGCCGCGTCTAACCTTGCAGGGGGAGTGGTCTGGCGTGTGGGACGAACATAGGCTAGTCAGGGTTCAGCTGTGAATTCAAGCTGAGACACTGACTACCAGCGATGTCACCTTCTACCCCACACGGACGGGGGCCTTTTGGCACTGCCTTGGGGGGGTTTACACCTCCTTAACATATTTTGAGAACAACTAAATATACTTTTCTCTTACTCGGTTAATATGCACTATTTATCCATTTTATCTTGGGAAAAACATAACATTGAGATCTTTTGCTGATCATAACTCTTGCCGCAGTAGCATAAAAAAGAGGATCCTGCAGTTTTAAGGTTCTCTCGAGCACCATCTCCTTTCTCTAGGTCCGGACAGGTACACTTATTATATACTGTTGACATATTCACACCTGCAAGGCTTCCTCCAGTTCAGCAATCCTAACCACAACACAATGGTAGGACTATTGTATTATTTTACACGCGGAGGACATCGAGTTAGAGGTACAGGTGAGTCGGTGAAATGACTGAGACAGAGACATATAATCAGACAGAACAAGAAGAGAAAAGGAGCTCAGATATACAAGATAAGACATTTAATAACAGAGGACAGACACAGAGAGACAACAGCAAACACCTAGAGACAGACACCGCAGAGACAACAGCAACACAGAGACAGGTAGGTATGACACATAGACAACGCTAGGGATGAGAAGGAAGGAACGATATAAGGGAAAGAGGAGGGAGATGTTTGCGACTGAGAGGGGATGGAGCAAGTGGAGACGGTGGAAAGAGGGAGGAGATGGAAGAAAAGTGAGGAGACGAAGGAGCTTGGGAGAGCGGAAGGCATTAGAGAGAGGAAGGGAGGACAAGGGGTGTGAGATGGCCGAACTAGGTAGGAGACGAGAGAGAGGGGATGGGGGAAGAGAAAGGGACATTCGACTGAGAGTGACTGGGAAAATGGGGAAGATGGAAAGGTAGGAGAGGGAAAAAGAAGAAATGAATGGAGTGGAGAGCCGTCCCCGTGCACCGCCTGGCGTGTAAGAATACGATCCCGTGATGAAACTCAAGACCTCAAACATTTTGTGAACCTCAATGAGATCGCAGCTGAAGATGTTCTCCAAAGACAAGAGAAGGACTTACGACAGACAAAGGAGAGATGAACGCGTCGATACTGTAGTAGCACGAGATAGATGGAGCTTCCTAGCTATTGGCTAGACCCCGACGGGGAGGTCTCCCAGGAAACCCAGGTTCGACAACCCGTTTTATTGGCTTTAGAGTACGGAGAGCGTGAGAGATTCCTCAGGTCAATCAGCCTACACGCTAAGGCTTTCAAGCCTAGTCTCAGGCATTAAGCTTCCATCGGCTGTGTACTTTTCTACCTGTTTTCTACATGTGTTGTTTTTATTAGTCGGGTTGAAGGTGTTTTTTCTGTGTGTGTGTTTTCTGTGTGTTTTTTTTATGAAGAGAGCTTCTGTAGTCTGGAATGTTTTTGATTAGAAGAGTGGAGTGGTTGCTTAGGAGAATGAAAAAGAAACAGATTATCCATTGGGTGTTGTATTTGAGAAATGACTTTAGATTATACAATATGCTTAGATAATACAAGACTTATTATAATGTATTCACTCATTTTCATCTTATTTAACTACTTTGCTTATCATCCTCTCTGTCTCTCTCTCTCTCTCTCTCTCTCTCTCCTCTCTCTCTCTCTCTCTCTCTCTCTCTCTCTCTCTCATTGTTTCCTGGATTTATCAGAATATTTTATTGTTCGTTTTTATGCTCCTCTAACGATGCTATTTTTGTTTTTTGTTTTCAGACGTGAGTGCTGCCATGTTTGTTTTCCTCGTAGAAAAGCGGCTTTTTGCCTTTGTTAATAATTTCAATATTGTTCCAGAAAATGGTGTATCTGTGTCTCGTTGTTTAAGCTTTCCAGCTGTGCAAGAATCATTTTCTTATATATATATATATATAATATATATATATAATATATATATATATATATATATATATAGATATATATATATATATATATATATATAGAAGGCGCGAGCCCATCCTCAGAGCATATCCATATCATGAGAAACCACACCTTCCCCCCCCCCATAACCCCCCTTCCCTCTCAAATCACCTAAATAGTTATCTAGATATGGTGGTTGGTCTGAAGAGCATATTGCGGTTCCGTAATAGTCTACATGTAAACTGGGAAGGAACCTTTGTCGTAAACAGATATTATTCTCAAGTTATAAAGCTATTGTATTATTAATCGTTGGTTTAAAATATAAAAGTATAGAATAAGTAAAAGTAAAGAATTCTCAGGCGCACTGAAATAGTTCTCGAATTCAGTATCTCATATTATCGTCAGTAATACACCATATTACCTAAACCAAGCATAATGAAACTTAAACTAACCAAGCCTAACCATACCTTAACCTAACCTAGCCATGGATAGAGAGTAAATAATAGCACTAACTATGTAGTCGTTCCCAATCCATTCCTTTGAGTGGATCTCCTCCCTGAGGACAGGTCGCCTACTGTTCTTATTGTATGCAACAAAAAACGTTGCATACATACAATATATGCATACAACGTTGTATTTAAAATTCGTTTTTATTTTTTGTTTTTATACAAAACGAAAATCATCACTTGAAAAACTTGAGTTATTTGTTTGCAAATAATTTAGCGCAATCTAAGTCTTAAAAATATATATTGAAGTTCTGCAATAAAAACTGGAAATCGTTCTGAGGGGGAGACAGATTTTTTAGTAAATTATAAATATGAAAATGCCGATGGAATTACTGGGTCGTGTGAATTGGAAATTATGAAAAAAAACATTAGCATGTAATACTGAATTCAAATTATATTTCCAAATATTATGTTGACTTTTATCTTGAATTCAATTTTAAATATAAAGATAATTAGACAATATTATTCAAATTAATGGAGAAATACATGATAATATGTAAACCAATGTAAGATGTATACATAGGTTACCAGCAGCTCTCACACACGTGTACATGTATACCAGTATCTCTCGTGTATACATACAGACCAACAACACGTATGTATGTATACATACAGAAAAATGGAGATGTGGGAACGGCAGATTATTCATGCTAAATCTGAAATTCATTCCATTCGGCAAATATTGGTGTACATATGTGTTCAGGTGTACAGAAACATTCAGGTGTACATGAGTGTTCAGGTGTAAAGACTCAAGCGCACGTACATGTTCAGATATATAGAAGCGTTCATATTTCTAAGATTCACACCTGAGACTTATAACTAAGATTCGTAGCTAGGACTCATATCTCTTGCCTATTACTCATAACTACGATTCATGCCTAGGACTCATCCCTAGCTCTGCTAGCCGGCACTAGCAGAGTTTGTGCTAGTCTTGGGATAGTTTGTGAGAATAGCTTCGTGAACACCTAACAACAGGCTTAGGGTAGCGTAGCCTAACCTAAGCCAAGATGATTCTGCCACACACTATTTCAAAGTCAGATGGGCCTTGTGATTCCCTCGAACAGAAACGTTTAAGATTGAAACAAATTACGGTTGATACACAAAGAAGTCACAGTCAATTTTATGCATATCGTGGGTCATGGGTAGAGCGCGCGTGCGGGGTAACCTAGAGCGCGTGTTCGATCCCATCATCCTGCTCCAAAAAAAATTGATTTAAATTTGTGTTTTGTACATAGGTGGGTACACTAGATCGTTGCTTTCATCGTAGATCATCTTATGCATTACTCTACTCATTTTCCCTGTAACATGACCCGCCAGTCGGCTTTACAACCAGATCACAGTTACTGCTGGGTAAACAGGAGCGAACAGTTAAGAGTTGTTGCCACGTCAATCCTCCCTCACTAGACAGGGCCTGAGCCCGTCCGAAATCACTCGCGAGACAGTAAGAAAGAGACAGTAGGAACCTGTCAGCCTGACTGTCCTCACTGTTAGTTACATGTTTGGCCACGCTGGGCTCTGCCTGGTCACCAGGGCCTGCGCCTCCCCCAGCTGGTGGGGAGACCCAGCTGACTCCAGCACCCCGACTCTGATGATTGATTGATAAAGAGTAAGCCACCGAAGAGGTGGCACGGGCATGAATAGCCCGTAACCTACTCTGATCACTGGTCAGGCTTCTTATAGTGATGCTGTGAGATGTCTCTCTGACACACGCACGCACACGCACACTCGCGTCAAGGGATCATCAAGAGAGAGTGGCAATGATGAACCAGCTAAACTCGAACTGATATTCACCCTGAATGAGTCAGAAAAATGGGAAGTCAAATTTGAAGCCCCATTGGGAATGAGTGACCACAGTGTATTGACATTTGAGTATCTGGTGCAGGTAGGGATAACCTATCCAAGGATGGGATCAGAAAGGAAAAGGCTAAATTACAGAAGAGGAAAATATGACGAGATGAGGAACTTCCTAATGGCAGTACGATGGGAAACATAACTCAGAGTAAAGACTGTACAGGATATGATGGACTACGTCACCCAGAACTGCCAGGAAGCTGCAGACAGGTTTATCCCGGCCCAAAAGGAAAAAACTGAAAAGCAACAGAAGAATCCATGGTTCAACCAGGAATGTAAGGTAGCAAAACAATTGAATACAAGAATTTGGAGAAACTACAGGAATAACAGAACCCCAGAGAGCAGGGAGAGATACCAGAGGGCCATAAATGAGTACCTCAGAGTGAGGAGAGAAGCAGAGAGACAGTTTGAAAATGACATCGTGAGTAAAGCCAAGACCCAACCAAAGCTGCTCCACAGCCACATCAGGAGGAAAACAGCAGTGAAGGAACAAATGATGAAACTGAGAAAGGGGCAGAACAGATACATAGAGAATGACAAGGAGGTGTGTGAAGAACTCAACAAGATATTCCAGGAGGTCTTCAGAATAGAGCAAGAAGCCCTGCACTAAGAGAAGAGGATGCAAGCCAAGCAACCTTGGAGGCATTTGACCTCACCAATGACGAGGTCAAAAGGAATCTGTTGTAGCTGAATGTGACAAAGGCTGTTGGGCATGACAGAATCTCACCATGGAGATTCAAGAAGAAGGTGAAGGTGGTGAAGCACTAAGTGCGCCACTCTCTATGGTGTATAACAGGTCACTGGAAACAGGAGACCTATCGGAAAGTTGGAAGACAGCTAACGTGGTCCCAATATACAAAAAGGGTGACAGGCAAGAGGCACTGAACTACAGGCCAGTTTCCCTAACTTGTATACCATGCAAGGTGATGGAGAAGATCGTGAGGAAAAGGCTCGTAGAACATCTGGATAGTAAGAGCTTTGTAACACACTACCAGCATGGGTTCAGGGTGGTAAATCGTGCCTCACCGGCTTAAGAGAATTCTATGACCAGGGGACAAAAATTAGGCAAGAAAGAGAAGGGTGGGCAGACTGCATTTTCTTAGACTGTCGGAAAGCCTTTGACACAGCTCCCCATAAAAGGCTGTCACTAAATGTGGACAAACAGACAGGAGGGAAAGGTAAGGTGCTCCAGTGGAAAAGGGAGTATCTAAGCAACAGGAAACAGGGAGTAACGGTGAGGGGGGAGGCATCAGAGTGGCGAGATGTCACCAGCGGGGTCCCACAGGGCTCTGTACTAGGACCCATCCTGTTTCTCATATATGTAAACGATCTTCCAGAAGGTATAGACTCATTCCTCTCAATGTTTGCTGATGATGCAAAAATATGAGACGAATCAAGACAGATGAAGATAGACAGAGACTACAGGACGACCTGGACAAACTGGAGAAATAGTCTAGGAAATGGCTACTAAAATTTAACTCAGGAAAGTGTAATGTAATAAAATTAACGAAGGGAATAGGAGGTTGATCACAAGGTACCATCTGGGAGGTAAAATCCTGCAAGAGTTAAATAGAAAGAAAGATCTGGGGGTCGATATCACACCAAACCTGTCTCCAGAGGCCCACATCAAAAGGATATCATCAGCGGCATATGCTAGGTTGGCCAACATAAAAACTGCCTTTAGAAACTTGTATAAGGAATCGTTCAGGACCCTGTATACCACCTATGTCAGACCAATCCTGGAGTATTCAGTTCCAGCCTGCAGTCTATACCTAGTTAAACACAAGACAAAGTTAGAGAAGATTCAGAGGTATGCCACCAGACTTGTCCCGGAACTGAGAGGTATGAGTAACGAGGAAAGGCTACGGGAGTTGAACCTCACATCCCTGGAAGACAGAAGAGTAAGGGGAGACATGATCACCGCCTACAAAATTCTCAGAGGAATTGACAGGGTGGAAAAAGACAAACTCTTCAGCACGGGTGGGACACGAACAAGGGGACACAGGTGGAAACTTAGTACCCAGATGAGCCACAGAGACGTTAGAAAGAATTTGTTGAGTGTCAAAGTAGTTAACAGATGAAATGCGTCAGGCAGTGATGTGGTGGAGGCTGACTCCATACACAGTTTCAAATGTAGATATGATAGAGCCCAGTAGGCTCAGGAATCTATACATCAGTTGATTGACAGTTGAGAGGCGGGACCAAAGCACCAGAGCTCAACCCCCGCAAGCACATCTAGGTGAGTGCACACAAATCGAGTCCTTCCTTACAACATGAATATCGTTAGAAACTTCATAATAATTTAGTCGCTTCACAAGAATGTAAAACTTCAAGTCTCTGTACTCCAATAAACCCAATGTAAATTCTTGTATATAAATAAATAAATAAATAAATAAATAAATAAATAAATAAATAAATAAATAAATAAAACTTTTATTTAAAAAAAATTAATACAACTAAAATTGTCGCTTCACCAAGACAGTTTTATGTAAATACAAAAGTTTCAAGACAAAAACAATCCGTCATTGATCAGGATTCACTCATTTGCATTTTTATAACATTTACTGTTATTACTGTTATATATATTTATGTAAAAGTTTCTGATTAATTAAAGCTCCCTTGCTGATCCCGAGTGGTTGTCCAGCTTTAAAAGGGCAATAGTTTGCTGCATTCCGTTCAATGAGCGGAGTGTAATTTGCAAATAGAACCAAAGTATTGCAAAATTATCATAAAAATGTAATTATGCAACTCGAAATGTTCTTTAAATGTCGGTGTAATTTTAGAACATCAATATTGAATGTAGTAAGTCACTCTTGACACGACAGGTGGTGATTATGTCACCCATCCACTGCCACGCCTCGGGCACCGCTGCTTAACTCTCAACCACAACAGTCGAATAACTCCCGGGGTACTCCTATTTACTACAGGGTGAATAGGTGTATCAGGTGAAAGGCAGTTTCCCCGAGCGCCTCTCGCCCTGCCGGTAGTCGAACCCGGGTCCAATCGATCGAGAGCGACCATAAACAAATACGAGCAACGATAACTTTGTTGTTCCCGACGACGCTCCGGTGCTCAGCGCAGCGGTGCCAAGTTAGCTTGTTCGTAATATGTTAAAATTTTATTCGTGCGGGATACAGTAATGGAGAAGTAAAATATTTTTATGTACCCCGGTAGACGTGGAGGCAATAAGTAGTGGGTTTAGTGCTGTGTGAGGCAGAGGAATGTTGTGAAGGCAAGCAGGTTATGGAGAGACATTAGAGGTTGTGGCGTCATGAAGCTGGCAACACTTTAATAGCATACGTCACGGTAGGAGAGAGAGAGAGAGAGAGAGAGAGTTAAAACATGTTTGACAACATCATAACTTTTCCTCTCAAAAGAGTAAGGGAAAAACCCCCAGGTTTCTGTTATCACCAAACTTACCATTAGAACTTCTGCTCGACTCTGAAAATATCCACTATTTAGAAAACGGACGCCACTCGATTTCTGAAATAAAGGAAATGGACCATTCGGTTTTTGGAAAAAAAGAGAGAACGGCACGAGATGAGTTTCTCGAAAACTTCGGTCATATAGATTTCGGGAAATGTTTTCTCTCGGTCTTCTTACTCTGTGGATTAATTAGGTGTTGGAATTGGTATAGAATTTATCTGATATCACTTGAAAAAAAAAAACATTGCTAATTAACAGAAATCAAGTTTGTTCCTTGATTCTAACATTATAGTGTAGGTTTAATTAGTTGATGACTTCTGACTCATTTTGTATGTATATACTTTTACCTAAATAAAGAATTATCATTATTAATGATTATTATCATTATTATTATAGTTTGGTCTCCCGTTTCTGTACTGTCTTTCGTTTTCTATATATTTTTAGTATGCAGAGGACGGTGTCGGGTTTCAGGAAAGCACTTAGGAGATTTGTGCCTCTTATTTTGACCAATGGCGGCTCTCTCTAATGATAATAAATAATGTTTATTGTTAATTTGTTATTACTCTGCTGTACCCGTTTACGAGCAGGGAAGCACTCGCTCTACGCTGAATTTCTCGATCAATTCTGATGAGTCAGAAATTCAAAATTCAAATTCAAAAATCAAATTCAAATTCAAATGTTTTATTTAGGTAAAGTACATACATGCAAGGGGTGATACTGATTTTGATGAATTTATAGAAGAGCTAGTACATACAATGCCTAAAGCCACTACTTACGCAAAGCGTTTCAGGCAGGAAAAACACTAAAGACTAAAACTTCAATACTAATGAATACTAATGGTCCTCTTCGCTAATATGACGGGTGTCATTTTTGACCTGAAATATTGAGTGAGAGGGAGTGAGCAGGAAGCGGGAGGGAGAAAGGTAGGGAACGTGGGAGAGAGATTGAGGGAAGACAGAGAGGGAGGGAACTATCTTGTCATCAACACAAATAGCTTTGGCTTCACCCCTTGTAGCATTTATTGACGTTTGGTGTTGAACGACCTCTCGGGCGTGACCTTTACACTGAGGTGAGCCTGGCCTCTTGTACATGGTATGATCTTTAAATACAGCAAAAGTCTTTAACCTCTGTTCATATTTGACACCTTTGCCAGCTGATAACGTATGACCTTTGACCACTGAAAGTATGATAACCTTTGACCTCTGATAGCCTTTGAGTAGACGATGAGTCACAATAGCCTGGCTGAAGATATCAGACCAGACCTACACACTAGAAAGTGAAGGGACGACGACGACGTTTCGGTCCGTCCTGGACCACTAGCAACTGTTGTTGTTGTTAAAGATTCGCTACCTGGAACAAGACGTTCCAAGTAGCACGGGCTATGGTGAGGCCCGTAGTGGATATTCTACTAGCAACGTCGTGTGGTCTTGGTTTATGATCCAGGGCGGACCGAAACGTCCGTCAAGTCCAGGACTGACCAGTCGTAAGTCCAGGACGGACCCGAAACGTCTTCTAATGGTCCCAGGACGGACCGAAACGTCGTCTAATGGTCCAGGCGGACCCAAACGTCGTCTAATGGTCCAGGGCGGACCCAAACGTCGTCTAATGGTCCAGGACGGACCCAACGTCGTCTAATGGTTCAGAACGGACCCAAACGTCGTCTAATGATCCAGGACGGACCCAAAGCTTATGGCCGGGCGACCCACGTCGTCTAATGGTCCAGGACGGACCGAAACGTCGTCTAATGGCCCAGGACGGACCCAACGTCGTCTAATGGTCCAGGGCGGACCAGAAACGTCGTCTAATGGCTCCAGGGCGGACCCAAACGTCGTCTAATGTTCCAGGACGGACCAAAACGTCGTCTAATGGTCCAGGACGTACCCAAACGTCGTCTAATGGTCCAGGACGGACCCAAACGTCGTCTAATGGTCCCGGACGGACCGAAACGTCGTAGTTTCTCTCATTTTCTGGTGTGTGGTGTGGTCATCATGGCGCTTTGACTCCTGATGACTTTTGAACCGCTGAGAAACATTTGAACCACTAATGATCTATTTATGATACTAAAACACACACGCCGTATACACACAGCACACACACACACACACACCCACACACCCACACCCACACACCACCACACACACCACACAACACACACACCCATACACACACCACACAGAGGAAAGAGATGGTTGGGTTGACTGCATTATCTGGACCTAAAAAAGGCTTTGACAGAGTTCCACATAAGAGGTTGTTCTGGAAACTGAAACATATTGGAGGAGTGACAGGGAGCTCTCATGGTGAAAATTTCTGACTGAAAAAAATGTGGGCCGTAATCAGAGGCAAGTGTATCGGACTGGAGGAAGTATCACAGGAGTACCACAGGGTTCAGTTCTTGACCGGTAAGTGTTCATTGTCTACATAAAGACTACCAGATGTAAGAATTACGAACATGTTCTGGATGCTAAGATAATAGGAAGTAAGAAACTAGATGATTGTCACCCCAAGAAGACCTGGATCAAAATAAGTATATGGAGCACTACTTGGCAAATGGAATTTAATGTAATTAATAAATGCCATTATG
>WNGS01009202.1:15538118-15555790 GCA_020271785.1 Procambarus virginalis
ACACACACACCTGATTGAAGAAGGGCTATTGAACTCGAGGAGAGATACTGAAACCAAAAGGTTAGCATACGAAAGGAAACTATGAGGAGATAAGAAAATTCCTAACAGACATAGCATGGGAAACAGAGCTCAGGGAAAAGACGGCCAAGATATGATGGACTACATCACGCAAAAGTGCAAGGAAGCAGCAAACAAGTTGTCCCAGTCCAAAAGGAAACAGTAAAATGAAGATGAGAAACCCATGGGTTAATCAGAGATGTAGGCTAGCTAAGCAGCAAAGTAAAAGGGCATGGAGAAATATAGAATAACAGGACACTGGAGAGCAGAGAAAGATACCAGAATGCCAGGAATGAATATGTCAGGATGAGAAGAGGAGGAAAGACAATACGAAAACGACATCGCAAGCAAGGCAAAGACTCAGCCTAAATTGCTGCATAGCAATCAGGAGAAAAACAACAGTAAAGGAACAGGTTATGAAATTAAGGATAGGGCAGAAGGATTCACTACAAACGACAAGGAAGTATGTGAGGAACTGAATAAGAAATTCCAAGAGGTCTTCACCTAGAGCAAGGAGAAATCCCAGAGTTAAGAGAGGGGATAGCTAACCAGGAACCACTGGAAGAGTTTGAGATTACAAGCGGGGAAGTAAGAAAGTGTTTACTAGAGTTGGATGTGACAAAGGCTATAGGCCCAGATGGAATCTCCCCTTGGATACTTAAGGAAGGAGCAGAAGAACTGTGCCTACCACTCTCCATAGTGTATAACAAATCTCTGGCAACAGGGGAACTGCCAGAAATTGGAAAGCAGCTAATGTAGTCCCGATATACAAGAAAGGGGATAGACAGGAGGCACTGAATTACAGGCCAGTGTCCCTAACCTGCATACCATGCAAGCTGATGGAGAAGATTGTGCGAAGAAAGCTAGTGGAGCACCTGGAGCGAAAGAACTTTGTAACACAGCACCAACATGGATTCAGGGATGGCAGGTCCTGCCTCACAGGGTTACTTGAATTCTACGACCAGGCAACAAAAATAAGGCAAGAAAGAGAAGGGTGGGCAGACTGCATATTTTTGGATTGTCAGAAAGCCTTTGATACAGTGCCACACAAGAGGCTAGTGAAAAAGCTGGAGATGCAGGCTGGAGTGAAAGGGAAGGTACGTGGAGGATACAGGAGTACTAAGCAACAGGAGACAAAGAGTCAGTGTGAGGGGTGAGGTCTCAGATTGGCGAGACGTTACGAGTGGAGTCCCGCAGGGGTCAGTCCTTGGACCTATACTGTTTCTGATATATGTAAATGATCTCCCAGAGGGTATAGAATCGTTTCTCTCAATGTTTGCCGATGATGCAAAAATTATGAGGAGGATTGAAACCGAGGACGATAGTAGGAGGCTACAAGACGACCTAGACAGACTGAGTGAATGGTCCAACAAATGGCTGTTGAAGTTCAACCCGAGTAAATGCAAAGTAATGAAACTAGGCAGTGGAAACAGGAGGCCAGACACAGGATACAGAATAGGAGATGAAGTACTTAATGAAACGGACAGAGAGAAAGATCTAGGAGTTGATATCACACCAAACCTGTCTCCTGAAGCCCACATAAAAAGGATAACATCTGCGGCATATGCGAGGCTGGCTAACATCAGAACAGCGTTCAGGAACCTGTGTAAGGAATCATTCAGAATCTTGTACACCACATATGTAAGACCAATCCTGGAGTATGCAGCCCCAGCATGGAGCCCGTACCTTGTCAAGCACAAGACGAAGCTGGAAAAAGTCCAAAGGTATGCCACTAGACTAGTCCCAGAACTAAGAGGCATGAGTTACGAGGAAAGGCTGCGGGAAATGCACCTTACGACACTGGAAGACAGAAGAGTAAGGGGAGATATGATCACAACCTACAAAATCCTCAGAGGAATCGACCGGGTAGACAAGGACAAACTATTCAACACTGGGGGGACGCGAACAAGGGGACACAGGTGGAAACTGAGTACCCACATGAGCCACAGAGACGTTAGAAGGAACTTTTTCAGTGTCAGAGTAGTTAACGGATGGAATGCATTAGGCAGTGATGTGGTGGAAGCTGACTCCATACACAGTTTCAAGGGTAGATATGATAGAGCCCAGTAGGCTCGGGAATCTGTACACCAGTTGATTGACAGTTGAGAGGCGGGACCAAAGAGCCAAAGCTCAACCCCCGCATGCACAGATAGGTGAGTACAGATAGGTGAGTACACACACACACACACACACGTGTGAACATTGTATCACCATAAACAACATTTACCTGTCAACAACAATGACTATTCATTGCCAAATGTTGACACACAATAACAGGCAATTAAAAGAGACCAGCTGGTGGGCACACCGTGGGATCATCTAACTATACAATTACTTCACACATCCCTCCACCTCCAGCAAGGAGGACCTCGACCACCAGAGGAGGAGGGAAAGACGAGCTTGTACTCGAGGCCTGGCGGTGGCGGCGGAAGTTAAGACTCTGACTCATGACAACATGAAGACTTGGTTCACAAACAAGATCTGTTGCAAAACTGTATTAAAAGTAAAATAGTTGCTCCAGGTTTTCAGAAGTTTTACTGCAAGCAATTAAATGTTAGGTGAAGGTTAAATTAAAGGTGGAGGTGGGATCCCTCGATTGCTTCAAGCGAGGGTTGGACATGTATATGAGTGGGATTGGGTGGTTATAAATAGGAGCTGCCTCGTATGGGCCAATAGGCCTTCTGCAGTTGCCTTTGTTCTTATGTTCTTATGTTCTTATGTTCTTGTTAATTTCACATAACTTATCCCCTTATGATATCCATAGTCCAAGAAGCTCTACATTAATAATCACTTGGAGTCCGCTACGGGCTCACCATAGCCCGTGCTTCTTGCAACGTTCGTTCCCAGTAGCTGCATCTTAACTAACAACAACAACATGCAATAATTCTATGTGCACTAATTACAACTAAAACATGTTTCCAAGAGTCACTTAAGAACGCAAAAAAGTAACCCTGTCGTAGCTCAGTCGATTAAGGCAGCGTCTGGGATGCTCTCGGACATACGTTCGAATCTTCGTCACGGCCCTTGTGGATTTGTTCAAGTAACCAGTGTATCTGCGACCTTACCAGCAGCCTCATGACCACCACAGGGCAGGTGTAGCCAAGACCCCCCATGAAGACCGTAGCCTCGCCACACCACCAAAGATCACAATCACTCCAAAAAAATCTACCAATTACGGGCTATTCGTGCCCGTGTCACCTCTTGAGTGGCTTAATCTCCATTAAAGAGGAAAAAAACACCTCCCCGCAGTCTGGCTCCAGCTCTGCACCCCCTGCCTCCTCTCAGCTATCACTGTTGTTGTTGATTAAGATTCGCAACTTGGATCAAAAAGTTCCAAGTAGCACGGTCTATGGTGAGCCCGTAGTGGACTGTTTTAGCTATCACGACTCGTCATTATATTTCCAACATCCGACTGCGGTAACCAAAACTATATTAAACAAGCATCAAAAGTCACTGAGTTGTCACGAGACATTGTAATCGTTTCAGAGCTTCCGTAATGAGTATATTATTACGAGTCTTATAGCACACACTCCAGGCCCGACATTTACGATTATAAACACTATATATATATTATATATATATATTATATAAACAAACACAATGAAGTTCCTAGTGCACGGTAGCCTCATTTTTTAATATATCATCTTTCTAGTTCCTAGCTAAATCTCACTTATTTTGCGCATGAAATGTAATTTTTGTACTTATATTTGTTGTACATCAGTTTAGTCCGGCCAATATTGTTATGATGCCTACAGGTTGTTACTAATTTGGTTTGTGATTGTGATAATAAGAATCTCTGCGTGTTAGGCTGTTATTGTGACGCATGTTGTTATTGTACTGTACTCTTTATGTAAACTTTCCCAACTCTAAATGTGTTAACAGTTACCACTATAGTCGTTGATTTGATCTGAGTAAGGCAAACATTAAGGGTAGATGGGTTACCTAGCAGCCCTGAGCACAGACGAGGGTGAGGTGATACTGGACCAACCGCAAGATGGCTGGTGCTATAACTTAACCGCCACCTTCCTAGTTAAAGATTTCGACACCTGCTTAAGGAGTTTTGTCTTTATCATCAAGGAGTTCTATCTCCGTCATCTAGGGGTTCTGTCTCCAGGACGAAGTCCAATTCTTGAGGATGTGTGGAGGTCGATAGATTTGGATAATTCCACATTTCGTAATATAAATAAGTATTACTGCAAATAAAATTATATTTATTCATTTTCTACCTTCTCTACCTTTCATAGAGGAAAACAACTGATGTAGGAGTCACTTGTTAAGAACAAATGGAAGGATAAAATGTGTCTAGCCTAGTCGACTGTGCTTATAATACAACTCTTGCCAGGATGTTACTTCCAGAATATCGCAGATATTTGTAGACAAAATTGTAAGTGCCTTGCGAGCCTATTAAGCGGTCGCTCTAAAACTTGCTGTGTATATGTGTTAGTGGTATCGGTCTGATGGGGAGGGGGATATAGGAGCCACTCACATATTGGCACCACATTAGACGTTTTCTAAATCTCTGGTAGTGCCCCCCCTTTTTCAGCGAGGAATTCAGGGGCCAGATTCACGAAAGCAGTTACGCAAGGACTTACGAACGTGTACATCTTTCCTCAATTTTTGACGGCTTTGGTTACATTTATTAAACAGTTTACAAGCAGGAAGACTTCCCATTCAACTGTTGCCTCCTGGTGCTTCGGAGTTCATTAACTGTTTATTAATTGGAAACAAAGCCGCCAAAGATTGAGAAGAGATGTACAGGTTCGTAAGTGCTTGCGTAAGTGCTGTCGTGAATCTGGCCCGGGGACGTCAGAATGTTACATGTGCGTCTGTCAGTGAGAGGAACGTGGGTGTGAGTACATGCAGCTCCTCTAATGTGTTCCTGGCCTCATCTAGAGCCTCTTTTGTTTCCGTTACCCCTGTGTGTGGGTGTGTTTAGTGTTGTATCTGCACAATCGAGCAACTAGTTCTTGGACCCCGCCTTTCTAGCCAATCTATTTTTCTCTTATTTTTTTTTAAATATTTCTCATTGACACACAGACACATCCCCAGGAAGCAGCAAGTAACAGCTGTATAACTCCCCGGTACCTATTTACTGTTAGGTGAACAGAGGCATCAGGGTGAAAGAAACTGTGCCCATTTGTTTCCGCCTCGACTGGGAATCGAACCGGGGGCCCTTAGAACTACGACCCCCGAGCGCTGTCCACTCAGCCGCGAGGCCCGGTGTGTGTGTGTGTTCATCAACATGCTCTCTGGTAAATGGTGCAGTCATTCACTTCATTAGTATACACAGTTGATGGGCTCAAGAACTATACCCCCAAATGCATTTAGCTGACCAAGTTACAGTCTTGACAAGCTAGTTATACATAATTTAGTCTATATACTACCAGTCTTTTGAAGCACAATGGGCTCAAGAGCTGGAGCACAACAACCTCTAAACTGAGCAATTATCTTTTGTAGTGAGCTAGTTACACTTTTAACTTTGATGTCCTTATCATGCAGGCCTTCGCTCCATCCAGTGGGCGACAGTGAAAAGTTTACAGTCTTGCCACAGTCTTTGTTTACAGTCTTTTGTTTACAGTCTTGCCAAGGGGAGCCGGTCGGCCGAGCGGACAGCACGCTGGACTGTGATCCTGTGGTCCCGGGTTCGATCCCGGGCGCTGGCGAGAAACAACGGGCAGAGTTTCTTTCACCCTATGTCCCTGTTACCTAACAGTAAATAGGTACCTGGGTGTTAGTCAGCTGACACGGGCTGCTTCCTGGGGGTGGAGGCCTGGTCGAGGACCGGGCCGCGGGGGCACTAAAGCCCTGAAATCATCAAGATAACCTGAAGAAGATTGCCTAAGAATCCTGGTAGTACATTATTTTGAATTAAATACAATTACATTTCTTGAACATTTGTGATAGCATTATCTCTAAATTCTTCGGTTTCCTTCACAGCTACCAAATTCATAACATTACATTACAGGAGATTGATAAAGAAAATGACCTTGGCGTCACAATCCAACACTCACTGGAAGTTGGACAAGAGGTGGGAGCAGCAGTCAGAGAAGATAACCAAACCCTTGCATTAATCAAGCGTACCTTTGACTTTAAGGAAAAGAAAGTATTGATTCAATTGTATCTTGATTCAAGTGGTAGTGCTTCAACTGATTACTGTACCCAAGCAGGGTTATCTTGAGGTTATCTTGAGATGATTTCGGGGCTTTAGTGTCCCCGCGGCCCGGTCCTCGACCAGGCCTCCACCCCCAGGAAGCAGCTCGTGACAGCTGACTAACACCCAGGTACCTATTTTACTGCTAGGTAACAGGGGCATAGGGTGAAAGAAACGCTGCCCATTGTTTCTCGCAGGCGCCTGGGATCGAACCCAGGACCACAAGTCCAGTGTGCTGTCCGCTCGGCCGACCGGCTCCCAGGTGACCTCATGTTCAGTAGGTTATAGCTCATCTGGAGACAGTGCAACACCGGGCAACAAGAATTAATTTAGGTTTTAATTAAAATTCAGCTACCGGGAACAAAACGTTCCAAGTAGCACGGGCTATGGTGAGCCCGAAGTGGACTTACCTGGCACAAGAGAGGGGCTGTAACGTGTTAATTTAGGGCTAAGTTAATTCATATCTCAGGAACGGTTGAACAGGGCTAACAACACTACACACCATGCATGACAGGGCGGATTTTATAGAAACTTTTAAAATAATAAACAATTTGGAGAATGTTGAGCCGGAAAAGTTATTCAAAAAATCAAATTCAAAAAGATACTTGAATTCAGAGACAATTCTATAACAAATGTTCAAGAGATGTGTAAATATTTCATTCAAAATGATCTGCTGCCAGAAGTCTTGGCCAAATATATTCCCAGTTTGTTAACTATAGGTAGTAACAATAGCGTGATGTATCAAATGAGTAAATCCACAAGGTGGTAGATCAAGTTGAACTCCCGGTTGCAATTCTTTTACCATGTCGTAGCTCAGTCGAGTAAGGCAGCGTCTGGGATCCTCTCGGACGTAGGTTCGATCCCTCGTCACGGCCCTTGTGGATTTCTCCATTTGATTGCAACCTATCCACCGCTGCCCACTGGATGGGGGGGGGCGGTGTGCAGGACAAACATATCAATTGTGACACTAGCTCTCCACATATGTCAGTTGCTTAACTTAGAAACTGTACTTGTGGTCGGTCTCGAACCCATTGTTGATGTGACGATGTGCATTGAATTTTTGTAACCAGCTCATCAAGACTGTAACTTGCGGGGGGGGGTAGAAATAGCCTAAGCTACTCTATCCCTTTGAGCTGTATTTCTTGCTTATCTCAATAAACATACTTGAACATGAACTGTAACTTGCTTAGCTAAATGAATTGTGGGGTTCAGTCCCTGAGCCCATTATGTGCCTCTGTAACCCTTTCCACTACCGATTATAACATGGGCATGGGGTGCATAATAAATGAACTTAACTAACTGCTACAAATGACCTACTTAAAATTATCTGTTAGATTGAGGACCTGCCCGAAACGCTATGCGTATTAGTGGCTTTACAAGCATCTAAAAAAAATGCTATGCCCTGAGGTACAGGGCATAGGTACATATATCTCGAGGTACATATAGCCGAGCCTTAACTAGTATAAGGTCTAGAAGTGTGTGTTGACCTTACTGAAAGGTCTCATATACATGCGGCTCTTGGCGCTCTAACTGCTTGCTCTCTCTGATGGCAACACGCTCTCCAACATGTTCATAGAAAACGGAGAAGCGTAAACTATCACAAATATCTGATTCATAAAATGCGTATATGATGAATAATAAACAGTCACAGGATGAGTATGGTGGAGAACAAGAAACAATCAATCACAGGATGAGTATGGTGGGGAACAAGAAATAATCACTCACAGGATGAGTATGGTGGGGAACAAGAAACAATCACTCACAGGATGAGTATGGTGGGGAACAAGAAACAATCAATCACAGGATGAGTATGGTGGGGAACAAGAAACAATCACTCACAGGATGAGTATGGAGTTCACAATCACTCACAGGATGAGTATGGAGTTAACAATCACTCACAGGATGAGTATGGAGTTAACAATCACTCACAGGATGAGTATGGAGTTAACAATCACTCACAGGATGAGTATGGAGTTAACAATCACTCACAGGATGAGTATGGAGTTAACAATCACTCACAGGATGAGTATGGAGTTAACAATCGCTCACAGGATGAGTATGGAGTTCACAATCACCCACAGGATGAGTATGGAGTTCACAATCACTCACAGGATGAGTATGGAGTTAACAATCACTTACAGGATGAGTATGCAGTTAACAATCACTCACAGGATGAGTATGCAGTTAACAATCACTTACAGGATGAGTATGGAGTTCACAATCACCCACAGGATGAGTATGGAGTTCACAATCGCTCACAGGATGAGTATGGAGTTAACAATCACTTACAGGATGAGTATGGAGTTCACAATCACTCACAGGATGAGTATGGAGTTAACAATCACTTACAGGATGAGTATGGAGTTAACAATCACCCACAGGATGAGTATGGAGTTCACAATCACTCACAGGATGAGTATGGAGTTAACAATCACTCACAGGATGAGTATGGAGTTCACAATCGCTCACAGGATGAGTATGGAGTTCACAATCACTCACAGGATGAGTATGGAGTTAACAATCACTTACAGGATGAGTATGGAGTTAACAATCACCCACAGGATGAGTATGGAGTTAACAATCACCCACAGGATGAGTATGGAGTTCACAATCACTCACAGGATGAGTATGGAGTTAACAATCACTCACAGGATGAGTATGGAGTTCACAATCACTCACAGGATGAGTATGGAGTTAACAATCACTTACAGGATGAGTATGCAGTTAACAATCACTCACAGGATGAGTATGCAGTTAACAATCACTTACAGGATGAGTATGGAGTTCACAATCACCCACAGGATGAGTATGGAGTTCACAATCACCCACAGGATGAGTATGGAGTTCACAATCGCTCACAGGATGAGTATGGAGTTAACAATCACTCACAGGATGAGTATGGAGTTCACAATCACTCACAGGATGAGTATGGAGTTCACAATCACTCACAGGATGAGTATGGAGTTAACAATCACTCACAGGATGAGTATGCAGTTAACAATCACTTACAGGATGAGTATGGAGTTCACAATCACCCACAGGATGAGTATGGAGTTAACAATCACCCACAGGATGAGTATGGAGTTAACAATCACTCACAGAATGAGTATGGAGTTCACAATCACCCACAGGATGAGTATGGAGTTAACAATCACTCACAGGATGAGTATGCAGTTAACAATCACTTACAGGATGAGTATGGAGTTCACAATCACCCACAGGATGAGCATGGAGTTAACAATCACTTACAGGATGAGTATGGAGTTAACAATCACTTACAGGATGAGTATGGAGTTCACAATCACCCACAGGATGAGTATGGAGTTAACAATCACTCACGGGATGAGTATGGAGTTCACAATCACTCACAGGATGAGTATGGAGTTAACAATCACTTACAGGATGAGTATGGAGTTCACAATCACCCACAGGATGAGTATGGAGTTAACAATCACTCACGGGATGAGTATGGAGTTCACAATCACCCACAGGATGAGTATGGAGTTAACAATCACTTACAGGATGAGTATGGAGTTCACAATCACCCACAGGATGAGTATGGAGTTAACAATCACTCATAGGATGAGTATGGAGTTCACAATCACCCACGGGATGAGTATGGAGTTAACAATCACTCACAGGATGAGTATGCAGTTAACAATCACTCACAGGATGAGTATGGAGTTCACAATCACTCACAGGATGAGTATGGAGTTCACAATCACTCACAGGATGAGTATGCAGTTAACAATCACTCACAGGATGAGTATGCAGTTAACAATCACTTACAGGATGAGTATGGAGTTCACAATCACTCACAGGATGAGTATGGAGTTCACAATCACCCACAGGATGAGTATGGAGTTAACAATCACTTACAGGATGAGTATGCAGTTAACAATCACTCACAGGATGAGTATGCAATTAACAATCGCTCACAGAATGAGTCAATTGGGTGAAATAAGCATTCAGAGAGTGTATTTTAGCATTGAATTTTCACTTTATTTACATTGCCATTATCGAGGACAGGAAGCCTGTACTTAGGCCTATCGAGGTCCCCCTCCTATAGGCCGATTACTGACCTTACCTGAATTTACCTGAATTTACCCACAACAGTTGCCTGACTCCTGGGTACCTATTTACTGCTAGGTGAAGAGAGACAGTAGGTGAGAGCAAACTAACCAAACCCTCCATGCCCCGCCTGGGGCTCGAACCTGCGATCCTCAATTGTATGTGTATATATATATTGTTAAACATGGTGTGCTGACCTGTATGAGTCCGTAGCCTGTCTGTCATTCACCCACAGGATGAGTATTGGAGAATTTAATATACTAATTTAACTATGGATAAACTTGGAACTCATCAAAGCAGACTTTAGAGCACATCTGTGAAATTTTGGTTTGGAGTCGGGGGTGGAGGTTTATCAGCCTCTGGGGGTTGGGGGTAGGCATTATAGGCACTACATGAGCTAATTTTCCAGTCAGCAACGATCCCTTCCCCAAGAAACCCATTGTTTATGTAACAATGTACATTAATTTTCATCAAGATTGTAACTTGCTTAGCTAAATGAATTGTGGGGTTCAGTCCCTGAGCCCATTATGTGCCTCTGTAACCCTTTCCACTACCGCCCACGGGATGGGTATGGGGTGCATAATAAATGAACTAAACTAACTAATTAATTTTGCGTGTAACCAAGACTATAACTTGCTTAACTAAACTGATTTTGGGGGTTTAATCCAGGAGCCCATTACGTGCCGCTCTCCACCACCGCCCACAGGACGGGTATGCAGAATAAATGATCTAACATAGTGTACGGGGACTCTAAGCATATAATTCAGATACACTCGACACACTATAATTATATTCACTAGAAGCGTAGTTCTCCTCAAGAAGTGTATCTCCCAGTCAGGGACGTCCATTGGCTGGATTTTGGGGTTATGATTAAGGGTTATTAACCACTGGAGGGATAATAACGCCACTATGATAGTTTACTGACCAAACGGCAAGTTTATAATAACCCTGGACATGGTCCAGGATCACGGGAGACATCTCCCGTCACGCAGGGTGCAGTTGCACCTCCACAGATCTCCAGTATCAGCTCTTGATAGTGGTAATGGCTCAAAAGGGCCACCACTTACGGGCTATTCGTGCCCATGCCACCTTTTGGGTGGCTTAATCTTCATCAATCAATCAGGACCAGGATAGAGACAAATGGACAGTTTGTTAACCAGTACATGGCTACATTTTTTCTCTTACAACAGCTGTTCAACCTATATATTTCTTAAGTAATGGTGCTAATTAGCTGCCTGTGTTCAAGCATTGCAAACAGAAATGATTACTTTATCACTGTGTTTAAACAGTAATTTTATCAATTGATTATATATATATAGACTTTTTGTATTTATACTTATTTAGTAATTATTTATGAGACGTAAGATATAGGGTAATACAGAATATTACCTGCCCCACCGAAGCCGTAAAGAAGAAAATGGTGTTGGCGCTAAAACTCCGCTCTATATGACCCCTACTGAGGGAGAATGGTGGAAGGGGAGACTCTCGCAGAGTCGACTGGTCGTTGCCTTTTTTTTTTTTTTTTTTTTTTTTTTTTTTTTTTTTTTTTTTTTAGATATATACAAGAGTTGTTACATTCTTGTACAGCCACTAGTACGTGTAGCGTTTCGGGCAGGTCCCTGGAATACGATCCCCGCCGCGAAGAATCGTTTTTTCATCCAAGTACACATTTTACTGTTGCGTTAAACAGAGGCTACAGTTAAGGAATTGCGCCCAGTAAATCCTCCCCGGCCAGGATACGAACCCATGACATAGCGCTCGCGGAACGCCAGGCGAGTGTCTTACCACTACACCACGGAGCCTTCGCTGTAGCCACTATAGATATATATATATATATATATATATATATATATATATATATATATATATATATATATATATATATATATATATATATATATATATATATATATATATATATATAAAAGTTTGTGAGGTTACCACCTCTGGTGCCAATGTGGGGACCCATAGCCTCGGAGAAGAAAATAAAAGTATTCAGAGGAGACCTGTGGTTTCTCACTGAACACTAATATTTTCTTCTCCTACCACCCCCATTCTTTTGTATGTACACATATTATTTGCTTTATTTGAACTTTGTTACAAAAAAGGAGTTACATATAGGTTACAAAGATGGTTATCATAGGTTGTCGAGTTCCTCCAGCTCCTCAGATGGCGGGCAGGAACCTGGATGCAGTGCGCATATATATATATATATATATATATAATATATATATATATATATATATATATATATTATATATATTATATTATATATATATATAATATGTCGTACATAGTAGCCAGAACGCACTTCTCAGCTACTGCAAGGCCCGATTTGCCTAATAAGCCAAGTTTTCATGAATTTTTAATATATTTTCTCTTTTTTTCTTATGAAAGGAGAAACCTACCCATTCCTATGTATGAGGTCAATTTTTTTTTATTGGAGTTAAAATTAACGTAGATATATGATCGAACCTAACCAACCTTCCTAACCTAACCTAACTATCTTATAGGTTAGGTTAGGTTAGGTAGCCGAAAAAGTTAGGTAGGTTAGGTTAGGTAGGTTAGGTAGTCGAAAAACAATTAATCATGAAAACTTGGCTTATTAGGCAAATCGGCCTTGCATAGTAGGCTGAGAAGTGCGTTTGCTACTGACGAATATATATAATAATATATATAATATATATATATATATATATTATATATATATATATATATAATATATAATATATATATAAATATGTCACTGTCTCGTAAATCAGAGGAGAGGGGGCTAACCAAGTTCTATAGCAATCAAAGTGGGACAGACGCCCCTATAGTAATTTATAGAGGACTCGTATGCAGGGCAGTTCTTGCGAATGACAACCATTACAATGTAGTCAGTTACTCACAACAGTATATAACCTGTGTATGATTAAGGGTATCCTGGACACACACACACACATCTACGTACACACAGTTCACCTAGATTTTTACCTTAGTTCTTCCCAGAACTAAGAGGCATGAGTTACGATTAAGGCTGTGTGAAATGCACCTCACGACACTGGAAGACAGAAGAGTAAGGGAGACATGATCGATACCTACAAAATTCTCAAGGAATTGACAGGGTAGATAAAGATAAAACTGGTTAACACAGGTGGTACGCGAACAAGGGGACACAGGTGGAAACTGAGTACCCAAATGAGCCACAGATATTAGAAAGAACTTTTTTCAGTGTCAGAGTAGTTAGTAAATGGAATGCATTAGGAAGTGATGTGGTGGAGGCTGACTCCATACACAGTTTCAAGTGTAAATATGATAGAGCCCAATAGGCTCAGGAATCTGTACATTAGTTGATTGACAGTTGAGAGGCGGGACCAAAGAGCCAGAGCTCAACCCCGCAAGCACAACTAGGTGAGTACAACTAGATGAGTACAATTTCATGGTCCCGTTTTCTAAGACTGTCTCACTAAATTGTAGAGAAACTGTCGTAGCTTCAAATATTTATTTTCTTTACGACGTAATCGTCCTGACCATTACCAAGTTGATAACGGTCCAGAGGACGGACCGAAACGTCGCCGTTTCCCCGTCTTCTGACGTATGGGTTGGTCATCAACAGCTGTAGTTGTTTAATTAGTAGTAAACCATGAAGAGCACCGTGTAACTGGATTATTATTCACCCTTCCCCCCGGGCTGATGCCTCTCACTCTGTGCAAATGGGAAACTAATTTGTCAGGTGAGTGTGTGTATTTATGTTTGAATAAGGGAGAGCGGGGCGCAGTTCTAGAAGGACCGAGTGTTGTCCGACGTTCCTCGGTACTCTTGTTTAATTTGAAGAAAAAAATTATCCGCAGACTGCGTATTATGGGAGATATAAAGAAGCTCTTCTCTTTGCGGGGAAAAGAAGTGCTCGGGCCGAGGATATAGAACTCAGTGACAGCCATTTTGGAACACTAGTCGTCTTGAAGGGATGTGGAGACATTCAATATACAACCTTCGACAAGCCGCCGGCTTCCTGTCCTCGTCGAGGCCACTAGTGTTAGTGGCCCCTCAGGTAAATTCAGAAAAATAATTTTATATCCCATTTCTTCGTGTTAATTTTGTATAAATTCTTTTGGGGATATAATTTACTAAAATTAAATATTAATAATTTCTGGTGTCTCAATTGCATATTTCATTTTAGTTAATTATTTCACTTATATGTATAATGTAGATGCATAATAACTCTTTGATTAGTCTTTATATATATATATAATATATATATTATATATATATATTAGATATATATATATTATATATATATATATTCGTTCCCCGCACGTTTAGATATAAAACATTTAGGTTTAAGGGGGTAGAAGTTTTAATATATATTTGACCGTGTTCCCGCAGACGACACTCCATATTGTCTCTGTAATATGACTCTCCAATTCTCCATTTTCGTCTTCGTATTTCATGAGTTTTGGTGGTTCGTATTGCTTGTTAGGGGTCCTAGCTATATAATAATAATATTGATCATAATATATATATATATATATATATTATATAATCTATAAATATGTATATATATATATATATATATATATATATATATATATATATAATATATATATATATATATTATAATATAATAAATATCACATACCTATGAAAGTGCAAGCAAGAGTTGTTATCCTACCTCAACTCATCTGAACCTATTCCTAGAGGCCATTTATGTCATGAGCCTGTTATATGCATCAGTAGGAAAATAGCCTTTATTCCTTAACAACATTAGGTAACTGATATAAGGAAGAGGACGAGCCTGTAGGCACCTGTGTGGCAGAGCCTTCATGTGATCAGGTGACCTGATCTCCCGTGTGTCAACCTGTTGGGCCAACAAGTTCCTGATGCCAGTCAGCCTCGGAGTGAATGGTCGCTGATGGAGTGATGTTCTTGAGAATGGCACTTCTAGCATAGACTGTTGAAGGTTGAGAGCCTAGTGCCACGGGTGGCACCTACTGGTTGTCCACGGAGTTGGGCCAGGTGCGGAACTTTAAGAATGTTGCCTTGTACATAACAGTAAGAACCACCACATCACGACGGTGTTGCAGGCGCTCTCTCTCTCTCTCTCTCTCTCTCTCTCTCTCTCTCTCTCTTCTCTCTCTCTCTCTCTCTCTCTCTCTCTCTCATCATCGCCACCCCCTTTGCTTCCAAAACTCAATTAGCTGTCACAATTTGCTCTGCGTGTATCTCCATCACTGATCCCTGTGAGGCTTTAATGTTGACATGAATCAGCTGATCAGCGCGAGCTCCAATCAACAGATCCGTGTGACGTCAGTTTGTTTTCATCAGCTAATCTCCTTGGCAATTTAGTTTCATCAGTTGATCAACGCGACATGACCTATTGAGGTCTATTAGCCTATTAGCTCCAAGAACCGTGGCGTAGTCTAGTCTATTAGCAGAACGCCGTGGCGTAGTGGTAAGACACTCGACTGGCGTTCCGCGAGCGCTTTGTCCTGGGTTCGTATCCTGCCGGGGAGGATTTACTGGGCGTAAATCCTTAAGTGTAGCCTCTGTTTAACTCAACAGTAAAATGGGTACTTGGATGTAACAACAATTCACCCGTGGGTCGTATTCCAGGGAGAAGGAAAACGGTAATATGGTGCATGGTTGACTTTAAGGAACACAGGACTGTTATAAGCGCAGCAGGGATAAGCTTTCCCGATGTTCACCTCATCTAATTAAATGGCTCGCTTTGAGGAAGTGATCGTGTTGTTGCTGCCACGATAGTATCTATACATTTTTAGTGGTGAATGGTGCATGCATACAGGTGGGGGCAGAGTCGTAGCGGAGCTTTGATGAGTACTCTACTCACTACAGTACTCACTCACTACAGTAATAAATAATAAATGTTTATTCAGATAAGGTACATACATACAAGAGATTTACAAAAATTGATAGATTTATAGATAGAGCTAGTACATACAATGCCTAAAGCCACTATTACGCAAAGCGTTTCGGGCAGGAAAACATTAATATCTAAACTTAATACTAATTGAGTTTAAAGTATAAAATGTGTTGAGAACAAATAAAATAAAAATAAAAAGGGGAACATGGCTGAAAAAGCAGCACAAATACAATTAGGTCACAAACAGCGTTGTTTAAAAAAACAGACATGGGTTGACAATAGAGGGGTAAGGTAGGTTACAGGGAATTTATTAGGTAGTGCTTCGTTTTTATCTTAACTGGTTGAGAGAGGTACAGTCTTTAACATGGTTGGGAAGGTCATTCCACATTCTGGGTCCCTTGATTTGTAGAGCATTTCTAGTTTGATTAAGTCGTACTCTTGGAATATCAAAACTGTATTTGTTTCTGGTGTGGTGCTCATGGGTTCTGTTACAACCTTCAATGAGCTTTTGAGTCAGGATTGGCATTACAGTTCAGCGTTTTATATATGTATAATACACATGAGAGAATGTGCAGTGACTTAATATCTAACATATTCAGAGATTGAGGGAGGGTACCGAGTGATGTCTGGGGCCAGCGTTGGACATTGTCCTAATAGCAGCTTTTGTTTCAGTAATTAGAGGACGTAAATGATTTTGGGTAGAGAACCCCAAGCACAAATACCATAGTTGAGATATGGATAGATGAGGAGTAATAGTGTCACCAGGGCAGGGCGGGGTACATAATATCTGATCTTAGAAAGAATGCCAACAGTTTTTGAAACTTTTTTTGATATATTTAGAATGTGTCCCTGGAAATTCAGCTTGGGGTCAATGAGAACGCCAAGAATTTGCCATCTAATTTGTTACAAATTTGGTATTGTTTATTTTTGATTTATTTGATTAGAGGATTTATTGCCAAACAGAATATAGAAAGTGTTGTCGATGTTAAGGGTGATTTGTTGGCAGTTAGCCAAAGATGGACTTTATTAGCTCGGTATTCACTGTGGCATTTAGAGCAAGGGGGTCAGGACTGGAGTAAATGAAGGTTGTGTCGTCAGCAAATAGAATTGGTTTGAGGTGTTGGGAGGCATTTGGAAGGTCATTAATGTAGATGAGAAAGAGGAGAGGGCCAAGTATGCTGCCCTGAGGAACACCGATGTTGATAGGTAGGTGGGAGAAATTGAATTATTCACAGAACATACTGGAGCCTGTCAGTAAGGTAAGATTTGAGGTATTGCAGGGAGTGACCTCTGACTCCATAATGATGTAATTTAAGAAGGTTTTGGTGGTTGACAGTGTCAAAAGCTTACGCAGGTCACAAATAACCCAACAGGAACTCATTTTTATCAAGAGCTGCATGAATCAAGTTAATCATACTAATAAGTGCATCGTTAGTGTTTTTTTGGGGTCTGAAGCCATATTGACAAGAGCTAAGTATATTGTGTTTAGCTAGATAAAAGTTAAACTGCTTGTAGATTAGTTTTTCAAAT
>WNGS01009202.1:15603713-15647778 GCA_020271785.1 Procambarus virginalis
GTTTCCCCTATCTCCCTAGGAGGGCGGGAAGGAAATAATACAATAAATTCCCACCCTCAGTTCTAACTGGCTAAGGTCATTAATTCCATGTACCGGGAGGGGGGGGATGATGGACCTCGGAGTCGCTAATCCACGCCTATGACGCTTTATCCTTAATCCCCTTAATGCGTATATCCCATCCCCCCCTACCAGGGCGCACAAATTCAATGAGTACAAATACACAAATCACAATACAAGAATCCCATTTACAGTTCAGGTTAATATAGTACTCTTGAGTATAATAGTGTCACTCCACCGCACTAGATTTTAAACACCCTTAACGTTCCAAGATAATATCCTCACCTCTACTTAATGTAATAATAAAACTACCATTGCCCTGTCCGTCACATTTCACGGATACGAGTTTTTCTTAGACACTCTTCCATCACCGTAACATTTTTGCTTTCTACTCACTTGCACAACATCTACTAACATCAAAAGTAATATTATTCCTATCTATTTTTGTTAATTCTGTATACCGTTTTACTTTAACTTTGTTTCACATCGGTCACTACGGAAGGTTGAACACCGCTAACACTACTAGAAAGTGCCTTTTCGTGATATCCTCTATCATCAATACGTCATGTTCTTCCTTACTTTCTTCTACACACTTTCACTTTCCATTTCACGTCCTGTTTTCACTTACCATTTCACGTCCTGTTTCACTTACCTTCACGTCTGTTTCACTTTTTATTTTCACGTCCTGTTTCACTTTCCATATCACGTCTGTTTACTTTCCATTTCACGTCCTGTTTCACCACGTCTATCCTCCATAGCTAATTTTTCTAATGTCTCGATCCTCTTGTCTAGTTTTTTTTTTTAGATATTCCAATATTTGAGTACCAACCTCAGGCCGAGTTCACTATATTGTCCTGAACCTTGTTTCCACAAGGTTTAATTTTTTCAGCTGCGTTTCCTACTTTCCCTAGGCTCGCCTTATTGTCTCCGCTCTTTTTTCACACACATTGTTCATAGGGGGCTGTCATTGGCTTCCAGCTGTTCCTTCTATGTTCCTGCTGCACAATCTTTCCTTCCTTCGAGGATACATCTATCCTGCTTGTAGCACCCGTCCTAGAGTCTCTCAGATGAGGCTTCATGCGGCATAGATAGGAACCAGCAATGTGGCTGCCTCGACAATTGCAATAAGATGGGACGATTTTTTCAACGTTTTTAATCTTGACTCTACACTCTCTACACTAAACTATCAACACCTGGGGTCAAACTGGCATTTCCAAGCCATACAATTATTAGACAGTTAATGAACTCTGAAGCACCACGAGGCTGTTTATAAAAATATAACAGTTGATTGGAAAGTTTTCATGTTTTTAAACTGTTTAATAAATGTTATCAAAGCCGGCAAAGATTGAGGAAAGATGTACACGTTTGTAAGTACTTGCGTAACTGCTTCGTGATCGGGCCCATGATAACTATGGGGTGCACAATAAACTAAGACTCTCAGGATGAGTATGTGGTTCAAATATATACTTTAATAACAAAAATGTGAAACTATATTTTTATGTTTCTGAATTTCTGATGATATAGACTATATATGGTTTATAATTAAGTTAAGAGATGTATTTGTGGATGCCATTCCAAGGCTTTGGGCCTTCTTTTGAAAATTACCTGCTTGTGGCTGACATATGTAATCTGACTGTGTCAGCCATAATTCACCTAGACATCGATCCTGCGTCATAATTAACATCATCAATAAATGATGATGATAGAGTGCAATTCAGGTATCTTTGCAACTTGATAGGAAATCGTTAAGTCCTAAATATATCTTTGTTCTTATACTTGAAATATTGTTACATTCAACGTTTGAAAACAAAGTTTATATCTGTATCTTTAATAAAAAAAACATTAATGTTTATCAGCGCATCTTTGTGAATTACATATTTTATCAGTATTGTGCAGCCTGTTTTCCCCGCCTGGCTGGACAATTTCAATTTCTTTATTTATTATGCACCCCATACCCATCCCGTGGGCGGTGGTGTAAAGGATTACAGAGGCACATAATCGGTTCAGGAACTGAACCCTCTAGTTCGTTTAGCTAAGCAAATAACAATTTTTGACGCTAGTTACAAAATTATTAATGTTATATACACATGTACACACTCATACATACATGTACATATATATATGCGTATACATATATACATACACATACATATTTAATCACCCACACAAATAAACACATCAATAATCTTTGTGCCACAAGTGATCAACAAGAGGCTCACAACAGTCACTATACAAGGCACTTTACATTTATGATGAGTCACACAGTTACTAGTCTTGCTGCACACCCACCCAACTGGGCGGCAGCTTTACAGTCATGTGCACCACACCCACCCAACTGGGCGGCAACTTTACAGTCATGTTCATGATTACCTACAGTAAGCAAATTTTGGATACTTCGCTAAGATTTTGGGCAGCACATCATTATGAATGAAGTACTTACACACACTGATGCCAATAGTTTTCTTGTGTCCTGACACCGGCGATGGGGTTGTATTATTTATTTAACGAAATATATAAATATATATTCCTTGAAATTTTGTCACATTAACGTCTACATCTGTCGTTCTTCTAACATATAGATGTTAAGGTTAATTAACATATATGCAAATTACAAAATTTATTAACTGGAGTGCAGAGCTTCACACACTCAATGCTAGCCATCAAGTAACTATCAAAATGCATATATCTTTGCTTTCACTTCTGTTATATTTATGACAAGGGATTTAAAATTTCCCTATATTTCTGCTTTTCTGATGATATAAAAAAAACTTTCGTTTATTACAGTATCTACATAAAATTAACATTGATCTTCATTAGGTTGTAGTTCCCATCAATAGGGAGAGCGTCGGTCAAATTTTTTTTTTTTAAATATAAATATCTTTCCTCTCAATAATATGCCCGAAACGCTATGCGTACTAGTGGCTTTAGATATTGTATGTACTAGCTCTATCTATAAATCCAATATTATGTTTGTAAATCGACTATTTATGTACTTTCCTGAATAAAATGAACTTTAGTAATATCTAATCTCTGTGACTAAAACGTAAGAACGACTTTATCTATGCCTTTTTGATAACATATACAATTATAAGCTTTATTAGTGAATCTCTATTAATTAAACAATATATCAGAGAGTGTGTAGGGTTCGGTGTTCCATGTGAGAAGAGACATGGGAGATTTTACATCAGTACAGTAAATGGTTTAAGTAGCAAACGCATACTAACGAATAATGATTAGTATCTATAGACCAACACTAGAAGTCGATTTAACTTCCAGACATGTATTTTTCAATAAGTCTTAAATGTTTTCTGGCTAGTTATGTTAGATATTATTAGAAATACGTATTCTACTTGTTAATATTAAATTTGCGATCATTTAAGGAGAGAAGTGCGACGACTGGATCACTGTGTACAGAAGGTTGAGATGCCAACAAACACTTTCCAGACAACAATATATCTTGGATAAGTCGCTCCACAACATTGACACCTGGACCGTTGACTTCCTGTGAGGCCACATATTTGCTTATTTCATAATGAAAGTATATTATTTCATAATAAATATATGTTTTCTCGTGTTCTGCATTAAGCACCAACATTATTAGGAATAAATATACCATATTTCTTCATTATTTAAGTAATGCTATAAGGCTTTGAGTAGCTTTGGGTCATTAGGTGAACAGAATCTCCAATAGATGGGGCGAGAGTCGCGCTATCTCTCGCCCGGGCGATAGTCGAAACTTATTTTAGAATTGATATATCTTTGTCCTCCAACAAGATATATTTCCTTTGGTGCGCTCACAATAACGAGCATATCTCTGTCTTTCTAAGGCATATAATATTTTAGGCTTTATAAGCGTATCTTTGTTAATTACACACTATATTGACAAGTGCGTAGGCTTCTGCACTCCATGACCGACAAGCTACTGAATGCCACTATAAAAACGTATGTATCTTCACGTGAGCTTTATATATGTCTATGGTAAAGTATTTAAAATGAAGCTTATATTTCTATCTTTCTTAAGACATATAAAACATTTGTGTTTATTAACGAATTTACGTGAAATAAGCATTGTTCTGAGAGAGAGTTGCTCTGTCGATCAGTCTGTGCGGGGTCGGAGGTCGGCGATTATTAAAACACATGTATCTTCATTAGAACTTTATATATTTCTATGGTAAAGTAGTTAAAATGAAGCTTATATTTCTATCTTTCATAAGACATATAAAACATTTGTGTTTATTAACGAATTTACGTGAAATAAGCATTGTTCTGAGAGAGAGTTACTCCGTTGCTCGATCTGTGCGTGATCGGAGTTCGCCGATTATAAAAATACACGTATCTTCGCTTTAAATACAAATATGCCCATGGTAAGGCATTTAAAATGAAGATTATGTTTCTATCTTTCTTGAGACGTATAAACCTCTTACGTTTATTAACGATTCTGCGTGAAATAAGCATTGTTCTGAGATGAATATTGCGGATTTCCAGCTCTACGACCGATGAAAAATGCAACTTTTATACAACTGCAAATATCTTCAGTTTTACTTTAAATTTTGTCCTGAAAGAGTTTTCATATATAGATCCAGTTTCTGCCGTTCTTCTGACATAAAAAGACCTTTGGTTTAATAAGTTATCAAGATGTTTTCAACAATATTACTAGGGCGTTCACCGATTCCAACATGGGCGACCCTTGGGGAGTAGAAGAACTCCCAGAACCCCATCAACCAGGTATCAACCAGGTTATAACATTGTTCCTTTAGCCTATTCACATAGCTTGACCCTCTTAGCTCTGGCATCAATCTTATTGCAAATCTTTGTACTTTTAAATTTTGACTTTATGCTTCACAAGATGCAGATGTAATGCCAGTGCTATTGTACTGCCCGTGCTATTCCAGTATTGGTCTAACAAATATGTAAAGTGCCTTGAAGGAGTTCTGATTTAGGTTTCTGGATGATGTTCTTTCTTATATTTAAGTGTCTCATTTGCTGCTGATGTCATTGTGTTTGTTTGTGCCTCTGGTGTTAGTGTTGGAACTATATTCACTGCCAAATCTCTCTCTTTTCAGATTCCTGTAGTTGCCTTCCCATTATGGTGTAGATGCTTCTTGGTCTCCTCTCCCACTCCCCATTTTCATTACCTTACACTTTGTTGGCATTGAATTCCAGGAACCATTTGTTTGACTACTCATGAGTTTGTTTAGATCCTCCTGTAACTTCATGCAGCCATCCTTTTTACATTCATCATTAGCTTTGTGTCATCTGCAAGCATTGACACGTACAAGCTCACTCCCTCGGGTAGGTCGTTCGCAGATTAGGAACTGCAGTGGTCCCGAGACAGAGTCGCTTCTCTCCTAGAGCAGAGCCTTCTCAAAACAGAGCCTCTCTGTGTCCTGGGACCAAGGACACAGAGAGCCCTTGAAGGCATAATCTCTCTCATAGTTTGAATGACATTATTAAGAAAACTATGAAATACTGAAAGGCATTTTACTTAAAATGTTTATTTATTTAAAGTATCTGCTCGAAACACTATGCTGTTAGTGGTTTGCAAGAATGTAAAAATAACAATATTATGTAATCTCACAAACCCATTGTACCTTTGTGTAAGTAAGTATATAAGTAAACAAAAAATATTTTTATAAAAAAGTTTTGAAATTCTTTTTTTCCTCCACAGAACATTTTATTTGTTTATTTTTTTATATATACAAGAGTTCTTAAATTCATGTATAGCCACTAGCATGTGTAGTGTTTGGGGCAAGTCCTTAATCCAATGTTCCCCAGAATACGACCTTGCCAAACCGTTTAACAACCAGGTACCCATTTTACTGTTAGCTAAACAAAGGCTACAGTTAAGGATTGACGCCCAATAAATCCTCCCCGGCCAGGATACGAACCCAGGACAAAGAGCTTGTGAACCGCCAGGCGAGTGTCTTACCAACTACACCACAGGAACTGCTTCTGCGTCTGCAGGGACTGCTTAACATGACATTCTTAAGTAAACAATGAAAATGATGGCAACGTTAGGAAAACCTTTCATCATTTACTGCCATTCCCTAACTTTACTCATCACATAATTATTGAAATGTACTCGTTTGTTTTTTTCTTTGCCTAGCTGTTTATTTTGGTAAGCTCCTTGGATGCTTCTCATGTCTGCAAGATCTTCAGTCAATTTACTTTTGCTTTTAACAATACAGCCATATTACAATGCTGTACATGCTATGGGTTTTTGGTAGTCTGGCACTGCGTCACATCTGGCCTGCCCTAGAAATATTGTCCCACTTTCCATCTCCATTAAGTGGAGTCAGCATTTGTATGATACAGCCATGGTGCTGTAGCACATTCTAGATTCTGTTTCTAAATATTGCACTGACTTGAACACAGCAAACTCTTCTGGTTATTATAATAGTTTCCTCTTTCTACTTCTCCAGCACTGTGTACATGCATGTCCCATTCTCATTCATTTGTGCACCTATTTTCTTGGCCTTCCTTTCTTCAGGTTAAACTAAACTGGAGGGACAGGTCCCAAATCTACACAGTAAAATAACAACGTACTGGAGTGAACGACATGGAAGAAAATGCAGAATAGAACCAGTGAAGAGCAGAGGTGCCATGGGCACAATCAGAGAACACTGTATGAACATCAGAGGCCCACGGTTGTTCAACGTCCTAACAGCGAGCATCAGAAACATTACAGGAACAACCGTGGACATCTTCAAGATGAAACTAGATTGTTTCCTTCAAGGAGTGCCAAACCAACTGGGCTGTGGTGGGTATGTGGACCTGCGGGCCGCTCCAAGCAACAGCCTGGTGGACCAAACTCTCACAAGTCAAGTCTGGCCTCGGGCTGGGCTTGGGGAGTAGAAGAACTCCCAGAACCCCATCAACCAGGTATCAACCAGGTAAACTAAATATACTTCTTTAATGCAGTCGGGTCATGACTGAAAATTTTCAAATTCAATTTCTGAGGCAGAATATACACATCTAGGCAAGTTTCCTTTCACCTGACACCACTGTTCACCTAGCAGTAAATAGATACCTGGTAGTTAGGCGACTTGCGAGTTACATTTTGGGAAAGTAGTTGGTCTACGGGGACATCAATAGAACCAACAGGTTTCCTGTCCTTGACAATAGGAAACTAATTACATCACTGGATGGTTTTGCTCATCTAACAAGCCACGTGCTTTTATAATCTACCCCTTTTCATACCAGCATTGTTTCTTCTTCTAAGTCCACCAAAAGCCACACAAGCTATGTTGATTATTTATTTCTCCTGCTCTTATTCTAATTTTTCATTCTAATGCAACTTTATGCATCACTGGTAATTCTCTGAACTGTATTATCTGCATTGCTTTCTCTGCTCTGTTCCATTTACTTGTTACAGCACTGTATTGTACTCTCTTAACATGCTTCATTCATAATGGAGCAGCTGGGTTATCATTGATATGCAGGCCTGTGGACCAGCCTATGGGTCGTTCCAAGCAACAGCCTGTTGGATCAAGTTGTCACAAGTTGAGCCTGGCCTCAGGCTGGGGTGGGGCAGAAGAATTCCCAGAACCCCTCTCCAGGTATGCTACAGTGTCAGCTACAGCCTTACTGATAAAGGTCTTTTCAAAGTACAGTGGTACCTCGGTTTAAGAGTTTAATTGGTTCCTGGAGACGCCTCGTATTCCGAAAACTCGTATTCTGAAGCGAATTTCCCCATAAGAAATAATGGGAAATGAATTAATCCGTTCCTGACTACCCCAGAAACCCCATATCAAACTAAATTTTTATACCTAATTCATCTAAATAAACCTACAAAACTATGTTCAAGTTATTACTTACCTTGCTGATGAATGCTGTAGGCGTAATGCTCCTCCTCCTAAATTTTTCAAACCAGCCCCTGCTTGCCTTAAACTCTTTCGTCTCTGCATCACTCGTTCCAGGGGTTTTCTTTAGAAGGTCTTCGTGCAATACCCTGGCTTTCTCACAAATAATGGCCTCCGAAACACTATCTCCCCTTAACTCCTTGTCGTGTATCCAAATTAATAACAACTTTTCCACTTCTTCAAGTATTTGTGGTCTTTGTTTCGTTATTGTTCTTACTCCTTTTGCCACTTTAGCACTCATAATCTCATTTTTCTTCTTAAGTATAGTGCATATTGTTGATGTGGCTTTGTTGTACTGCCTACAAAGTTCAATAACACGTGTACCGTTCTCATGCTTCCGAATTATCTCTTGTTTCTCCTCTATTGTCATCCTCACATGGGCTTTCTGGCCTTTATCCTTACCACTGGCTTTCTTGGGACTCATGGTGAGATATATAATAACAAATTGTATAGTCAAATCACCAAAAATCCAACAATACACTGAAAATCCACGAGAAGAATTGATGAGAGGTAGTCACTGAGCGCGAGACAATGGTAAACTGAGGGGCGGACGGGCGGAGGGGCGACGATCGCCCAGCCACCACGCGCTAGGTCAGCCTGTACGCGTATCAACAAACTCGTGTCCCGAGGTAACCCTCGCCTTCCGAGACACATTTTCCGAGGAAATCCTGCTCGTATTCCGAAAAACTCGTATACAGGGACACTCGTATTCCGAGGTACCACTGTACCAGGTATTACCAGAAAAGCCTGGCTGCAGGTGTATTACAACTCTTGAAGCTAGCTATAGGTAAACTACAGGTGATAGCCTTCTCTAATATCATCTTGATCTCTCATAACTCCATCCATATATACTGTATGTACAAAGAACATTCATGGAGACACTGTACAACTTAGATGCACCGTATATCAATCATGTAAACACCACACAGCTTCGATGCTCTTTTACATTCAAACCAAACCTGTTAATGAGGAAAACGTAACTTATATATGACCACCAGATCAAATGCCTCAATACTTTGGAAACTTTAATTACATACCAGTTAAAGAAGATTACTTATAAAAACACTGAATTAAATAGCTACATTTTATTGGTATCACAGCATGTTCATATCATGGTATCCATGTTTCTACAACAATGACCCTAATTTGTCCTACTCTAACTTGTTAACAAGAAATATAAAATCAATATATCTATATTATAATCATCCTCTGAACAATACAATTTATAAATACAGCATTTATATACACAATTAGATATACATTAGACTATATAATTATGGTAATTTTATGTTTGTATGAAAAGGTCTTTGGAATGTCTAGATCCACAAAAGTTTTAGACCGTGACGCCGATATCGCCTAATATCTCCGAGAGTCGTTGAAGGCTCGTGAGTAATAGTTCCTGAGAGTGGCCGGGAGATGACCTGTGTAAAAGTTGCAATGCATTGATGTACTCCAGCTCTGAGAACTGCTTCCCTCGGTTCATTATTGCATTGAGAATTTCCTGGAGATTAAAAAGTAGTTTTAGTATTACTGTATATTGTATATTTATTATTTGTGCTTTTTGTATTCTTCATTATGGCATTACAGTACAGTATATAGGAGATATATTGAGAAAATAGTGAAGGCATAGGATGGAATTCAACCTTGAACTCCTCGGCAGAGAAGAAATATTATCAACATTTGGATTTTTGAAGAAGATATATTATTGACATTTGAATTTTGAACATAACAACTATGTATGGTCAAACTTACAAATAGGTAGCAAAAACAAATAATAATAATAGGTTACTGTGAATTACCAATTCATCTAATTATGCATGACCACATGTACATAGTACTCACGTCTGGAGAATGATACATCATCTCATAGTACTGCCGCGCTTGGTCCAGCGCCAGTTCTCTTGTCATGGTGATGTTGGTAAGCTGCTGCTGAATGCTAAAGATGTTCCTACACATTTTCTTGATTCCATTTTCATTGATGCGGCGAATGTGCACTACAGATGTCATTAATATGTTGGCTATCAGAGGTCCCAAGCCTTCAAAGATATACTGAAAAGATATGTGCAGTGACCTACAGAGATACAGTGTTTCATACCTTGTAAAATATGTTGAATAAAATTAGAAGAAAAAAAGAAAAGTAAATTTAATTGAGAGAAATCAGTGAGAGTGGTCAACTATAGGAATTTTCCGATAATTTTGCATATCTAAGATATGTGATTTACAAAAAGAGGAATTTGGGAAAGCATAATTGGGAGTCCATTAAATCAATAAGATACTTCTGCAAACGATAAAGCACTTACTTTCATAGTAACTTGTCCCAACCACAACTTCAGAGAAGATTCTGATGGCATAGAGAAGTTGCAGAGGTATGCCACCTGACTAGTCCCACAGTTGAAAGGTACGAGTTACGAGGAAAGGCTATGGGAATTAAACCCCATGTCCCTGGATGACAGAAGAGTTAGGGAAGACATGATCATTCCCTAAAAAATTCTCAAGAGGAATTTGACAGGGTGGACAAAGACAAATTATTTAGCATGGGCAGAACACAAACAAGGGGACACAGGTGGAAACTTACAACTGAAATGAGCAACAGAGACATTATAAAGAATTTTTTCAGTGTCAGGGTAGTTAGCAAATTAAATGTATTAGGCAGTGATGTGGTGGAGGCAGACTCTATACACAGTTTCAAATGTACATATGATGATATGATAGAGCCTAATAGGCTCTGGAACCTGTACACCAGTTGATTAACTGTTGGGAGGCAGGACCAAAGAGCCGAAGCTCAATCCCAGCGAACACAACTAGGTACTCACCTAGATGGTCAAGATTTATCACCAGATAGATCTTGACCAACAACTCAAAAATAATCAAGAGATAAAACCTGAAACATCCACAAGAATGTGTTGAATTTTTGGGAACATATAGAGGCCGTACAATGGGACTGAACCCACATCCCTGGACTTCCCAGACATGGTTCTGTCTATAGTGTGTGCACCTAAGGAGTCCAGAGATGTGGGATCGATCACAGAAAATGACCTCAATACTCTTTCAACCCCCCTCCCAGGGTTGAATTACTGAACCCACCTAGGATGCAACCCCACTACAAGCCGACTAGTTCCTGGGTATGTATTTACTGCTAGGTGAATGGGGACATTAGGTGATAGGAAATGCACCCAACCATTTCTGCCCCACCCGAGATTCAAACCCGGAATTTTCGATTGTGAATTAAGAATGAACCAAACTGTACTATAATTATCAATAACCTGCTTGTATCTTGGTTCATTCTTGGAAGACCAAGAAAGAGAGCTGCTAGTTGGTGCTATACCCACCACCTCAACTAAACACTCAAAATACAGAACCGAAATACCTCATGTGCACATACACAGCTTATAACTAAATTCAAATATTGTACATGTATTTACTCATACAAGTACTGTATTGTACCTTGCATTTACGTGGATGTAACGTGTTACTGAGTGCTTCATCAATGGTGGCAAGATCCTTGATTAGTTTGAGGACATCAGTGTCAGGCTCCTGGGAGTCCAGACCAGAAGCAAACCCTCCTCCCCTGGCCACAGGAAGCAGGTAGAAAAAGCAGTGAAGACGAACCTGAAACATAAATAATGGTACTGAAACATTAGACCTGTAGGAGTTGCATTTTCCATTATGTTCATATCTTAATGTTCTCTTAGCATAGAATTTGCATGTGACATTGTACTTGTGGAAGATTTGTCTGTGCCATTTAAATTCTATTAATGTCTAATTCATTAAATAAATCAGGATCTGAGTTATATGAACAGTTTCATTCTAAGTGAATCATTTGGTTGATCACTTATGTAAAATCCACTGTGTCTATTGGACATGATTATGCAGTCAGGTAAAAACATACTGTACTACAATGGCACCAGAGGGAACTTTTCAAACTGCACACTCACTATGCAGTATGCTACACTTATCTCTATGTATATATACAGTACTGTACTACATTCACAGCCTACAAGTGCACATACACTGTACTACACCAACCTCTAAATGTAGCACCAACAAACATGTATGTGCAAGCTCTTCAAAATCTTTTGCAAGAGATGTAAGTGTCTGCACAGAGGCATCTGAGACCGGAGGCACTTCACCCGACACCATAATGCCAGAAGACGTGGATTTTTTGGGGAGGGACGTTGCAAATTTGACGATGCAGCTTCCAAACCATTCCTGAAGTGATCAATCACCGACATAAAATACTTGACGTGTACCTTCAGAATCATTTCAGAAAAAAGAATAATCACTTACATACAAAATGTTTGATTAAACCGAGGATGTAAGATACCCTACACTGAACAATCACAGCCATAAAATACTTTACTGAGGGAAGGATGAGGATACTGTAGTTTGATTTTACTTCACTGGATATTTTTAAGTACTCTTATCGTGTAAAAGGAAAATCAAGTGTATGACGCTTTATCAAGCACACACCATCCTTGTATACAACTGAGCTCAAATTCTTACCTGAAGCAAATATATTTATAAAAATATAATAAATATACAAAAGAATTCAATTTAATGGAGCACTGTGATGAGTTGGTTCTTATATTGGGTTAGTAATGTAGTGGCTTCACATAAAGATGGCAATATTAGTGGTTCTCATATAAAAATCAATATAAGAAAAATTAATATATAGAGCTGATTAATCAATACAGAATATTAAAAAATACAGCTGATTAATTAATACAATAGATTATTAACTTCATAAGGTTAAATACAATATTATGTACTGCTTTAATCTTCAGAATTTTATCTTGCATTTACAGTACAGTACATTTATAAATTATAAAATGTTTTTCTATCTCTGAAACTTAATCAATATTCACACAAATGAGCATACAGTACAGTATTTGCCTCCCTAGTTAAATATACACAATGTGATGTATACAGCCCTACCATTAACCCTTAAATAGCTCCAATCACCATCTCTGATTACCTCCTCTTCCTCGAGTCGTCAAATGTGATTTTATTTCATATGTTTTGTGAATATTCTTTTTTCCATGTACAGTACAACATGATGCAGAACTTTTAATTAGCCAAGCCATTAAATGGTTAATTACTTTAAGAGATTTTCAAGTTAGAATTTACCTTTTTGACTTTATAACCCCCAATGTGACTTTAGGTTAAAAGATTATACCAAGTGAAAAACTCAAATAAACTTGCGTTCAAGTTTTTTACTTTTTAACTTTAAGAATCTTAGAGATACAGGTTACTGTAATTTCTGGCAAACTAGGAACCCAAATAAATTCTAATTTGTTCATTTTTGGACATTCTCAGTAAAACAGTGATCTAACTTGAATGTGGCTGGGCCACCATATGACTCAAATTACCAAGCATAGACAGCACTTTCAATAAACTTAATAAACTTACTAGACTCTCTTGCAAATGAGCCAAAGTCCGTAGCTGTGATGGATCAGCCAAGATCTCATGCTGTGGTATCAGCTGATCTCCAAGGTTACCAGTAAGGATTTCCGCTTCCTTCCGATTACGTTCACCAACCTGTTGAAATCAGGAAAATCATTTGACAATTGATGTAACTTGATAGAGCATGAAGATATATATACACTAATGAACAAATCCACAAGGGCCGTGACGAGGATTCGAACCTGCGTCCGGGAGCATCCCAGACACTGCCTTAATCGACTGAGCTGCGACAGGGTAAGAGTTGAAACCAAAGTTCTACTGAACTTACTGGATCCCGTAGCCTCTCCGAGACACAAACCAGGGTTTTACACAACTCCCCCCCTGCACACGAGCTATGTCAATAGACCGTTCTCCCTCTTCGCCCTTACATCATTACACACAGAGATCACACTAAAGTGATGCATCAAATGAACAAATCCACAAGGGCCGTGACAAGGATTCAAACCTGCGTCCGGGAGCATCCCAGACACTGCCTTAATCGACTAAGCTACGACAGGGTAAAAAGAGTTGAAACCGAAGTTCTACTGAACTTACTGGATCCCATAGCCTCTCTTTTGTTTGTGGCTTAGATCCCGTAGCCTCTCCCGAGGTTTGTGCCTCGGAGAGGATACGGGATCCAGTAAGTTCAGTAGAACTTTGGTTTCAACTCTTTTACCCGGTTGTAGCTCAGTCGATTAAGGTAGTGTCTGGGATGCTCCCGGACGCAGGTTCGAATCCTCGTCACTGCCCTTGTGGATTTGTTCATTTGATGCATTACGTTAGTGTGATCTCTGTGTGTTATATATACACTACTAACTGCATGTATATGCCTGAGGAGTTCAGAAAAGTGGGTTTGATCTAATCGTCAATATTTGTTTATAGATTCATCACGTTCTTGCGAGTTCATTGTGCAAGATATACAGTAGTTGCAGTCAGCAGTCAACCAATAAGATCAAGCAATGCATCCCAATTACTAATGAAAAAAAGTGGCTAAAGTTACATCACATGTCTATTAAGTGGTATTGCTCATTTGTAATCAAATACAAAATTGAGATATGATTCATTAAGGGTGATGTACAGTGTTTAGAAAGTTTATTTTTGCAATATTAAATATCCCTTATTGCCCATAAATTTTGGCATATAACACAACTATTGTGACAGAATCCAAATATTAAATATTACATAAACACTATGCAACAGGATGAAAAATCTTCATACCATAAATCCCCCCCCCCATCCCAGAAACACAAAATTCAGGCTCTCGGTACTTGGTTTATGTAAAGTTCCTTTCACAGTGACACTCAGACAGTCACTCGAGCACTGGTGCAGCAGGTCCCTGTCCCCTGCTGAGGCCACTAGAGATGGTGGCCCTCAGGTAAACTTCAGTAAAATACTGGGGTGTTAGGAAAAAAAAAATTCAAGAAAACTTGATGCAGGTCAGAATAATCCCTAGAAGGCTTAATACTGTACTGTATAATTCAGATTCTTCCAAGTGCTGTTTACCATAAGAGAGATCATCAGGCAGCTTTCATGTTATCTACTGATTGGCCCATTTTGTCTTCTCGCTTGCTACCAGGTAACACCAATTACTCCACCACAAGATTCCTTAGCCAGAATTTTCTCACAATTTATCTTTACCACCAAAAGCACACCAAGCCATGTACATATACCTGTACAAAGATTTGGACATTTACCATAGTCACATAGTCATGCACCAACCCATATACATGCGCAAAGTCAAGTTCGTACAACAAATTATATAAACAAATTCAACATAAATTCCTTTACATTATAATGTGGAGTAAAACTTTGCAGATAAGTACTCCCACAATGCTTGAATGTTTCATAAGTTCTGTATTTATTTTGTTAAGGTTGATTTTTCAATGAGAAATAAATAGCTCGACCCACACATGACACAAATTGAAAGTAAGAATGTTTTGGTCTGCAGTGGACCCTTTTCAATTCATTAAAACTTCATAAGGATCCAGGACAGACAAAAAATATCGTCACTTTCATTTCGTTTCCCGTACGGCATCTGGTTATTTACTTTCAGCAAGTTATTGTGGCTTATTCTCTGTATAAACGAGACTTTCACCTTCAATCATTCTTCCATTTACATGCAGAATTGCTTTCCTAGGGACAGTACGCACCTCCTCTGGGTTTTCTTCTCCCTCAACAGCACACTCAGTAGACACTCCTGCCTGAAGGGCTCTCCAGTTGGGCAAATCTCTGTCAGAGAGAGCGTGTACAAATTAGCCTCATCTTAAGTTATCCAATTATCCAAGACTCCCAACAATGACATTTACAGTTTGAATCACATATTGTTTATCAAACTTGTCTTTTTCTTTTTCAGTGATCCTTCTTCATTTGTAGCTAGATTATGATAAAAGTTAAAGTTATATATGTAAAATGTGGGATGAATGAGTGTGAGAACACATGTTGTATAGATTTACTTTATATAACATCAGTAAAAAAAAATTCTCAGGCCACCAGAGATGGTGGTCCTTAGGTAAAAGTCAAATCAGGTACTTATAGAAAATACATCACTGAGAAACCTACTGTTAAAGAAAGACTTCTATAATTTTTGTCAAAACAGCTAATCCATATACCTAGCCATTTTTTTTAAGACTGATTATTTTTTAGCAAGAATATCAGCATTTTTAATACACTGTAACTAATACCCCACATACCTTAAGAACCTACTAATATCTTCATCCTTGGCCCATGTAGCAGAAATGATCCTCTTGTCCTCGGAGTCTGGTTGGGTGATGCCTCGGTATGCCGCCTGGCACGTCTCACGGTAGTTCATGAGTGTGTTGCACATCATAGAGACAAAATGGTCAGCATAGAGTGGCAGCGCCCCAAGCAGCCACCTTAGTTCCTCGATACTCTGCCACACGCTGATGCTGCTCTGGTAGAGAGAATACAAACACCATTACTGGTGGTAGGACAAAATGGTAACACTATCCTGAAGAAACAATAAATCCAAAAATGTTACCAGTCGGTATTTGCTTGTGCACCTAGATGTAAACAAAGTACTCTTAATTAACCTGTCATATGAACTACTATACAAAGTAAACTGTTTACATAATACAACTACAATTTATTTACCAATATCATTTTAAATAATCATCACTTCCCTATTTGCCATTTTTATGAGATTGAGGGTACTTGGCCACTAGTGCCTCCTGCCCAATTTCCTTCCGTTTGCATCGCAGGAAAATTAGGCTTTTTGCACTAATGAGTAGTGCTTAAAACAACTGCCACATCCCTACTCCAAATCAGTTATAGTATTATGCTAAAAACGTACCATCCAAGCAATACCTAGAAGGAAGGGTCACGACAAATAAATTGATGTGTGCGTGCGTTTAGAAATACTGTAGTAGGAAAACATACCTGTAACAAAGGCCTATTGACTTTCATGGTTTTGAGCAAGCTGGGGTCCTTGCATGTACGCCACTGATCCAATGCTTTAGTGGCTTGCTCCAACCGTCCTGCAGTCTCCACATGCAACTGTGCCAGGAACGCATCCTTAATGTAGTCGGTGATGAACACATACAATGTACAATGTGTCCTGCAAATGGATAAGAGGTTCACTCTAGTATATTCGAGTTAGTACAAACTTTTATATTAACAGTATTGGTCACTTTGAACCTGATGTTCATCCATTTTTTTTCTCCCGAGTCCTAACCGAGGACTGGACTTGCGTCCACTACAAAAATATTTGTATAAAATTCATTTTTTATCCAATCGACCTCAGGATAGTATCAAAATAAGCGCCTTTAGAATGCACACAATTTGATACCAAAATGAAAGATGTAACATGAAACGATGTCCGAACACTTATATGATTATAAATAGGTTTTTAGTCAAAATTTTATATTTGTTAAAATTCTATTTATTGTGCTATTATGTTGGAACTAGTTTTAAAATGCGCGCCTTTACGTCGCGAACAATTTGATACCAAAATGAAAGATGTAACACAAAAATTTATGTCAGAACACTATAAAGATATAAATAATTATGATGATAAGCTTCAAGAATTAAAATATTTGTTAAAATTCCAGTTATTGCTCTATTTTTATGAGACTAGTTTTAAAATACGCGCCATTTTATTGTGAACATTTTGATACCAAAATGAAAGACGTGACACGAAAATTTAGGATATCAAACTGAACGAGTATAGACATTAGGTTTCAGTGTACAGATTGGTGCTCGTTTACGGGTAACTTTAGGCTTTCCTGTGGGGAGGCACGCCAGGCTTTTGTACATTATAGTCATATACACCTGTAAGGAATTCATTTGCGAACACAATGATACCAAAACGAGCGACGTAGCACGAGAATTAAGGCGAGAAAACTGAAACGAGTATGAACATCTTACTGATTTTGGCCGCTCACGGGTAACTTTTCCGACTTTAGGCTTTGCTATGGGGAGTCTCGCTAGGCTTTTGGACATTATATGCACATACATTTGCAGGGAATTTAATTGCGAACACAATGATACCAAAACGGACGATGTAGCACCAGAATTAAGGTGAGAAAACTGAAACGAGTATACACATTTAGGCCTCGCCGCACGCTCGCCCGCACCATTAAGGCCATGGCGTCAAAGTCTGTGGCGCACTCGCGGGGTGCGCGATAGTGTTAATAGTCACTAAACCCTTTAAGTTATACTAATGAGTGATATAGAAAGATTTACCTGCAAGAGATGCCATAACAAAATAGCATAAAACACAATCAATAAGATAAAATTAGCTAAATATTGTATGTTACTTCAAATAATGAATAATGTGAAATATGTCACACATCCTGTACTAAGTCACCAATTCTAGTACAGTATTAGCGATGCAAGTTTATGTGCCAGTTCTTTGCACAATTAAACACAAAATACAACTGAAAACATTAAGATGTTGTGTAAAATAATAGTTACAAATACAGTAGATATATAGGAGAGGAAATGAAGTATGTAGTTCAGTGGAACTACAGAAGAGGAAATGAAGAATTAAGTGCAGAAGATCTACATGAGGTGAAAGGGTAATCCTTGGTAGGCATGCATACCTGAGAGAGTAGTCCAAATAAAATCTGAAGTTAGAACATCAGTGTGAAGAGAATGCATGAAAAGTATAAAACAAATAAAATCACAATAAATATTTGACAAATAAAAACATGACATGCAGAGGCAGAGAATGCTATGGAATTATTTTGAACCGTTTCTAACTGGATCAATACAAGACAGACCAGGTGTGCATTTATCAGACACAACCCCTGTTTAGAAAACAACGAAATAACTTTGTGTATGAATCAGAAGTGTATTTCTCTGAAAACAAATGAGCTAACCCATATGTATGAAAAGAAATGTCACAACCTGATGACGGTCCAGAACAGATCTAATTGTCGGCACTGTCATTTCTTTTCAAGTGTGTTGGTTGGGTTATTTGATCAATCATTTCAAAAGCAGAAGTTTATGAAGACGATCAGATGGATGAACAAGATCCAATTCTAAAGCAACTTCTAATTTAATTGAAGATGAATGATAACCACCACAGCTGCCTTTCGTACCCTGGTGAACATCCAAGGGCATCTTCAATTTCTCTGACGAAAGATTGAAGAGGGTTGAAGATCGCAGTTATGTTGTGAGGTGACGCTGGACACACTAGTGGCTTCTCGTTCATGTTGTTACTACTGCTCTTAGCATTATTACCAGTGTTAGCATCTGTAAAGGAGGGGTACAATATTAGGAAAGAAGAAAAGAACAGCTTTGTTTAAAGTACATTTTTTGGTGGAATCAATTACAGTAAAACAAAAAACCACTGACAACATGCTATTCATTCTTGAACTACATTATATCTTTAAATACAATTTCATCTATAATCTTATCAAATTTAGGAAATTAAAATTGGTGTTCTTTTGGGAGTACAGTAATTAAAGTGTTAATATTTTTTATGTGGAAATGAGAGAGATGGAAATATTATCAACCCTTTTCCAAAAGTATGATCTTCAACAGTGAAATATTCATTACAAGTACAGTAAAGTCATTCACAAGCATTATATCACTAACCAGGTTAATATGCGGCAGTTGTCATTCCTATGCAGTTATCTGTAAAGCACTCTGATATTTATGACAAGCCAGTGGGGTTTATGGTTACCCTCCCCAAACTACCTTCAGCCCCGAAACCCTAAGTCTTTAATTGCATTAAATTACAAACCACCACAGCCCCTTTCAGAGATGCAAGTTAAGGAATACTGTACTGTGCATAGCAAACACCACTATCTCACTCATATACTATACTCCCTTCTATTACCTTTTCATCTTGCTTTTGCTATCTCATCTTCTTTTCCTTCTACTGCTAGTAAAGTTACACAAAGTGACCTGCACGCACCTGGGATAGATAAACCAAAATCAAATTCGTCTAGTCCGCCTTGCCCGGCTGCCTGCTCCATAAGGTAAGAGTTCATTGTCATGGCATGATACGAGGCCTCAAATTTGAAAAGTGAGTAATTTTTGGACCTAAAAAAAAAAATATGGTTATTAAAGTGCTAAAGATAGCTGCTATTAGACTTAGACATGTATTATTAAAGTTTAAAAGTGACTAAACTTATTTATTATGTGAAAAACATCTTTGCTACATGACAAAGTGACAAATATTTTTAAGACGATATAAAGACTAATGCAGTATATTTAAAAATCAAGTTCAGAGGCAAAATATAATGTGTGCAGTCTCTAGTAAGAAGGACGGCATTGCAACCATGTGACAATGTAATACTACACATTAAAGGTACAGTAAGTCATTTTCGTAATATCTAACATCAATTTCAATATCGGATATTACAAGACAATACAAGTGTAGCCTAAAATCAAAGGTTGCAACAGGAAAATACCATACTGGAAACACTCTTAAAAATATACAATATTTTCACACAGAATTAAGCAGCATGATGCATGAATTAAGGGGCATGATGAATGAATTAAGAGGCATGATGCATCTGATGTAATTACATAAGTGTAATTATCTAGGTGTAGTTACAGGATGAGCGCTATGCTCCTGGTATTCCATTTCTCTTATAGTTGTAATAAAACACTTTGAAACTGCTGATATTTTTCCACCACTGCTTTCTCAATGCACCATAATGTATGAGCTCACTTATTCGGATATAGTGGTACTGTACCTCCATTTTCAAATCTATTCCATTCCCAGAGACGGTTTGTAAACCAAAAATTCGTAAACCAAAAAGAATTTTTCCATAAGAAAATGTGTCCCGGTTCCTGTGTTAGTCCTAGTCAAAAGCTCGCCCACTCACGCAACCGCCTGCCTGCCCGCCCACTGCCACCCACCCACCTACTCTAACCACCCATCCTGCTACTCACCTGCCCACCCACTGTTTCCTGACCACCCGGCTACCCACTTGCTCTGTGGGTTGGTAGTATTAAAAAATAATACAGAAAACTACAAACCTAGGAATGCGTTTCTTGGTGAAGAACGAGGAAATATCTGTGGCAGTCTCTGTGAATGTTGCTGCCGGAGCTTGCTGCTGGTTGGTCCCTAGTTGACTCAAGTCCAAGTATTCACTCAACATCACTTGAAGCTGTTAAATGGGAAGAATCGTATCTATACACTTTACATCATCAGATCTTTACAATAAAATACGTCATCCATACAGTAAATATTTTATGTATTCTATAAAGAACAACTCGGTATTTTTACATGACCACCTTTTATAAGGAGGCTATTCCCAACATGCTATGCCAGTCATGTCCCCAGTACAAAAAACTATTATGATATTCAGTGTCCTTAAAATGTGGAACTGCATAGTAATGTAGGAAGAATGAGCTTCAGCAGGTCATGCTTGTGAATGACTGATTTACATAGGTAAGTAAATACTCTAATTATCAAAAGAAGATAGCAAGCCAGAAAGACTACTTAATAATAATAATAATAATTCATTGTGTAGAGAAGACAGGCAACCAGTGTATGTATACTGTACTTCAGACTTATATCTAAGAAACCCCCACTCACCCCGAGGTTAAACTACTGACCCTTCCCAAGACGCAATCCCACAACAAGCTGACTAACTCCTGGGTACCTATTTACCGTTAGCTGAACTGCGGCATTAGGTGACATAAAATGTATCCAAGTAATTCTGTCCCACCAGAGATTCAAACCGAGAATTTTGACTGTAATACCGTGGGATATTCAGATGGTACCAAATATCACTCACGATCCCATTACAAAGTAAAAAGATGATGCACATAGAAAGACAGTGTGTGTGTTAAGTACTGCACAATGTGAGGATCAGCAAGCTGGTGGGATGAGTGCAGTGAGAGGAATCCGGTACGAAGGGTGTTGTGAGAGGAGTCCGGTATGAAGGGTGTGGTGAGAGGAGTACGGTACGAAGGGTGTTGTGAGAGGAGTCTGGTACGAAGGGTGTGGTGAGAGGAGTCCAGTACGAAGGGTGTGGTGAGAGGAGTCCAGTACGAAGGGTGTGGTGAGAGGAGTCCAGTACGAAGGGTATGGTGAGAGGAGTCCAGTACGAAGGGTGTGGTGAGAGGAGTCCAGTACGAAGGGTGTGGTGAGAGGAGTCCAGTACGAAGGGTGTTGTGAGAGGAGTCCAGTACGAAGGGTGTTGTGAGAGGAGTCCAGTACGAAGGGTGTGGTGAGAGGAGTCCAGTACGAAGGGTGTGGTGAGAGGAGTCCAGTACGAAGGGTGTTGTGAGAGGAGTCTGGTACGAAGGGTGTGGTGAGAGGAGTCCAGTACGAAGGGTGTGGTGAGAGGAGTCCAGTACGAAGGGTGTGGTGAGAGGAGTCCAGTACGAAGGGTGTTGTAAGAGGAGTCCAGTACGAAGGGTGTGGTGAGAGGAGTCCAGTACGAAGGGTGTGGTGAGAGGGGTGTGTATAAAGATGTGGTGTGGGGAGGCTCTATAATAAGAGTGGATGGTATGCATGGGTGTTGTCTGCCTACCTATATATACTAGGGCTCAGATCTAGCTCTCCAACTCTGCCTGTAGGCTATGATATCTGGTGCAATTATTCATCACAATTTACTAATGTTCTATCTTATCTATGTTAAGCTTAGAATAGAGTGAACACTTGTGCACTTCAAAATTTGGCATTAAAATACATACAGTATTGTCATTTTATAACTATAATTTTGTGCACTTGTAATTGCCACACATCCATGGTCTATCTTCACTAGCTTCTAATGTTACAACAACTGTGTACTCTTTAATACATACAGAAGCTTGCACTTTGGACCCAAACATCAGGCATGGTGTAGAGAAGCACTTCACTCCCATGTTTATCAGACGAGGCGCGCATACTAACAAGAACAGACTGATGAGCCGCAACTACTAGCCGGAACTGATCAAATACCACCTGTGCAAATAAATTTTTGAAGTAAACTCAAATAGTACTAGACAATATAGACATACAGTATATTGATTATGTCAGAAACCCTGATTGGATCACAAGATTTATGCAGGTGCTAATATCTGCTTGTTTAGCACTGGGTCGAACCTGCAGGAGTTCCTGTAATAGTTTAGCCTCTCTCGAGTCAGCTTTTAAGTAAGCTGGCCCCGACACTGGTGGGTCGTCGGGGGGCGCTGAAGGGTGATACTCGACAATCTGTTGTGTCGTCCTCTGAATGATGATGCCAAGTTCTTTCTGCATCCGGCGCTTAATTGTCTGTAACATTATACCATTATTATTATTTATATATTTTAAAATTTTGCTTGGAATATTACACATAGTTAATTCACTTACTTTACACTGTACTTCAGTAAAATAGCATTTAGTACATTTGGGTGGACCAAATTGAGGCAAAAGTGGAAACGCGGATTGTAAGGTTTGAAAGTACAGTATGTCAGAATAGTGGTGTTGGATAAATATACAACAGCCTGGTACTAGAAATACAGGTACACCTTAGCATATACAGTGGGGCCTCGACTTATGATGGTAATCTGTTCCCAGAGACGGATCGTAAGTCGAAATATCGTAAGTCGAAGCGATTTTTCCCATAAGAAATAAAGAGAATTGAATTAATCCGTTCCTCACCCTCCAAAATATTAACTTACAAATACATTTATACTAAATACAATTTTGTTTTCTAACTACAATACAGTACATATGTTTATCTTACCTTTATGGAGAACTCTTGATGGTGTATGGAAGATGGTGATGAGGAGGGGAGGAGGAGAGGTATTACTGTTTGGAAGGGGAGTCCCCTGCCATTATAACATCAGGCAGTGATGACTTTTCTGGGATACACTCTCTGGCATGTTTTGCCTGCATACCACTAGGACCTGCTTGTGGCTCACTGCATACTTGTCTAAGAATCTGTCTAAAAACACTTTTCCCTACATTTTAACACTTGCCTGCAGTAAGACATCACATTGTCATTTAAAAGGTCAATGCAACTGCCTGCTACAGCTTTATCTGGGTGAGTTTTTTCAACAAAACTTTGCAGTTCTTCCTACACTTCACACATTTTCTTAATGAGGAAGGGACATCCTCTACTGCCTCAACTCACAACTATTTTCTTAGGTTGAACCTTACCACTGACTTTCTGGGATCCATGGCATGATATATAATAATCAGTTTTATGCTCAAAAAGCAAAAAATCACCACAAAAATGAAATTTCCTATAGGCGTGACCGTCACTAAGCGGACAGCTCTAGTAAACTGAGGCAGGTTGGCCCGCGTGACCGGGAACCACGTGCTTGGTTGACCCAAACGTGTACCAACAAATATCGTTAGTCGACGACACTATCGTAAGTCGAGTCGAATTTTTCGGTCAAATTTACATCGTAACTCGAAATTATCATAAGTCGGGGCAATCGTAAGTCGAGGTGCCACTGTAATATGTAATATTAGGATATATCTACATATAGCCTAAACAAATAAAGATGAACTAAAATGCATCATAACCATTGTAAAGTAAACATGCCCGCACGCGCGCCCCCGAAGACGGGGGTGATGGGAAGACGGGACACCACGAGCATAGCTCTCATCCTGTAACTACACTTAGGTAATTACTTAGGTAATTACACACACACACACACACAATAATAAGCACAACACAAACATATAGGTACAGTATAAGTAAAAGCATGCATGCATGGAATTCTCGACTGTGAGTCGAAAACGAACCCGACTGCACTATCAGGTCCCTCAGGTTGAGGAAAACTCATTTTCCTCAACTTATGAGGAGGTATGAGTTACAAGAAAAACTAAAGGAAATATTTCTTAAGTCACTGGAAGATAAAAGAATCAAGAGGAGATATGATTATTACATATAATATTCTCAGAGGAATAGACACAATAGACAAGGTCATTATGTGGAATAGGGTTACATGAACAAGGGTTCACAGGATAAAACCAGTACTGTACTCAAATGAGCTACATTGACTTTATACATTTTTGTAAAGTGTCAGTATTGGGAAGAGAACAAATAGAATGTACTACCTAAATGGTGAAGAGGTGCAAGCAGACTCCATACACAGTTTTAAATGTAGACATAACATAGCCCAAAAGGCTTGGGAACCTTAACACCAGTTGAATAAAGGTTTAAAGAATGCATGGACTTTAAGCGCATGAGAAATCTTAAAAAAATTAATTTATTTTAATTCAGAAGCCTCTCACCTCAACAGCATCTGGCAACTTTCCAAGCAGTGCAAGACATTCCACGAGTATTGCCATGAAATGCTGCGAGTTGGCCTCAGGGTCCGTACCGGTGACGTCTTCTTGTAGCCCCTCTCCATCCACCGCCCCCCTGAGGAATGACCAAGCTTTCTCATGAGACTTACATTTTTATCGCACCCATGCAGTGAAAAGAACTGTACACCTGAACAATATTCACCTTAATTTAGAATCCTACTACCACAATGCTTCATTTGGGCCAAAACAAAATGTTATACTATAGTATGCAAGATAAGAGGCTGTCAAGATGTAGACAGAGAGAACACAAGGTTTTTACAAAGAATATAAAATTATTAATACCGTAATCTTATTTTCTCCAAATAATTTATGTTTTATATTCATCTCTTTACTTTTTAATCATACAGGTACTGTATTCCATTTTCTTCTCAATAAGGCAGAAAAGGGACAAGTTACTAACTTGTTTTTGTTTGGTGTAGTCATCATTTCAAGGAGATTTTTGCGAGCTTTATCTGACTTCCCTGTTCCAAGACTTGCTCGGTCTGACCCCGCCCGTGTGAGGGTGTTGGTCGAGTCTCGGCCTGAACCCTGCCGTCTCAACGCTAGCACTTCCTTCGTCCACCGCTGGTAAAGGTGTTTGTGAAGCTCATCTATAAGACCTTCATGAAGTTTCTTGAGCACAGAAGACAAAACACCAGTAAATATACTGTATTATACTTTATGAAATTTAAGAAAGAAAGCTATTTTTATCAGCATTATTCTATTCACAAGAAACATATTACTGTATATATGCTGGTGAATTGGACACACATTTTTGTTCTAACACCAACACAATATAATGTACTACATACTGTATTTACATGCTCAAAATCATGTTTCCCTCCGTACAAAACCTTAAATTTCATTCAAAACATGCATGATGATACATGCAAATTTTTTTGTTTAAAAATATTTTTGTAAATTAGGTGCATTTTATATCCCATCAAATAAAGAACATTCATAAACTGCATGAATTATCTACCTACAATAAGGATCCAATTCCCCATTATGAGTTGAGTTATTCATATATACCTGGGTAAATTCTGTCCATATTTCAAATGCCAGTCTCTGACCAGCATCTGGACCATGTACAGTATAATAAATATCTACCTCTCTTCTGGCATGTAGGTCCAAATTGACATCCTTCAGAGCTTCAACCATCTTAAGGTCTGTGCCAAGACGATTGAGAGAGGTGACCAGTAGCTGCGTAGCATGCAGGTAGTGCTTCTTGTTGATATAGCCCCCGACACGGTCACCAACATCTCTCACCTCATCACTTGAAAATAGCAAGAAAAACACATCAAAATATAACTAAGAAAATAAGTATTTGTTTATTAATCTTTCAAAAGACATTGTAACTACAGTACAGTATACAGTATTTACATTTTATTTTCTACTGGACATAGGAGATACATACAGTATACTGTACAGTACAAATTACCTCCAAGAGTTTTTTCTGTATCATGTCAAATGAAACTATTAGCCAATTCTGCAGAATTGTACATAATGCACCATAATATTAAATGACTTCAACTGCCAGCCAACAAATAAGATAATATTTGTATATACTGCACGTACATCTGTTCCAAAAGAAGCATGACATGCTTATGCTCCACGCCCTCTAGCCAACGCTCCTTCAACTCATCACGTTTGCAGTGTAGAAGACGTTTGCATGCTGCTAAGTTGTCCTTGATGGTGCGGATACGCTTGCGTGATTCTGCAAGACGACCAGACACTTCTCCAAAGATCTAAGAGAAAAACAGAACATAACGCTATTCACAACATTGGATACAACCTCCTCACTTATGTATATTTTATGTAAAGTTTTGAACTAAACCAAGTCTTTAGCACTCTCTTAAGTTCATTATCAATGTCTGAGTATATGGTTAGGATGGGGCTCGCATCTCCTCCTAACCATATACTCAGACCTTGATAATGCACTCTGGAGAGTGCAGAAGACTTGGTTTAGTTGAAATCTTTTCATAAAATACACATATACATAATTGTGTTTTTTTATACTATGTTATTATGTCTGTTATAAGACATTACCATTACTTATTCAGAACAACATTAAAATATCTTTTAACACTACCTTTCTGGCCACAGTATTAACAGTTAACAAATCTTCATTAATTTTAAGCAATGTGGCTAGCATGCAAAACATTAGCTTTGGTATTTATTATGTTCAACTAAGCTATTTAGAAGGAGCAGTCAGCAATTACAATGGCTGCTGGCCATTTACCACAAAATTATTGCATGAATGAATAAAACAAAATAGGTACTGTACTGAAATATGAAATATTATTAGGAATATGGAATAAAACTAAGACCATGAAATAATAGTGTGAATAAACAAAATATGACATACCGAAATGATGAAGTGTTAAGCATACCTGCATGACATCTTTAAGTGACTGATCATGGTTGGTAATGAGCTGGTCAAGGCGCAGGTCGCTCTTACGGTACTCTCTCTCTAATCGTGCTTTTTCTCGGTCTCTCTGCTCGTTGCTCTCACTGGCAGACAAAGTACGAATCACTGACATTAACAGCCCACTCTGAAAATGCAGAAATTAACTGGATTAATAGCAAACTCATTTGGAAATGGATACTTCGTAAAATATACTGAAACCCTACTTAAGACAGTGTCGAAAATATTAAAACAAAGAACTGAAATGACAATTTGAAATCTGTTTACAAAACTTGTTGTTGTAGGGTTAGGGGTGGCTACAGCAATGGGCCGTATGCATTCCATCAAATTTGACAAAACTTGAAAACCAAAAATATTTTAAATATCATAATGAGGTCTAAAATGTTCTTTTAGCACGCATAGTTTTGGGCAAGTCCTTAATCTTAATTTTCCCTGGAATACGACCCGCTAAATCGTTTAATTAAAAACCAGGTCCCCATTCACTGCTGGGTGAAGAGAGGCGTACAGTAAAGGACTGGCATCTGGCATCTAGTCAATCCTTTCCAGCTAGGATACAAACCCAGGTCAAATCACTTGCGAAACGCGGGGAGTGTACTTAACCACTGTGCCACGGAGACTGTGTGGCACAAGTCAACATATAATTTGGAAATGATATCCTCGTATGGAAGTAACCAGTATTATCAGAGTACTAAGGGGCCAATATAGGAATATGTAGTATATTGGTTTAGAACCCATAGGGTTGAAAACCCGTTGAACCGCCTACCCGCCGAAGCTGTAAATGCCAAAACTCTGCTGGGTTTTAAAATACAGCTAGAAAAGATCATCAGGGCAAATGGGGGGACCTTTGACAAACCGCCGGCCTCCTGTCCTTGTCGAAGCCCTCATGTAAATTCAGGTAAATATGGGTCTACGTCCTCGACTCTTAATCGAAGATCCCGGGCAGGAGAAACAACTGGGGAACGTTTTTTTTTACCTGATGCCTCTGTTCACCTAAAGTACATAGGTAGCCGAGTTAGGCAGCTGTTATGGGTTGCATTCTGGGAAAATTTAGTAGTTGACCTAGGAGGGGACCTTGATAATGCTTCCTGTCCCTGACAAAGGAGATTAACACAAACGTCACTGTCAGAGCAGCGAGGCCCAGCCACCGAGAGGCCAGTACAACGCTTTATCAATATTTCCAGCCGGGTTCTTCCAAAGGGATGTGAACATCGCTTATTTTTTCGTATAATTATGTGAAAAATAATATGTGTTTGAGCCCTACCGACTCCTTAGGGGGCTGTTTGCCTGTTCTGGCAGGTCGTTGGGGCGTTCCTATGTCCGCCATCTTTGTTGACTGTTCGTATGCCTTCACTCAAGAAAAGTAATTAAGATTTTAATTGTCCGATGCTACATTTTTCTTTTATATGGATACAATTAAATGAACTATATAATATTTCTACGGTGGCTATTGTAAATCAGTGTTACAGTAGTCATCACGAGAGTGGAATAATATATAAAGAATATGACAACTTGATGTCTCTTTATGACATTCGGACATCGGGGTAAATAGTATCCTAGAGGGGGCTACGAGGGTAATTCTTCGCTAGTATTATGACTCATCCCTAAAACCTATCTTTACAATTAGTACAACTAATTACTAAAGTAACTGTTATGTGGGCCTACTCAATAATGTATAATTGTGTATCGCGAGCACTACAAAATAGTTATAAGATAAACAAGAAATGAATTGGATTATAATGGGCGTGGTTAGTTTAGTTAGATTTTAGATTTAGATTTAGATTTTTAATTCAGGTAAAGGTACATGTATTGAGGATAAGTTACAAACATAATGTTGGATTTAAGGATAGAGCTAGTACATACAATACCTAAAGCCACTAATACGCATAACGTTTCGGGGAAGTTAGATTAATACTAGTTAATAGTTAATAGTTTGTCATGGACTCCATACCCACCCAGACAGTGATGGAAGGGTTACTATGAGCCCTCTACCCATCCTGTGGGTAGTGATGGAAGGGTTACTATGGGCCCTCTACCCATCCTGTGGGTAGTAATGGAAGGGTTACTATGGGCCCTCTACCCATCCTGTGGGTAGTAATGGAAGGGTTACTATGGGCCCTCTACCCATCCTGTGGGTAGTAATGGAAGGGTTACTATGGGCCCTCTACCCATCCTGTGAGTAGTGATGGAAGGGTTACTATGAGCCCTCTACCCATCCTGTGGGTAGTGATGGAAGACATCAAGGAAAATAACGTGGTTATTCAACTACACAAATCTCCAATGGTCCTCCATTTCGACCTCTGTATCCAAGCATGGAGACCTCACCTTCAGAAAGACATATCTACTCCGGAGAAAGTTCAACACCAGGCGACAAAAATCATCCCAAAACTTTTCATTACAGGAACAGTTGAGAGCCACAGGACTAAACACTACAAACCAGATATGACAGGACTGATCTCATCGAGATCTTCAAAATAATGAACAAGTTTGAGGATATTAATCCAGACCAATTTTCAAAAGGTCACATTTACTCTTACAAGGGTCAATTGTTTCAAGCGCAACAAGCCACAATGTAGGATAGAAAAGTGGAGATGCTTTTTCGCACCCATAGGTTGAAAAAAAAATCCATGGAACCGCCTACCCGCCGATATTACCTCAGTTTAAAATCCGCTTCCCACCCCTGCTGAGGCCACTTTAGAGATGATGGCCATCAAGTAAATATCCTTCCTGTGGACAGTGGTGGAAGGATTACTATGGAATTAATATGCATCCTGTGGAGGGGTCACAGAGTTATATGAAAGGTCCTAGAGTGTATGATATAAATATATATTGAAATATGTGTCCTGTAATTATATATTCGCACAGGCTACGTTTTTGAGAGTGTTTGTCTTATAAATGTAATGTATATATAATTATAATTAATTGTTGTGGACAGGAAGTGTGTGAATGATGTACTTTAGGCTCGTACCGAGGTCCCACAATGTGGAACTACTGACCCTCCACAGGATGCAACCCACAACAGTTGTCTAACTCCCAGAAATACGTATTTACTGCTAGGTGAACAGAGGCATTAGGTGAGGTGAAACGTGCCCAACTATTTCTGTCCCGCCCGGGATCGGATCCTCAAGTTTGAGTGGAAACTAAGCTAATTGTACTAATTAAATAAACAACAAACAANATCATTATTGTTATTATTATTATTATTATTATTATTATTATTATTATTATTATTATTATTATTATTATTATTATTATTATTTGCCAGCTTCCAATTTTCTGCTGATGTTAACCCTATTTGTAATTACCTAAGTGTAGTTAACAGGATAAGAGCTATGCTCTTGGTGTACTGTCTTCCCAGTACTCTTTATCATATGAGGCCTTAAACTATTAATGACTCTGGCTTCCACCACCACCTCACTTGGAGTATGCAGCCGTTGTATGGTACCCATGTCTCTAGAAGTACACCAGTAAACTGGGAAAGGTGCAAAAACATGCAACTAAGTGGCTTCTGGAACTAAAAAACAAGAGCTGTGAAGTGAGGCTCAAGAAGAGCCTCACCTCAGAAAAAGAGGTGACATGATCACTACATACAAAATAGTAACAGGAAGCTACAAAACTGACAAATAAGAATTCTTGAAACCTGCCCCTTCAAGATCAAGAGGTCACAGATTCAAACTAAGAAACATAGCTGCCAAAAAAATTAAAAAGTTCACTTTTGCAAACGGCGATAAACAGGTGGAACCAGCTTAACTGTATAAGGTGGTGGAGGCCAAAAACATCAGTAGTTTCAAAGTGTCATATAACAGTATTGGGAAAACGAAACACCAGTGTTCAACACCACGGTTGTTCAACACCCTCCCAGCAAGCATAAGAAATATTGCCGGAACAACCGTGGACATCTTCAAGAGGAAACTAGATTTATTCCTCCAAGGAGTGCCGAACCAACCGGGCTGTGGTGGGTATGTGGGCCTGTGGGCCGCTCCAAGCAACAGCCTGGTGGACCAAACTCTCACAAGTCAAGCCTGGCCTCGGGCCGGGCTTGGGGAGTAGAAGAACTCCCAGAACCCCATCAACTAGGTATCAACCAGGTACCATGAACATAGCTCTCATCTTGTAACTACAGTACACTTGGGTAATTACATCATTTGTACACAAACAAATCACAATAATGTGATACAGTATATCAAGCGAACAAATCCACTAGGGCCGTGATGAGGGTTCGAACCTACACACGGGATGTTCCGAGATGCACATTAGTCAACTGTGCCACGACGTGGTCGTGCCACTACATAGACCATGTTGTGGCACAGTTGAATGAGGCGCTTCTTGGAGCATCCCGTGCGTAGGTTCGAACCTTCATCGTGGCCCTTGTGGATTTGTACATCATTTGTAGGTTTATGTGGCCAATTTTAGTCTTTTGCAATTACAATACTTGTCGTATTTTATAAAAGTAGGTTTTGCACAAAGTGCATTATAATATTTTTTGCACATTGAGTGGCTTCAATAAACATAGTTAAGCAGGCAATATATTCATTAAGGCTGACTTATGTGTTGTCATTGACATGAAATAAATGATGCTAGAAATTTTTTCCATAATCAGATAGGCATTTGTAATCATTTGTTAATATGTAAAATGTTGCTTCCATCTCCCAGGGAGCTGACAAAAATGGAACTGCACCAGATGGCACGAGTTACTTGGATGCTGCTGAGAAAGATGAGATCAAGGCCTTGCTGAGATAAAGCCCGTCTTGCAATAGGTGTTGTGGGCAGGTGAGGGCTGGTGTACACATTGGCAAATTGCCAGATAGGCTGAGAAGAAGAGCTCTTTCCAACTTGAGCATGTGTGATGAGTGTCTTCTTGCAGTCCCAGTGTCTCCCCAACCATGTGAGGGCCGGGACGCACGAGTGGCGAATTGCCAGATTTGACAGAAAAAATAACTTATTCTAGTTTGAGTATATGTGCTGGGGGTATGTTTTTACAGTCCTAGGTGTTTCCCTAACACTATTGATTGTGATGTCAGAGCCGATGATTGGATTTCTATCGATACAAATATGGCAGCAGAGTCGAGGGTCGTCGAATTTTATATGCTGGATGCTATCAGATGCTTTTAATAATTCCTAACATTATTGCTACACTTTGTAAGTACATTTGATCAGAAGCCATTGGAACTTGTGTGTTTTAAGTTTTCATAATGCCGGGGGTGCCCAATTTGGAATTTGTGTAGAAAACTTTAAATTGCCAGGTCATAGGGATGTTAATATTAAGGTAGGTCCAAATCAGTTTTAGTAGAATGGAAGTTTCTAATTAAATACTGATGCATTTAACCAGCAATCTTGCATCCAACATTAGATCTTTGTGCTCAGTTAGTATATATTATCTATCTCACCATAGGGCAAAGAAATTCAGTTCTTGGGTTTAATGCACTGCCGTCCAGAAATATGTTTTTGAGATCAAGAAAATTAGGAGGGAGGGAATTATCAGGGGGAAAGTGCCAAGCCATTACACCTATATAGCACTTGGAAAGGGTCAGGATCAGGATTTGGGATGGGACGGGGGGGAAGGAATGGTGCCTAACCACTTGGACGGTCGGGGATTGAATGCTGACCTGCATGAAGCGAGACCGTCGCTCTACCGTCCAGCCCAAGTGGTTGGAATTAGCAAAGGAATAGTTCTTAAATCATAAAATACCACAAGGGTTGGCTATCCTTATGTTATATATGGTAAGAAATTGCTTTTACATTAGTTATTGTGGAAGGTACATTTGTGATCTAAATTCCTAAGCTTTGTTGTACTGCGTTTCCTATTTATAATGATACAGGTTTTTTTATTACCTGTACATGCATAAGGTATATATTGTATAATACTGGGTTTAGTTTGCCTTGAATAACTCACAGAAACAGCTCTTGACACTTAATGAATTACAAATAAGAAAAAACGTACATTGGAAAGTTTTATTTGTTAATTTAAATTTAAGCAATGTAAAGTTTTGTTTGCACATGTGTAAAAAGAGAGTTCTGTACCCAAGCCTTAAGGTAGATTAATAATTTATAAGTTTCATCGGTTTGTTATATCTGTCAGTCATTGGGGTATGTGGAGTACTGCCAACACACCAATATTGTCATGAAAACTGAAAGCAAGTGAAAATGGATGTTGGCCATAGCACCTCTGTCTTTGTACATTTAGCACGAGCAGCTGTTTGGGTCCTCAAGGCCTACATCACAAATGGTTAATGATGACACTAAAAGCTAGACCCCTCATGGTGTTTAGAGGTGGAAGAGGAAGGAGGGGGGATCACCTTGGGTATTTTCATTTGTCATAAGTATTGACTGAGATTCTGAGTACATTTTATGCTTAAGACAGTTGTTAATGGGCAAAACCTAGTGGGAGGGGGGAGGTTGAATTCATTTAGAATTTGTGTAAAAAAGTTTTTAAATTGCCAGGTCATAGGGATGATAAAGTAGGGTTTACACTGTTTTTTTTTTTTGTTTGCTAACTGGAAAGACAAATGTGTATCTGAAATGCAGTGCATCTTGTTTGCAGGCAATCTTTTGATGCAGTGCAGACAATGTACAGTGCTGGTTTAATTTTAAAAGTGCAGGTATTGTGTTCCAAGTAGCCAGTCATTTCATGGAACGATGGCATTATTAACACCTGTTTTGTTCATGGAATGGAGGCTGCTACTCCTGTTTCTTCAGAGAGTGTAGACACTGCCCACATCTGTGCACATGATACTGTACATGTAGATATTATTAACATCTGTGTACATAATATTGTTCCATAGAATATTGTTAACATGTACACAGAATAGTGTTCCACATGGTAGTTGTTAACATGTGCACATGATATTGTACCACGTAGACATTATTAACATCGGTATGCATAATACTGTTCCATGTGAATATTGTTGAAATCTGTGGCCAGGCTTTTGCACCCTTGTCATTGTAATTAGATTTACAAATCAAATTAATCATTCCAAACATATGCTGGGAAATAATGAATCCAAAGTGTCTTGGATAATGTTTACCAACAACACAGAGTATAATGGCAATATCTCGTGCGTCAATCATCACACTGCTTACCTCCGTCTATTGTGTTTGAAGATGATTTTTTTTTTAAATCTGTAACATAGTTCCCATCACTTATGAAGCCTTTTTAGCTTTGGCAAGATTTTAATGTAAGGTACAGGAGCCTATTTTAAAATTGTCCAAATGTGAGTAGGCCTATTGACAAATATATTTCAAGCTGTCAAGATATACGAATTAGAGCTAAGTACATTTCTTTTTTTTTTTCTTTTTTTGTGTGGACAGTTGAAGTATACAGGACATCTTCCATCACTTGTATTAAATGTTATTTGTTGATCTGTACACTTGTGTCTGTGTCGGTTATAACGCATGTATGCGTTTACGGCAAAAACGATTATCATTAAGGTGAATTTATTGTAAATGTTAGTCAAATTTAATTGATTGGAGCATGATTGTGATTTTTACAGGCAAAATATGATGATAAAAAAAGAAGGCAATAGCAGGTGATAGAATCAGTTTGAAGAACCTGTGATGTAGAATAACTTCTGTGGATCTGATAATAACAATGGATTTGTTCATCATGTAAAATGTGTAAGGTATATCATTCTGTAATAGAGTAGTGTTGATGTACAGCCAAATAGGAAGAAATGTGTGGTTCCACCTCCCAGTTAGCCTTGCTTTTCACCCAACCAGTCCTCTACTCCTGCTTTGGCTAATTACGATAAATAACAATGCCTGTTTCAGTCTTTCAAAACTAAAATGTTAAGATTACAGTATGTAAGATGATAAATATTTCTGTGCTAATGGAAGTATCAAAACCATTTGTTTATCATAATGACTTTGTAAAATAAATTAGAAGAAATATAATTAATGAAATAACTATTCACCCTATAACTGGAACTTACTGTACATACATACAAATATACATACACACACACAGACAAATCAGAGTGCCACAGCTCAACCCCCACAAGTACAGCAACTACACGAGTACACGCACGTGCGTACACACACACACACAAATAGATTTGTTTAGTCTAATCACATAAAACATCACCTTCATGCATGACTGAAACCTTCAATTAAACTAATTCTGTTGGTGTCCAGCGGAGCTTCGTTGAATTGTTTCCTGGAATCTGGTTGACAGGTGTGTTAAAAGACAATATATATAGCCTATCATAATCAGGGTATCAGTCTTTTTAGATGCAGGTGGGATAATCATTAGATGATCAGTTTTTGGATTGGCCCCTTGTACTGGATTGAGAAGTGAACTGTGGTGTGGTTCGTAGCTGTGTCAGTTGCTGGCATGTATAAGCGCATATATATATATATATATATATATATACACATACACTATAAAATACTGCATAAAGAATTGCATAAGTAGAAAATGCATTGCATATCATCAAGCACACTTTTTCTAATCTGCTTGTATATAATTTGTCCATCATATGAAGTGTATGAGGTATAGTTTTCTGTAATGGTGTTAATGTACAGATTAATAGGATAATGGTGTCGTTCTGCCGACCCAATCTTGGCAACTACTTTGGCTATCTTGTGATGGTTGCGAGGATCAACATCCCCATGGCCCAGTCTCTGACCAGGCCTCCTGATTGGTGGTCTGGTCAACCAGGCTGTTGGATGCCATAAGTTCACCAACTAATTGCAGGAGAGTGTGCAGTTTAAGAGACTAAGTTAATATTGTGATAATAGCACGAGGCTAGCAGTCGTCGTGTGCATGTCTACGCCATCAGTGCTCTGGTGCATTGCAGTGGGGGGGGGATGGTGAAACTTCCTGTAAGTATCAAATGTAATTCTATAAGTGGTTAGTCTAGATAGTGCAAGATAGTTCTTTTTTCCCCCCATTGTTATTTAGATAGATGTGAGGCATGTTTTGTTGTAGTAATGTTAGCCTCATGGGAATTCTTGTCTATTTTTACACTCCTCAAAATGATTAAAGCCTTTTAACAAACTATTCCTGCCTGAATTCACTGACTGACCAGCCAAGAGAGGCCTACACACACCACTCCTTTAAGGTTCAGTCAAGTCTTTATAAGCTAGCTGGATCTCTATGGTATCACATTGCACACCGTCGTGACAAAACCTAAAGCCTGCAACTCCCATTAAGCAAGCTTGGCTTTCTTGAGCAACTATTTCTGCTCTGGTATTGGCATCATGAGTGATATCTAGCCACTCTAGGTACTGTACCTCTTTGACGTGAATATTTCTAAATAGCCATACTGCTCTGTGACATGGATATTGCTACAGAGCTATGCTGGCTTAGTGCTTTTTTGCTAATTTCTTACTCGTGCAGCTGTATAATGCAAGAGCTTTGCCTTGAGAAAACATAGCCTTTTGATGCACACACACACACACACACACACACACACACACACACACACACACACACACACACACACACACTTCCTGGTGGCCGGGGTGTATGTGACCCACGTGTCGTTATCACGTTCTAAATCAACATTATTTTTTGGTGCCTGTTGCATGATGCCTTGTTTGCAACTCATTCAAGGCACTAACAATCTAACTACACCATTCCTTATTGTTGCTATACAATTTGTTTCTTGGTGTTCGTGTAAGGACGACTACTTGAGTGCTGTGAACCGAACTAAAGGGCATCGGACATGATAATTAATGTCCTCGGTGGGTACAATTAGGAAACCAGTCGCTGCTGGCAAGGCAAGTTTATGTAGGCATTAAAACAGATAATGGCAAGTGCAGATTTGGTTCCTTCCCAAAATTGAGAGCAGTTTCATTCTTGCTGCTGTTCCTCTTCGAGAATGCTCCACATCATAAATGTCTAAATCCCTCTCATAATTAGAGAAAGGTACAGTAAATTGAATTCCAATGCAGTATGTAGATAACAAAAATCAAATCCTCTCCAAGAGGCTCTTGTTAGGGACATCTTGTACTCTCTCTTTGTGTGAAGGATTTGTCTTGTTGATCTGTGAAAGGTCAACTAATTTTGTATACTTGGTCACACATTGTATATCCCTGGTCTCACATCACATGGCCAGGCAGATTTTTTAATATTACTTGAATATAATTTCCCCATAGTATACAGTACTGTGCTTATATATAGTGTGTGTGTATCTAAAAATAATATATGTTGTACCTAGTAGCCAGAATGCATTACTAAGGGGCCCAATTTGCCTAATAAGCCAAGTTTTCCTGAATTTAGATATTTTTCTAATTTTTCTTATGAAATGATAAAACTATCCATTACATTATGTACGAGTTAATTTTTTTGTAGTTTGAGGTAAAACGTAGAAATCTGACCCAACCTATCTTAACCAAAGCTAAACTAACATAATTAGGTCAGTAATTCATGTTCCTAATATAATATAATAAAAGTATTTCAAATACACCCAATGGGAATTTTGTTTTGAAAATAACAAAAATCACTGCCTATTAGGCAAATTGGGCCTTGCATAGTAGGCCAAGTAGTGCATTCTCACTATTAGGTACATTTTTATATATATATATATATATATATATATATATATATATATGTGTGTGTGTGCATACACAGTATATATATCTACATACAAACTATCTTAATATGCAGTTGTGTTAGGTCTTTATCTTCATAATAAGATAATTGTAGTTTTCATCTTTCGGCTGAAAGGTTTGCCAGTTTTCTCTGTTAAAGCTTCAGTGTTTGCATCAATTTGTTCTGTATCTGAGTCACCATGTAAACAAACCATTGAATATTTGCCTAAATAACCCCAATATTTGTGACGTGTTATTTTGCCTTCCTCCCAAAACAATCCCCCCAAAAAATCCGATGATCACCATGAAGTCAAACAAGTATATAATTTGATCTAAGTGTTGTTTAGAATAGTTGTGGCGTGGCCTAGTCCTTGCCTTCCTTTATCATATAGTTTTGTCTCTTCTGGTCAGGCAATAAAAGATTGTTTATTTCAGTAATGTTATATGCCAGTTTTGAATTGCTTTAAGTGCTCCTGTTTGCAGGTTTTAGGAATCAAAAGATGCTGTTTGGAATAGAAAGTTGTCATGTGTTGGTTAAATGAAAGTCTTAATAAATGTGATGTTCGCAGATTTTGTGCTTCTAGAATCAGATACCGAAGGAATGTTTTTGTCTTTTAAATTGTGATGGCAATAAAACTTGGGAGATGTTTACATTTTTAATTTTTTTTTTCTCCGTTGTCATCTTTTCACATAAAAAGTTCAGCTATTATTCATTATCAAAAATTCACCTTTATATCATTCATATTGCAGACGATGAATCACAATAGTGGGGCTGAAGATATGAAAACTAGAGCACACCATGAGATGAGATGATGATGCTTCGGTCCGCCCTAGGACCATTATCAGGTCGATTGTGATGGGAGCGAGACTGATGAAGATTAAGATTAAGCCACCCAAGAGGTGGCATGGGCATGAATAGCCTGTAAATGGGAGCGAGGGAAACACGACCATTAAGTAAGGCAAGAGAGAGAGGTGCGGAGGAGGAAATTCGTCCTCGCCTCTCTTGCCTTACTTAATGCCCCTGGCTCCCAGTTACAGCCCCGCTCCTGTGCCAGGTAAGTCCACTACAGTAGCCCGTGCTACTTGGAACTTTTGCTCCGAGTAGCTGAATCTAAAACAACCACCGCCACCACCTGGCTCCCGTCACAATTGACTCGATGATGGTCCGGGACGGTCCAAAACGTTGTCGTCTCCTGATCTTCTGGTTTGTGGTTTAGTCGTCTTCGTTCATATTGTTTATTTCCTTCATTTAGTGCTTATCAGTATTAATTATGCTAACCAGTTTAGTTATACAGTACTTATTTAAATTATTTGAATATCAAACTTAAATTTTAAAAAGTTGTCACATAATATATTGTTCAGTGACTCGAGACTTACTATATAGATGACCTAATAATCTCTTTCCGCCCTTGTATTGGCATCTTAAATGGTATTTAATTTCTTCGAGTCAATTGGTCATTAAAGTGCTATATAATCGTACTGGCTTAGTGCTTTACTCTGATGATTACATCTTAAATTTTTGAAAATTATTTACATATTTTAATTTTCCTGTAGTTTTGATGGCTCAGAATTACTATCTGCATGAGCAGTATGAGATACACAGGTGGTGTGTGAAATGTTGCATTGCTTTTAAATACCTTGCTAATAAATATTCTCCAGGAAGAAGTAATGTTTTTGCATGTATTGGGCAAACCTGATTGTGTAGGGTCATAATAGTTGAAGTTAAGTTTTTCTGTTGTGTGTTTGTGTAATAACTTTTAATTCATGTTTTACAACCAATCTGTTACTTGGACTGGTGGCATTGTTATGCCTTTTAATGTATTCATTTAATGAAGAAAGTATTTATATTGTTGAGTTTTTGCTAGAAGTCTCAAGCACACAGCATGGTTGGATACTGTGGTAAGGTATTTCAGGTACTGTATGGGTACCCTTGGCTGTGGTTAATAGAGTACTTACGTGTCAGCCTATGGGATCTGTACGTCATACCATGGTTATGGCTTCGTTGTGGTACGGTATTTATCAAACAGTTTATGAGCTCTGAAACTCATGGCCATCCCTTGGGTTGAGAATGACCTCGGAGCTTGTACGCAGCTTAATACCGTACAGATTAAGGTGCCACGAGGTAAACGGTACCACTCTCAAGTAGGCACATAAGAACTCTGTGAATACCAGCCAATTAAAAGTTCAAGTTTTGATATTTGAACAGTACCAGTAAGTTAAATAATTGGTACTCACTTCTTGTCTTGAAATTTATGTTGATTAAGTAGGGGAACCAAACCATATCGTCTAGATATACAGTAATTCTAAGTCACATTTTCATGCAAGGTTTCTGATGTTGTTCTGGGTATCTCATTAGTATCTGTAGCTTGTTTATTTGTATTGTTAACCATGTGTTTTGTTTTTTTAAGTTTTCTGAATATGCATATTTCCACAAGTGATTGAAAGTGTTATATTTTATGCCTAAGTGAAGAGTAGAATGTGTTTGCTTTATCTAAAAATTTTTACTGTATTTGACTTTCATGGTTTGTAATTGAAAGTATGTTTTATTGCATATGTAAATTTACACTAGTTTACCTAGCAATATTTTTACAATCACTATTCCTACAGAAAATGCCTTTTATACAATTTTAGTGAGTGAAAAGGTAGAAACCATTGCATATGTATTTATTATCTCTTACCTTTGTTGCATGATTATTATAAAAATTTGATGTCTTTTTTTGTTTTTATTTCTGTTGAGGTCAAAAATGTTTAGGGATGCGATTTTGTATGATCAACTGTTATGCATTTTTATATCCACAAGGGGCCTATGGCTTGTTTAATGATCTAGTTATTTGCCTGTAACCACTTAATATGGAGCAAATATTTAGCAATTTTGAACAGTGTTTTACTTAACCTTTCCATCAAGCAAGCACTTATTTTTATGGCTTTTAGTAGAATGTGATGGCAGTATGTTTGGCACTTACAATAATGAAAATATTGTCAAAAGTTATATTGATGGTCGATTTACCGTGTTCGCTGGCATAAGAGACATTTTACAAAGATGTCTTTAAGAAACTTTCAATACATGTATGATAATTTTAATATTTTATGTTCACGTGATTTGTAGGGGAAAACATTTTTTATACACACAGTATAATATTAAGTTTATGATGAATAAAAAATATGTATCTTATGTGCTGGAAAAATAAGGTATGTACAGTATTACAGTACTTAAATTTATTAAAGCTATATTAAAAAACTGTTAAGTTAAATACACAATTTTATTAAGGATAAATTTTAATACACTAGTATTATATACCCTAATCTGTAGTTACACTGCTGTCTCCAGGTTCAATCTTCTTCTTTTTGCCTCTCTTTCTTGACTGTTTTCTTAATTTCTTTACACTGTTGGATCTCTCTAGACACAGTTTCTCTGTTTTACGTGGAATTTCATGAGTTGTATCACCCGTTTCAGATCTCAAGTCATGTTTTCTCTTAACTTTTTCTTGCTCTCATATTTTTCTGGCATTGTTACACAGTGGCTGCAACTATCGGCTTTATTCACACATTTGCATTCGACCTCGGCCACCTCCTCTGTCTTCAATGCACAATTCAGTTCCCCATTTATTTTCTGGCCTGCACAGTTGGGGGATGTTTTGAACATAGTAGTCATCTTTTCACAAGAAGTTGCCAAGATGGCTCCATGGTCTCTCTTCTTCATAACCTTATAATTTTCTAAATACCTGAAATAATACTGATAGTTAAATAAAATTTAAATTCAGAACTGTATTTATACCATCAATAACAACTTAGTTTAGTATTAACACTTCATTTTTCTGTACTATTTCTGATTTTTATGTTAGGTGGAAACATAAACTAAACCTATTTAAAAAAAAAAAAAGCCAAAAATTATGTTGTCATTAATGACTCAATATTTTGCATCTTGCTTGCTTTTGGTTTATTACCTAATATTTTTTGGATGAGGCCATGGGTAGACATCCTGCTTGTTAAGAATCCACTGTGGAGATACTGCCAAAGATGAGCATCTGGATGCTATTTCTTCCTGTAAATATTTTGTTGAAATGAGCAAGAGCATTACAATAAGCTAACCCTGATAACTATTAGCACAGGTGGAAACCATGTACCCAAATGAGCTGCATACATTACAAAGAATTATGTTAAGTGTTGGTTGGAAACAAATGGAATGCACTAAGAAGTGAGGTGGAGGCTCTGACTATTCATTTTCATAAGTAGAGATGATGATGAGCCCAATAGGCTCAGGAACTTGTACTCTAGTCAAGAGGCAGGACCAATGAGCCAAAACTCGGCCCCCCCCCTCCCTCAAGAAACTACCAGTATTAAGCAACTGGTGGATCATCTTGAGATGAATTCGGGGCTTACCTCCAGGAAGAATCCCGTAGCAGCTATCTAACTCCCAGGTACCGTACCTATTTACTGCTAGGTGAACAGGGGCATCAGGGTGAAAGAAACTGCCCATGTGTTTTCACCTCCACCGGAGATTGAACCCAGAACTTCAGGACTACGAATCCCGAGCGCTGTCCACTCAGCTGTCGGGTACCTTGTACAAGTACAGTCAAGTGACCAATCTACCTCGGATCATAAACGATCAATGCCATGTTATAATTTTGACTAACGCCACTCAAGACATGCACCACTGTGACTTTCTAACAATTATCCAGCTAAGTTTGTTTTCTAATGTTTGCCAACTGGGCTCAATTTGATTAGGATTAATTTACAAACTATAATTAAGGGTCATGGTTACAATGCATGGCAAAACCACTGCTGTATTCACCTAGTTGTGTTTGCGGGGGTTGAGCTTTGCTCTTTCGGCCAGTCTGTCAACTGTCAATCAACTGTTTACTAACTACTATTTTTTTTTTTCCACACCACCCACACACACACACACACACACCCCAGGACAGCCGTGACAGCTGACTAACTCCCAAGTACCTATTTGTGCTAGGTAACGGGCATTCAGGGTGAAAGAAACTTTGCCCATTTGTAGGTAAGCATCATAGCACAAATGTTTTGTTTTCTATAGCAATCTAATATTCAATGTGCACAGCCATACAATAAACTGCTACACTCACTAGTGCTTAATGTTGCAGTCATTCATTAAATTTAGTAATGTGGATAATTCTTGTGAGAATAAGGGGATAGCAGCTCCTTACCTGCAAGCTAGTGTCAAATCCTTCAGATTCTCACAATAATCTATTTAATCCTTTATTGTCCTATATTGCAAGTCTAACTACAAGCTAAGTGCTCATACCCTATGTCATTACTGATTGTTTTATGTATAATTCAGACATTTCTATGGTGAATAATTAAGAAATCTAGAGAAGTTGCAATGGATTAAATTTTAATATAAAATTCCCTATAGAGACCTCACCTTCAAAAATCTATCTGTTTGAAAAGAGAAGTACAGTATTATGCAGAGGAATGCTAATCATCCCAGATCAGTCTGTTCCATACCAGGAACAGTTGAGAACTGTAGGACTAACACGTAATTAGACATAAGAGTGCTGATCTCATCAAGACTAAAATACTGAACAAATTGGAATACAGTATATTAATCCAGATCACTAAGATTTTAAAGTGTAATGTAACTAAATGGGGGCAACAGCTTCAAGCTCAATACACCACACTGTAGGATTTAAAATAAGAAATGCTTAATCACCCACAGAATAATAAGCCCATGAAATTGCCTATCTGCAAATGCTTAGAAGGTACTCTAGTTCAAAATTCACCTGCAAAAATTCCTCATGAATAATGGGGGGACCTATGACAACTACTAGAGATGGTGGCCCTCGTGGAAGTATTTTATCCTAAAATGTCAAAGTTTAGCACATCTGTATTTTGTTTTCATTACTGTAAATTACCTCATCTGAGCTGTCAAAGTAGCACATTTTATTCTTGACTTTCTTTCTCTTCTTTGGATATCGTCTTTACCGGTGAGATCCCAATAACGAGGTTTCTTAAGAGTTGGATCGATTGCCATTTCCACAACCGCTTTAGATTCTTAGCAGGAACGTCACAACCCTCGTCATGAGTTAG
>WNGS01009202.1:15673746-15690898 GCA_020271785.1 Procambarus virginalis
TCTGGCTATTTTCCTTCAATTATTCATGCGTCTATAGCCCCCACCCATTTTCCTAAGATCAGAACAAGAGTGACACAAAAGGGCATCTACAATAGTACGTTCGTTTAATATCTGAATTCCTCCAGTAACAGAAGATATTTTAAACTGAAGATATTTACGTGACAGATGTTCTGTCACACATAACAGTAAACTATCATGCTCAAAATGTTGTATGTAATTTGTGGCCTTATATAATATTCCATTTCTGAACCTACAAATTATACACTATAACATGTTCCTATGTATATTTAATAAACACAAATTATTATTAAGATTTAAAATACTTTATTTTGACAACAACATACTCAAGAACTTTCCCTATGACTCACCTGTGTCTCATGATGTCTGTAGCACCAGAATGGACTCCAGACTCCTCAGAGTTCTCTGGTGGCGTGTTAGAAGATGATGTTGAGACCGAGTCACTGCGCTGGGAGCGATCTTCGTGAGCAACACCGGAGTCATTACTGCGGGTGCTACGTGGAGTCATAGGGCCCTGCACAAACGAAAGCCAGTGCTACAGGTAAGTGTGGTACAGAAAGTTGAGTGTGGTACAGAAAGTTGAGTGTGGTACAGAAAGTTGAGTGTGGTATAGAAAGTAAGTCTGTCATGACAATTATTTTTACTTTACTAATTTTGTGATGTTAAAATTGATATGTTTTCTGGTACCCATAGCATACCCATAATTTACTAAGCAAATCTGTTCGTTAACAAAACTCATTATTACTGTACATTGGAACACGTTAGGTTTATGTCAGTGGATGAGTACATTACACTGCTCCAATCTTGTTAACCCTTACACTGCTCCAGTCTTGTTAATCCTTACACTGCTCCAATCTTGTTAACAAGATTGTTCTTTATAAATATTGCAAACATTCTTAGGTTAGCTTTTAACCCTTAACCTTTACACTGCTCCAATCTTGTTAACAAGATTGGAGCAGTAAGGGTTAACAAGACTGGAGCAGTGTAAGGTAACAAGACTGGAGCAGTGTAAGGGTTAAGGGTTAAAAGCTAGCCTAAGAATGTTTGCAATATTTACAAAGAACACGAGAGTCAATGCTCTTCAACACAATACAGCATGGAGAAGCGTACTACAGTGGCGTAGTGTTCGAATGAGGGCGAAGGAAAGACCCCATTTGTGTAAGTGGGTCTAGTCATACGTAAGTATAAAAAAAAATTCTGAAGTAACATACATCCTTTCTCCATTGTGTACAGGACATTTGAAAATGTGTAGGTTTCATCGGAAAATGTTGGTTTTTAATACACTTGAACATAAACTGGGTCTTTCCTTCACCTTTACAATACAGCATATTCACATTTTAAGTTATGCCTAAAGTGCATTGCGTATTAGTTGCTTTATATGATATACAATATTTACCAACTAATAATCGATGTAACATGTTCTAATGTTCTAATAAGGTCCCAGTAGTACAGTCGGCTTCGTTCTCGACTCACAATCCAGTTACCCAGTTACGTGACCCACTTGGGTCGAGTAACTGGTCGATTCGACTAACTCGACACCACAATCGACCCAGTTACACACAATAACTGGGTTCGAATCCCAAGCGGAACAGAAATGGTTAGGCGCGTTTCCTATCAGCTAATGCATCTGTTCACCTAGCAGCAAGTAGGTACCCAGGAGTTAGTCAGCCTGTTGTATCAACTAGCTGTGATTTATTATTGCATAACCACATGTAAACATTTATGTTGCAGGTCCAACAGTGTGGATGATCTGACCCAGCTACCTCCTGACCCTAGTCACGTGTTGACTCCGCCAAAGGCCATGTCCATGCCTCGTCTTTAATGGGCTCTGGCAGTCCCTTTGCATACACTTGTGTTGGTGGGAATGTGTCTGCTGGCACAGTGTCTCCTGGCCAACGTCTGTATTGTACCCAGCTGCAGAATCAACAGTTGTCATTCGAAGGCAGCGAAATCTAACACAGGAAATCAAACCACCCGTTGATCCAATTTATGGCACGAGACCTTTGACCTCCTTCACAGATCAGCAGCAACAGGACACCAAGAAGAAGAATACAAATGAAGATTTAATGGCCATTGCACAAAACAGTTTTAACAGCAATCAGTCAACAAATTCAAGTGGTTATCATAGCAGTGCTAATGGTAGTAGCGGCAGTAACAGCTCTAGTAACTCACCCGTTCCTCAACACCCAGGGTCCTCTTGCTCTCCCGGACTACCTATTTATGGACAAAAACCTCCTCACGGTGGTATCCAGAATATCTATGGCCACACGAACCGTTCAAACCCAAGAGTTAACTCTCACAGTCCACAGAGTTTGTATGGCCATCTACAGTTTCTGGCTCGAGTGCATCTGTCAAACTGCCCCAGGCACCACAGATCCCCCTACCACCTATTCCTCAGGGTGCTGTACCACCAGGTGCAGTTCACCAGAGTTCGTTGCAAGATATTTATGGTCGCACTACTGGTCAAAAGATTTATGGGCACCTTGGGGATTCCAATAGTATTTATGGCACAGGCCCAGCCAGACATCCAGTGGGCCGCTCAGTTAGCTTGAGATCATCCTCGGGGGCAGTGCCCAAGTACAATATGGGTGGGTTTTCACATTCATCCAGAGAGTCTAGTTACAATACAAATGTGTGAGTTCATGTAGAGATGATTTTTTTAGGGTTTAGGGTTGCATTTGATGTTGTTGCCTATGTTGTGCCAGACTAGGTCAAAAACTCTCCTCCTTTTTGTACAATATCAACATGGATGCTACAAGTGGATCTCACTGAAGAGTCTTTGAACACATTTGAGCTGTCATGCGTTAATTTATACTTGTGTGCTCAAGAGAATATGAAATATTTTACCCGTCCATTCCTGGTGACTGTAAGAGTGGGAGGGCGAGGCTTCGCATAACACTGAGCCCTCTCTTGTCTCATATCCTATGAGGAAAATATATATTACTTGTGTGTTGCTATATTACTTTTTGAGACATTAAATGTATCAAATCTTATGTACATATCATACGATAATGGCTCAGTACAGTACATAGACTCATGTTTATTACATATTTACTTGTGCTCTAAAGAGTGATGGCCATAATTGTTATATTTTTTTGTTACTAGTAAACTGTCTCATATTTAAAGATGAACTGCTGATCAAACGTCTGGGAGAACAAATTTGTCTTATGACAGATGTCTGGATCTTGTCTGATCAGTATTTTAGTGATTAACTAAACATAAAAACTATATTTAAATATACTATTATTCTGATTTGTAAATATTTAATATAACATTCATGATTTCATCATGATTGAAGAACTTAGTTATATTTTTATCTGTTTTAGGTATTGTGTCACCAATTTGTTTTCTGTTTGAGCATTCCTACATAACTAAGGAAATTACAACCAGTTAATTTATTGATCTTCTCAAGCCGAGGATGAAGACACCTGTACTATACGAGCGTCTTCAAGTGCATCAACTAAATCACCCAAATATTCTTTGAACGGCAACTTTTAAACTTTAGGGCTTTATGATCTTAAAATTATCAAAGCCTCTTTAAAGACGTATTCACGTGTTAAACTAACCAGTGTCAGAAGAGTGTTAGTTGCATTGTGGCTGGATCTTAAAGCCTTATTCCAATGCACTTGGAATTAATGCTGATGGTCTAATTTTTGTTTAACTAATGATGTTTTCAGCTACAGTATTTGCAGACAAGGATAATGCTGATATCACGAAATTGTTTTGCAGAAATATGTGGGTATGAATGATCTTTTTTCTTCTTCACTAACCTACTAATACCACCACCACCACCACCATCACCACCACCATTACTCATCGTCTGCACCATTACCAACATCACTACCTCCATCACCATCACCAGTTTCACCACCACCACCACCACCACCACCATTATCATCACCATCACAATTATAACTATCATTATCATCACCAGCAGCACGACAATGACCTTCACCAACACCGTCATCACTCCTGTTATCCCACTCACACAGGGTGGGAAGGTATCCCTCTATAAGGGGTGTTAAACTATACTTCTTCTACCTTCTATTCTAACTAGCATTATGGAAACTAATACCATCATATAGGAAGCTAATACTGTACTACCATCATGGTAACCTATAGTACTGTACTACCATCATGGGAACCTAGTACTACACTACCACTTTGGGAAATTAGTACCACAGCCTTTGTCAGTCATTTCAGAGAATTCATCCTTAATGTGTCCCACTTAAGTGATATTATTATTACAAATAATGTAGCTATTAACATCTCCAGTATTTGATCTGAGCTGTAAACTCTTTGGTAAACCAAAGAATGATGTTTGTTTACATCTGCCATAGATCTATGTATATGAGTTTGATGTATATACCTTAAATAAGTTTGTAAATATCATTATACATTCAACACATTGAGTTCTATTGTCATATATTAAGTCTAGTTAAACATTATTTTTATTGTATTGTGAATTGTATATAAGTTGTAAAGTATATTAATGCATCTCTCTAATTCCATTATGACTTTTTAATCTTGATCAAAAGTTATCCACATACAGTATATACAAAATGAGATACTGATAGCTACTTTGGATTTATATATTCAGAGATTAAATATAAACCAGAATTTTATTCCTTCTTGTCAAAGTTATGATTAAAAATTTTTAATCTTAGTTAAATCACAGAAAAGTTAGATAATAATATTTAGAAAAATTATCTAATTTTTTCCAAACGCATTTCTTGTGCCAAATAGTTGATCCGTAGCAGTGTTCAGGCCTGTGAGAAAACCAAAGGAAAAATGCTTAGGTGTATGTTAAGGGTAAATTCAAGTTGAGTTTATCTGTAGTGTATGTACATACTCAAAATACTGTACTGTATCTGATTCAGGCAATAATTGTTGTTATTGTGGATTAAAAGTGTGTATTAGATATGTAAAATATTATAGTGTGATGATTGTATATAGCAAGTGTGTGTTAGGTTGCTACAGATTGCAAGAGGTATTAGTAATGCCAAAAGAAATCACATTAACATGATGTATCATTGAGAGCATCAGTAGGAGCAGTGAGGAGGTTTCGAACCTACGCTCAGGGTACTCCCAAGCACATGCCTTAGACTACTATACCACGACATGAGTTAAAGTAGTGCACCCTGGGATTCACCTGAATCCTCTAGGGGATCCTGAGGCTTCAACTGACCCCTTGTCCAAGGTGTGTGCTTGGGATTACCCAGAGCATAGGTTCGAATCCTCCTCATGGCTTCTACTGATTTTCTCCGGTATTAGTAACGCCTGAAGTCTGTAGTGACAAATTGATTGCCACAATTCAAAATATATGTTGTCTACTGCTTAAACAGTACACACATAAAGTTATCTCCTTTGTGTGAATTTATGTGAGCTTGTGAGTGTGTATGTTTCTATGTATGTGTGAACACATACATGCAGCATTTATATGTACACAAGTAGGCATGAATGGGAACCTATTGGTGAATACTGTATAAGTGGGTGATGTGTTCTGTATTGATAAGGGGCGTCATGTATACACAGGTACCACAAACGTGAAATCATGTGCATTTACACAAATTTGTATTAACAATGCCAAGTAATCACATACCTTACTGAGGTACCATCTACGTCTTCTAAGATTTACTGAGGACTCTATGTCTGCCAAGAATTATTGAGGTATCTTTGTCTGTCAAGAGTTACTAAAGGGTCCGTCTGCCAAGATTTACCAAGGTATTATCTTCGTCAATAAGGAATTATGGTGTTTTCCTCTGCTCTTCATGTTAACTTTGGCTGTCAAAGATGCTGAAAAGTTAACTAAGCTAAACAGGAATGAGGGTAAAACTTCCATTGTTTACTAATCCTCTGTACAAAGCTCTGCCTCACCACGTCATTATCCTCCGCAACAGTACAATAAACACTAATTAAGCAAGCAAAGTATTGTATGTTGTAGATATTGGTGATCTCAATGTGCTTCAGTCGTGTTTCATAGAATGTAATAGAGTAAGGAATTTTCCACACACATTACGACCTGTTAAGGACCAATTTTTATATACTTCTCTCGTTTGCTTGGATGCCTTTTCTAGTCTGTCAATACTAAGCTGCATGTAGACCAGTGGTTGTTAGGCAGTATCCAAAGAGCTAACTGGAAAGCAAATCTGCCTGGTACTGCATAATTTAGTATATATAATGGATGAATTATTTTTTATAATTATATAAATTGTAAAATTGCAATATATGTGTGCGTGTGCCTGTTTGCAGTACTCTGGGGTTCCTGTATTCAATCTCAACTATCAATGTTATTATTTTTCATTGTTTTATAAGGAGATTATCTATGTAATTGTTTTCCAGCATAATGCCAATGTACTTGTATCAATAAAAATACCTTCAAAGGAGATTTGGTTTCGGTTTAATCCTCTAGTTTTATTGTAGACTGTGGAAAAAAGTGTTTCTTTTTTCCTTTTATTACATTACAGTACTTTAAGTTTTCAATATGTTATTTAATGTAAAGATTTTAAGGAGGGGGGAGGGGGCTGTTACTGGCTTGCAGGATTACTGTTGTAAGGAACAGGAAACTTTAAGATTATTGAAGTCCCCTTACCCAACGGGCAGGCTGTCCTATGTGGTTACCCATCCAGTTACTGGCCAAACCTAATGGTGTTTTGTCTGACTGAAAGAATGATGGAAATTCATGTGTTTGGCTTGAGAAAGAAAGTTTAGAGGAAAGAGATGGAAGAGAGGACTAGAGCAGTGAGTGAAAGATTAGGGTTGTAAGGAAGGAGTATACCTTGAAATACTTAAAGCTTGTTCTGGGGCAATGAGTGCCATGTTGTGATACAGTTTCGAGGTGTTTATGTGAAAATTCCACTTTGAAATAATAAAGGTCCATTATATGCCTCTGTAACCGTATCCAGTGCCACTCATAGTATGAGTATGAAGTCTCCAGCCTCTCTAATAATAAGTACCATTCCACTACTATTCACATAATGAGTTTGGGGTCCACTGTCACTCACAGGAAGGGTAGGGATTCACTACCACTCACATTTAACTGAATTTACCTGAGAACCATTATCTCTTTAGTGGCCCCGACGAGAACGGGAAGCCGTCGGCTTGTCACACGTCCCCCATTTGTCCTGATGATTTTATCGAGCTGATTGGTAAGAGTACAACTGTCACTCACAGTATGAGTATGGGATGCACTCACAGGATGAGTAAGAGATTCACTACGAGACACAGTACGTGTATGGGTTCCACTCACAAGTTTTGTGCGGGATCCACTACCACTCATAGGATGAGTATGGGATCCACTATCACTCACAGGATGAGTATAGGGTCCACTACCACTCACAGTATGAGTATGGTGTCCATTAATACAATTGATGTGTTTAGGGTTTAGTACCATTCATAGGATGAGTTTAAAATGTAAAATAAACGAACTAAATTAACAAACATTTCATATTACTGCATATATTTTTATTAAGTTTGGTTTACTAAACTTATGAGCTCCTAACTTCATAAACTTAACAGGCTATGAAGAGTTAACATTTTTTGGTCATATCTCCTAAAGTAGTAATGTAACTAGCTCTATATTGATATTTCACAAAGAAAACTTCACCAAAAAAATGTAATAGGGTGCGGTAAAGGCTCTCAGCAAGGTTTCAAAACGTTTTGATGGCTAGTTTTGATTTTGACTTTGAAGTAAAAAGGAGTTTCGCAGGCGCAGGCGTCCCGGTCCAAGGAAGTGATCGGTTCGTCTTCTCTTGGGGAGGAAAACTGTCATTTATTTGATAAGAACAGCCTTCCGACGATATTCTTATTTGAAAAAATATTTAACCTTAAAATACATTTAGCCTTAACTTGCATAATTCTTTGAAATAACTAATAATTAAAGTGTTAACAACTTATGTTCACCTGTGAATACTAGCTGATTGGTCAGAATAAGCACTTGTGATCGCTTTAATAACCCTCCAGAAGTTAATAGGCCTTAAGCCCAGCACCAAGCCAATTACTAACGTGTTTAACCTGACTGTCCGAGCAATGAACACATCAAAATTTATTTTCAAAATACATATACAACCTAAATATATATAATTTAAGCTTTAGTGTTATTGTAATTATGACTATTACAAAAATATTTATATCTATACAAGAGAATGGCTGACTGTTTGTCCGGGGTTGGCGGCCAGATGCTATGGGCTAGCTTCACTCAACTTTCCAAGATGATACATGGGGGGTATGGGAGCATCATAGATCATTTGGGGCTGGCCTCAATGCCACTTATAGAAACTTCAGCATCTGTACTCTACAACAAACCCCTGAAATTTTCACGATCAAATATGAAATCAACGATGTGTTTTCTGTAGTTATTAAGAAGTTTTTTCAGGACTTTGAAATATTTTTTTTTACAGAGAGAAGAGGGGGAGGGGAGGAGAGGGGAGAGACCCGGACACTGCCGGGTAACCTTCTGCTGTATAATATACACGTTAAAATATTTTTTTAAATAAAACAATGCATTCAGGTAAATAAAACTAATTAATATTTAATTGTACGTTTATTTTTTACAGCTTTGTTGATTTACATACATACAGTATATATGTGCTCGGCAAGTTATAGTTCGGTGATTTACAGTAAATTCAATATAAAGACTTTGTTTCTCTTTGTTTATATTATTTTGTAAAAGATGTGAAGCAACAAATCTCCATGATTAGTTTTTGTTGATTCCGGTTTACCCGTCGATAGATGACGTCAGTCTGTTAGTTGATGACGTCAGCTTCTTGGTAGGTGACGTCAGTTTTTGTTAGATGACGTCAGTCTATTAGTTGATGACGTCAGCCCTTTGATAGATGACGTCAGCCCTTTGATAGATGACGTCAGCTCTTTGGCAGATGACGTCAGTTTATTTTTTGATGACGTCAGCCCGTTGTTTGATAACATCAGTTCCTTAAGATGATGATGTCAGTCCACTGGTTGATGACGTCATCCCTTGGCTGACTATATCACCCTTTCGGTTGATGACGTCAGCTCTTTGTCTCTGCGGACCCTAGATTGGCATACTGACACCTGACACACACTGACACCTGACACACACTGACACCTGACACACACTGACACCTGACACACACTGACACCTGGCACACACTGACACCTGACACACACTGACACCTGGCACACACTGACACCTGGCACACACTGACACCTGACACACACTGACACCTGACACACACTGACACCTGACACACACTGACACCTGACACACACTGACACCTGACACACTGACACACTGACACCTGACACACACTGACACCTGACACACTGACACACTGACACACTGACACACTGACACCTGACACACACTGACACCTGACACACACTGACACCTGACACAAACTGACACCTGACACACACTGACACACACTGACACCTGACACACACTGACACCTGACACACACTGACACCTGACACACACTGACACCTGACACACCGACACACTGACACACTGACACACTGACACACTGACACCTGACACACACTGACACCTGACACACACTGACACCTGACACAACTGACACCTGACACCACTGACACACTGACACCTGACACACCTGACACCTGACACACACTGACACCTGACCACTGACACCTGACACACTGACACCTGACACACACTGACACCTGACACACCGACACACTGACACACACTGACACCTGACACACACTGACCCTGACACACACACTGACACCTGACACACACTGACACCTGACACACTGACACCTGACACACACTGACACTGACACACACTGACACCTGCACACACTGACACCTGACACACACTGACACCTGACACACACTGACACCTGACACACGACACACACTGACACCTGACACACACTGACACCTGACACTGACACCTGACACACTGACACCTGACACACTGACACCTGACACCTGACACACCGACACACTGACACCTGACACCACTGACACCTGACACACACTGACACCTGACACACTGACACCTGACACACACTGCACCTGACACACACTGACACCTGACACACACTGACACCTGACAACTGACACCTGACACACACACTGACACCTGACACACACTGACAACTGACACACACTGACACCTGACACACTGACACCTGACACACACTGACACCTGACACACACACTGACACCTGACACACCACTGACAACTCACACACACACTGACACCTGACAACTGCACACGCTGACACCTGACACACACTGACACCGACACATGACACCACTGACACCTGACACATACACTGACCCTGACACACACACTGACACCTGACACACACTACACTGACACACTGACACACACACTGACACCTGACACACACACTGACAACTGACACCTGACACACTGACACACTGACACCTGACAATTGACACTGACAAAAGACTGAAAAATGGCAATGACAACTGACACAGCTAAATGTATCAGTGTGTATCAGTTGTCAGTTATTTATATATATATATATATATATATATATATATATATATATATATATATATATATATATATATATATATATATATATATATATTTATATATTTATATATGAATAAATATATATATATACCCTAAAATTAGGTCACCTTAAGTCACAATATACCTGTATCTCTATCACAACTCCCGAAGATTAACGCTAAGCACTATACAATTTTCTGTACAGTTAAAGAAACGTATAATCTTAATGATAACAATAATAAAAATAACAATATAAATAAGGAATAATAATAGCAAGAATATGAAACAATATTAATATTATTATTATTATTATTTATATAAAAACTGATGAAAGAATTTTGAACTTCAGTTGCTATACATTAAAGATTAAACACCAGAAACATTGAGTTAGATGCTTTCAGTTGACAGTTTCACTAGATGGACGTAAATAAAGAATTGTCTTATAAAATAGCTTGAATACAATAGGTGTACATAAAAGGGTTAACGCGGCAGCTATATACAATAGGTAAATGTCGACTGGTATTGGGTTTATGGAGCCACAATTAATGAACAAATCCTTCAACGTCATCAAAACCAATTTTCAACAGAAACTTATTTGGAAAAATCAGACATAATTTGTAAACATTAAAAGTGTGAAGACATTATTTCAAGCTAATTACAAACAGGAGTATTCATATTATGGGCAAAACAGGTTGTAGTCGCAACTCATAAACTGTAATATTTTGTACCCATGACGAAACCAAGTCGGTGGTACCAACACCGCATGAAATTGGTAACACTGATCATTTGAAATTGGATTATCAGAATAAATACAACTTTCACAAGATCTAAACCCATAACGCAATTCACCATTCAACCATAATTGTTTAATAATAACAACTCCTGCAAGTATAACACTGAGCTGACGGCACCAGCAACACCTGTACACTGACAACATGACACCGGTCACACCTCGTCATGACAAGAAACACTAAAACATATAGCACCTTCAATGATAAATGTAACCGGTACCTGCAACTCATCAAGAAGCCAGTACCTGCAACTCATCAAGGAACCAGTACCTGCAACTCATCAAGAAACCAGGACCTTCAACTCATCAAGAAGCCAGTACCTGCAACTCATCAAGAAACCGGTACCTACAACTCATCAAGAAACCAGTACCTGCAACTCATCAAGAAGCCAGTACCTGCAACTCATCAAGAAACCAGTACCTGCAACTCATCAAGAAACCAGACCTTCAACTCATCAAGAAACCAGTACCTGCAACTCATCAAGAAGCCAGTACCTGCAACTCATCAAGAAACCAGTACCTGCAACTCATCAAGAAGCCAGTACCTGCAACTCATCAAGAAACCAGTACCTGCAACTCATCAAGAAGCCAGTACCTGCAACTCATCAAGAAACCAGTACCTGCAACTCATCAAGAAACCGGTACCTACAACTCATCAAGAAACCAGTACCTGCAACTCATCAAGAAACAGGTACCTGCAACTCATCAAGAAACCAGTACCTGCAACTAATCAAGAAACCGGTACCTACAACTCATCAAGAAACAGGTACCTGCAACTCATGAAGAAACAGGAACCTGCAACTCATCAAGAAACCAGTACCTGCAACTCATCAAGAAACCAGTACCTGCAACTCATCAAGAAACCAGTACCTGCAACTCATCAAGAAACAGGAACCTGCAACTCATCAAGAAACCAGTACCTGCAACTCATCAAGAAACCAGTACCTACACCACACCAAACAGAAAAAAAACAGCTCCTGCAACCTAGACTAGACATAAAAACAGTACCTGAATATACAGACTAGAACGAAAACAAAATATTTCATGTAATACAAAAGAGAAAAAACAGTACCTGCACTACACAGTATAACAGACAAATCATACCAGGCATCAAAGACTAAATCAAACAGTTCCTGCGACATATTATTTGAATATTTGTACTGGCAACACTGACCAGATAGAGAAAACGGTACTGGCAACACTGACCAGATAGAGAAAACGGTACTGGCAACACTGACTAGAGAAAACGGTACTGGCAACACTGACTAGATAGAGAAAACGGTACTGGCAACACTGACTAGATAGAGAAAAACGGTACTGGCAACACTGACTAGATAGAGAAAACGGTACTGGCAACACTGACTAGATAGAGAAAACGGTACTGGCAACACTGACCAGATAGAGAAAACGGTACTGGCAACACTGACAAGATAGAGAAAACGGTACTGGCAACACTGACCAGATAGAGAAAACGGTACTGGCAACACTGACCAGATAGAGAAAACGGTACTGGCAACACTGACCAGATAGAGAAAACTGTACTGGCAACACTGACCAGATAGAGAAAACGGTACTGGCAACACTGACTAGATAGAGAAAACGGTACTGGCAACACTGACTAGATAGAGAAAACGGTACTGGCAACACTGACCAGATAGAGAAAACGGTACTAGCAACACTGACTAGATAGAGAAAACGGTACTGGCAACACTGACTAGATAGAGAAAACGGTACTGGCAACACTGACTAGATAGAGAAAACGGTACTGGCAACACTGACTAGATAGAGAAAACGGTACTGGCAACACTGACTAGATAGAGAAAAACGGTACTGGCAACACTGACCAGATAGAGAAAACGGTACTGGCAACACTGACCAGATAGAGAAAACGGTACTGGCAACACTGACTAGATTGAGAAAACGGTACTGGCAACACTGACTAGATAGAGAAAACGGTACTGGCAACACTGACTACATAGAGAAAACGGTACTGGCAACACTGACCAGATAGAGAAAACGGTACTGGCAACACTGACTAGATAGAGAAAACGGTACTGGCAACACTGACTAGATAGAGAAAACGGTACTGGCAACACTGACTAGATAGAGAAAACGGTACTGGCAACACTGACTAGATAGAGAAAACGGTACTGGCAACACTGACCAGATAGAGAAAACGGTACTGGCAACACTGACCAGATAGAGAAAACGGTACTGGCAACACTGACTAGATAGAGAAAACGGTACTGGCAACACTGACTAGATAGAGAAAACGGTACTGGCAACACTGACTAGATAGAGAAAACGGTACTGGCAACACTGACTAGATAGAGAAAACGGTACTGGCAACACTGACTAGATAGAGAAAACGGTACTGGCAACACTGACCAGATAGAGAAAACTGTACCAGCAACACATGAAGAGTGGCGGACTGTACCAGCAACACATGAAGAGTGGCGGACTGTACCAGCAACACATGAAGAGTGGCGGACTGTACCAGCAACACATGAAGAGTGGCGGACTGTACCAGCAACACATGAAGAGTGGCGGACTGTACCAGCAACACACGAAGAGTGGCGGACTGTACCAGCAACACATGAAGAGTGGCGGACTGTACCAGCAACACATGAAAAGTGGCGGACTGTACCAGCAACACATGAAGAGTGGCGGACTGTACCAGCAACACATGAAGAGTGGCGGACTGTACCAGCAACACACGAAGAGTGGCGGACTGTACCAGCAACACACGAAGAGTGGCGGACTGTACCAGCAACACACGAAGAGTGGCGGACTGTACCAGCAACACATGAAGAGTGGCGGACTGTACCAGCAACACATGAAGAGTGGCGGACTGTACCAGCAACACATGAAGAGTGGCGGACTGTACCAGCAACACATGGTAAACTTTACAGTAAATGTCAGTATTTATGATAATAAATTCCATAGAATATCATTTACAAAGCATTAAATGACAAATCAATCAATACACAGGAGCTGCACTGGCAAACCCATTACATAAATAAAAGTCACACACACATATATATAACGGAACTATCGAAAGCAAGACAGAAATGGGCGCATTTCCTTTCATCTAATACTCCTGTCCACCCAGCCGTAAGTAGGTACCCAGGAGTTAGTTTGTTGTGGAGGTTTCATCCTTGGGGGGTTGGGGGGGGGGATACAAACCTAACCGACACAATGAATTATTATAAAGTTTCTGTACAAGAATATCAACCAATTAAATTGTAATAGAAATGAGTAACTCATTAAGCATAACATGAACTCATCATCAATGAACATTAACTGTAGCTTCCATTATTTTTTGACCAGCTATCGGGACGCAGTCAACATTTATAAAGGAAAAACAATCTTATTATTTAAATCAGATTATAATGGTACAAAATGCTAAGTTTAACTAGTGGGCGTGACTGAACCTGCAGCACAGACGGGCAAGTGTTAATATTTTTCTGTATCGGCAACACTGACTAGTTGAAGTTACATAGATTTAGAAGTTATCTGTACTTAGAACACAGACTATCGCGCTGGCAACACAGCAACTCACATAAATTTGGTGTTGGCGGTACCAACAACTCACATAAATTTGGTGTTGGCGGTACCAGCAACTCACATAAATTTGGTGTTGGCGGTACCAACAACTCACATAAATTTGGTGTTGGCGGTACCAACAACTCACATAATTTGGTGTTGGCGGTAGCAGCAACTCACATAAATTTGGTGTTGGCGGTACCAACAACTCACATAAATTTGGTGTTGGCGGTACCAACAACTCACATAAATTTGGTGTTGGCGGTACCAACAACTCACATAAATTTGGTGTTGGCGGTACCAACAACTCACATAAATTTGGTGTTGGCGGTACCAACAACTCACATAAATTTGGTGTTGGCGGTACCAACAACTCACATAAATTTGGTGTTGGCGGTACCAACAACTCACATAAATTTGGTGTTGGCGGTACCAGCAACTTACATAAATTTGGTGTTGGCGGTACCAGCAACTCACATAAATTTGATTTTCGCGGCACCAGCAAAACTAAATGAATCTGAACTGATCCCACTAGCAAAAAGGGCTAATTTTGATGCAAACATGAACAATAGTAAAACAATCTGACGATAAAAAAAATCGAGTTGAGAGTATCAACACAATGAACAAATTGTGAGTTGATGGCACCAACAATATAGAATAATTTTGAATTACAGTTACCAGCAATGCAGACTAATTTTGAGTTGAGTGGAACCAGAAATACATCCTAGTTTTGAGTCGAGGGTTAGCAATAATATAATCTAATTATAAGTTGGAGTACCATCAATCCACTTCAATTTTGGATTTGAGGGTACAGAAACAGGCTAATTGACAGTACCAGCAACACGGGCTAACTTTCAGCTAGCAGTACCAGCAACACAGGCTACTTCGAGTGTGCTCGCAACACAAGCTCAGGTACCAATGACTGACACACACACATTGACGCACTAATATAGGCTGATAAAATATGAATTAGCAACCCTCAATATCTCTACAACAGTTGCCAGTTGCTCACACATTGTTGGTACCGGCAGCGAACATCAGGTATATATATATATATATATATATATATATTATATATATATATATATATATATATATATATATATTATAATATATATATATATATATATATATATATAAAACACAAATATTATAACTACGGTTTACATAAGCAGATGTATACACATCTCATACCTTACGAAAAGTGTGATGAAATGTAGAGTAAAATTTTTCCCAATAAATACGTTCTATTAGTAAAAAAATAAAATATTTCACTAATGTACTCTATTTAGACTTGATTTTTTCTTTCAATTCGGAAAAAAACAATGTTATGTCACCTTGTGCAAGAGTGTATAATGCTATAACCGGTATATGTGTTTGATATATGGGTATTGGAGGTACCTACCTGCACATACAGAACCAGTACAAAGAGAGAGAGGAGAGAGAGAAGAATGAAAGCAGAGAGAGCCAGAGAGACAGAGAGAGAATGAGAGACAGAGAGAGGAGAGAGAGAGAGAGAGAGAGAGAGAGAGAGAGAGAGAGAGAGAGAGAGAGAGAGAGAGAGAGAGAGAGAGAGAGAGAGACAGAGAGATTTCCGCTATTATTAGCCAACCACCGGAGAAAAATCTAAAACAGTTGAAAATAGCGAATATTTTCTCAGTGATGTGTGTGTAGTGTGTGTGTGTTTTATTATACAGAAGTTCCGTTGGCAGACCATGTAATCAAAATATAGCCTAAATATTACATTTAAGCTAAATACAAAATATTACAGAGGAGCATCTTTTTCCTATAATCAGCCTCATTTTATATATTTTATTGTATTAGTGTGTTTACGTTGTACAGCAATATATATTATGATATATATTATATATATAATATATATATATATATATATTATCTTATATCTATATATATGATTATGTGTGGTGTGATGTTTGTATATGTTAGATTGTATGTGTGTGTAGTGTGCACGGCGCGTGTGTGGTGAAACATATATAAAAACTTGTTTTCAATTGTTGCACGGAATGAAAGAAAGCTTAGCCCCAGGAGTTGATAACGATTTCATCTATCTCAATAACCGTAATGTCAACCATTTTCTCACTCACTGTTTTCAAAAAGGTAGAGATCCTTCCTAATTCGACAGATACTTGTTCCCTTGTATCCTATCGTCGCCTGATGGCATGTGTGGTTGGGTAGTTGCTCTGGTTGTTTCAGAGATCAGAGTGGTTCAGAGTTTTTGATAGTTCTAAACCCCCTCTAGGCCTAATGGCTATTTTCACAGGGGCCTGGGGCTCTCATTTTT
>WNGS01009202.1:15701183-15712157 GCA_020271785.1 Procambarus virginalis
GACCGCTAACTATATTGGCCGTCAGTTTAAATTGGGGTTATGGTCTGTTAGCCTTAAGAATATTTAAGAATACATTTTTTTTCTTCTATAGGGTTAGCGAATATTTTTAATTTTCTTATAATTCGTTTTGTCGGGGACAAGCAGACTGTGTATATATATCTAATATCGAGGTGGCTTTCCTCCTCATAGGTAGAACTACTGTCCTTCCCCACAACCCTACAATCCCCGTGTATTTATTTACTACTAGGTGAACGGAGGCATTAGGTGAAAGAGTAACTTGCCCACTAGTTATACACGTTGAAATAGTTGTAGCACTAATATGTAAAGCAACTTTATGTAATTATATAATGTAATAATAATAATAACAATAATAATAATAATAATTATTATTATTATAATAATAATTAATAATAAAATAATAATAATAATAATTATTATTATTATTATTATTATTATTATTATTATTATTATTTTATTATACATTTATTTAAAATAATGTTCATGCTAAAATGATTGGAACAATCCGGGGAGATGCCAACTGTTCCAGTCAGTTGTTCACATAATGCTACATCATACCATTGGTGCAATGTTGTCGCCACATTGAACAAAATATTGTACGAAGATTTGGAACTTAAGCGACTTTGGCCAAGTGGAAATGTTCTTTGAAACTAATCATGGATCTGAATCTTTGAATGCCTTCAGTATACTTGCATGAGTATTGCTCTCTAATGTGTTCTTAAGGGGACAGGTATACACCAGGTGATGTATACCCGACTTCTGGGTGTACATGTAAACTGAGAGTACTTCAGTTCTGGATAATGTTAAGGATTATAGTATTCTTGCTGATTGGACAGAAAAATGTTTACTGATCAATTGTGAAAGTTTTAATAACCCTCCAGAGGCTGAGGAGCATTAGCCCAACACCAAACTAGATCAATATTTATTACATATAGTGTAACCTTATTGTGGTATACTCTTAGGGAAGAGTGTATTCCGTAGTTAAGTACACTAGGGTACTTTACCTCAGGCAAGTACATTCCAGTTTACTGTACCCCAGGGAAGTACACTCTTGTTTACTGTACCCCCATGGAAGTACACTCTTGTTTACTGTACCCCCAGGGAAGAATCCTGGAGTGTAGTGTACCCTAAAATAAGCACAGCGCCCATTTAGCACCCAGTAAGACCCACACTAGGTGCAGCCGGACACCCTTACCTAAGAGATGGGGCCCGTGGAGTTATAAATATTTGTCCCTTCAGACCAAGGGCTGCAGACCAAGGCATGATGCTGTCTCTTGAGCGGCGCGTATTTGCATGCTAAGTGAGGTATATATCTTGTTGAAAATGTTGGAGCTTACCTATCAACGGGAGAAGGGAGAAAGCCGTCAACTGTTAGCGTCTTGGGTTCAGCCTCCTCTTATCATATCTGCACCCATGTTTTCTCATCCTATAGCCTCGCGTTCGTAAAATCCGTTACTTTACCTTGTCTGTTTGTCTTGTTTATTCCCATCAATATTTTATCCGTAGTGGTGATGTCTCCTCTGGTCCTTCTCACTCTTATGCTTCACATAATAATGATATCACGCTGCTGCTGCTGCTGCCTACTCTAGAACTGGTCTGACGCAGGTTGTGAATATTGTATTCTACTCTAAGGTTACATCGCAATTTAAACTAAAATATAAACAGATAAAGAAATTGTGTCAGTGTTGCCACCCCACCAGCGCCGAGCACCTTTCATCGATCACTTGTTAAATTTTCAAGCACAGTGTGGGGGGTTTTACCCGCATCGACTTGGTACCTTACCTGCGACCCCCCACCCCCAGGGGAGGGGAGGGGGGGGGCTGGTGGTGTTAGCTGCTTTAACATCACTAAAGCATCGGAATTTGAACGCTGTGGTCGATACCGTCGAAATATCGATGCATTAAATGTGAATACTATGCCTACGTTCTCTTTTGCTCGATAATGCTTTTCATGTTTTTATGTGTGTTGGCCAAGAGTATAATAATATAACAGTATTATACTTGTACTGGTAAAGTGACTGTGTATACTGGTCACAGTTGGGTACACCTACTGTTAATGTACAGCTCTACTGGTCACAGTTCTCCACGCTTACCGTTAATGTAGACCTCTAACTCTTTATTCCTCCTCAGCGTGGGCTGCCATGTCACCCTTATTGACCTGATAGACCAAACGTTTATTGCTTATCTCAACTCGCGTGCAAACTTAAACATAGTCAAGCGGACCTTTGACTTCAAGAATAAAAAGGTAGTAATTCAACGGCGTAAGTCTCTGGCGCGTCCCCACTTGGTTCACTATATTCAGGCATGGAGACCTCATCTTCAGAAGGACATAGCGGGTCTGGAGAAAGTGCAACACCGGGCAACAAAATTTATTCCAGAACCAAGTCGACACCCATACCAGGAACGGTTGAGGGCCCTCAGAGCTAATAACACTGCAAACCAGACATGACAGGACTGATCTTATCGAAACTTTTAAGATACTGAACAATTTGGAGAACATCGATAACTTTTTTTCAAAAGATCAGATGTAACAATAAAGAAGCAACGGTTCCAAGCTCAACAAACCACACTGAAGGACTGAAAACAGGCGATGCTCTTTCACCCATAGAGTTATAAACCCAAGGAACCGCCTACCCGCCCAAGCCGTAAATGCCAAAACTCTGCTGAATTTCAAAATTCAGTTCGATAAAATCATCAGGACAAATGAGGGAGGAATCTTTTACAAGCCGCCGGCTTCCTGTCCTCGTCGAGGCCACTAGAGAGATAGCGTCCCGCAGTTAAAGATAGGTTAATTCAGCTATAGTTAACATATGCTCTGGCTGATAATATATTTTCTAAGTAGACATTATCATCACTTATTACGTGAACATTATAAGTAAAAGTGTTCCATTTTAATTGTTTTTCTTTTGTAAGCCAATAGACAGAAAGGATTTTATATGATTGATCCCAAGTTTTTATAAGTCCTCCGCTTCTTGTGTTTCCCTCGCTTATATTTGGCAGCCTACAGAGGCAAAGTTAATGATAATCCATTTACCATGGAAAGTCAGATTGGTTTAAATTTTTGTTTCATGATTGCCAATAAGTTTCATTTAAACAAGATAATAAGTAATTTTGTGCATGTACAGATGAGATATGGCGCACTGATTTGGACTTCCTCGTCCCCCACAACGACCGACTGATGGTCCTTACCGTCAACTCCAGCAATATCAATCCTGAGCAACCCCCTTCAACCCTCAACCCTGAGACCATCACCGACAACCCTCTACACACCGACCCAACCCAAACCAACCCAAAAATGACGCCAACTCTCACCAAAGAGACCAAAATGGATATGAACCCATCCCAGAGCCTCCCAAGCCTAGCGGACCCAAAGGCGACCACAACCCGCGTCACGGTGCTGGAATCACTCCCCAAAGCTAAAAAGGATTCCAGTTACCACCAAGATAGAAGAGGAACTAGAGTGTCAGATGCAGCACGGAAGGAGAAGACACCTTATGCCAGGTTACCTGAGGATGGCAAGTGGAGCCCCTTGTCTGCAGAGCTCCTCAACTATACCATCGCTCTCCTGGTATTTGCGATCAGGTAAATGCGCTACTTTATTCTTTTTGATGTAAAGCAACGGTAGTGCTTGTGCATTATCAAAATAATATATATATATATATTTTTTACGAAAGATTACATTAAGAAATTCAAACAGCAAGAGATCATTTGATCCGAACTAGGCTGTTTTTGCTAAACCTATGGGATTACTTTACAATAGATTGGACAAGTAATTATCGATTATTTTTTATGCATACATGGTATTACACTGAATTATATCTGAGAATTGTTCCGCATTTTTACTATTTGATTTAATAAGACGTATTTTCTTCGAATAAAGGAAATATATTGTACTTCAATTAACAGAAAACATATTTTGGTTTGATAAAATAAAATGTATTTTGCTTCAATTAAGGAAAACATATTTTGCTTTAGTTAAAGAAAGTATGTTTTGCTTTAGTTAAAGAAACCAAATAAGATTTTGCTTTGTTAGAAAACGTTTGCCGTTAAACTTTCAAGCTACAGTTAGACAATGCAAAAGTAAAGTTACCGAGATAGAAAGTAGAATTTGCCTGAGGGGAAAAAAACACTAGGCTAGTCCAGGACGGACCGAAACGTCGTCATCCCTTCACTTTCTAGTGTGTGGTCTGGTCAACACTAGACTCTCCCCCCCCATAATCAACGTTAAAGCCTTATCCTCTTCTCGTCTTGCAGGTACCCATCTGTATTTTGGCACACCAACAAGGCTTTTGGTCTGCTGTTTTCCCTTCAGTTGATTGTGAATGGTATACACACTATCCTCATTATCACTGCCTTCACCATACTCTATAAGGTTGGTACTGAGTGCATTCACAGTCTCTTTTTAAGTTATCACTAAGACTCTGAGGTCTATAGTTACCCAGGCCTTCAAATGGTGTCAAGAGAATGATGCAAGAGGAGTTATATATATCCTAAGTCCTTTATACTATTACATGATCAAGAACACCAGATTTAAAACCAAACTGCAAATAATTTAGAATATTAAGATCTGGCCAGAGTCGTTATACTATAAGATTTAACCATGATGTAAGGTATAGCTATGGAAGCTATGGTAGATCTAGCTATGGTATATGATCTAACTATGATATAAGATCTAGCTATAGAAGCCACAGTATCTATCTATACGTTACTGAACAGTCAGTTGTGGTTTAGTGGATATGCTAAGGTGTATGGAGCGCTTGGCTGTCCGGGTTCAAACCCTTTACGGGGAAGAGTTTTCTAATATATCTATATATATATATTGCAGCTACATGTGTGTGACAGTTCGAAAGAGCTCCACGGCGGAGAGAACTTCCTCCTGAATCTGCCAGCAACTGTTGGGCTGCTGGTGGTTGCTGTGATGGTGGTGACTGTATCCTCATCAGCCATATACTATTATGGATACCAAAAGTTTACTGATTTTGTGGTTAAGAGTCGCCAGCGATATCATATTACAGTAAGTGGGACTTGTTTTGTAACAATATTAAGAACAATGATAATAGTAATAATAACTAATAGTAATATTAATAATTATTATTAATACTAATTAATATTAATAATAATACAGTAAGATTATTTTATTCATATATTATACAGTGGATATGTTAAGGTGGTTATATAATAGGTAAAGTAATTGTAGGTTATTTTAAGCCGCTTTCCAGTGGGCATTTTTTGGTTGCTTTAACATTGGTGTGACGTCAGCCACTGACGGTGGTGTCAGTCACTGACGGTGGTGTCAGCCACTGACGGTGGTGTCAGTCACTGACGGAGGTGTCAGTCACTGACGGTGGTGTCAGTCACTGACGGTGGTGTCAGCCACTGACGGTGGTGTCAGCCACTGACGGTGGTGTCAGTCACTGACGGTGGTGTCAGCCACTGACGGTGGTGTCAGCCACTGACGGTGGTGTCAGCCACTGACGGTGGTGTCAGCCACTGACGGTGGTGTCAGCCACTGACGGTGGTGTCAGCCACTGACGGTGGTGTCAGCCACTGACGGTGGTGTCAGCCACTGACGGTGGTGTCAGCCACTGACGGTGGTGCCAGTCACTGACGGTGGTGTCAGTCACTGACGGTGGTGTCAGCCACTGACGGTGGTGTCAGCCACTGACGGTGGTGTCAGCCACTGACGGTGGTGTCAGCCACTGACGGTGGTGTCAGCCACTGACGGTGGTGTCAGCCACTGACGGTGGTGTCAGCCACTGACGGTGGTGTCAGCCACTGACGGTGGTGTCAGTCACTGACGGTGGTGTCAGCCACTGACGGTGGTGTCAGTCACTGACGGTGGTGTCAGTCACTGACGGTGGTGTCAGTCACTGACGGTGGTGTCAGCCACTGACGGTGGTGTCAGCCACTGACGGTGGTGTCAGCCACTGACGGTGGTGTCAGTCAACCCCCCTCTCATATGTTTTTTAGTATTTAATACACTGTACTGTATATTAATTGTTTTGGAGAAATTTGACTAAAAATCTGTATGTAATTTTTTCCAGTACGATAATGAGCCAGATTCTGTACGGCCATACGCGCCCCACTGCGCCGCCCTGGTTGTACTGGTGGCTATGGGAGTCTCCCACGGGCCGCTGCTGTGGGATCTCTCTCTCGTATACCGGGGCTCCCTCGATGCCATTGTTCTAGCTGCTGTCATTGGCTCTATTGTCCACCTGTTCCTGTGGATTGTCCTCTGGCTCCTGCTGACTGTCAAGGTACGCGTCAAGCAAGAATACGTTTGGGGTTTGCATTAGGCTAGTAAAGAGCACTAAAATTCGATCAGTCACTTAAGGTATAAACGTCATCTACTATTGAAGTGTGCTTTCATCTTGATTTTTCTCTATATTGTTTATATTATGGATATTTTGCCTTTAGTATATCAACTTTATTGTGTTCATACGAAAGTCCCAAATGTTCACTTTATTCTTGCTCTTTATATAATAATAATAATAATTATTATGATTATAATTAAAACAATATTTTATTCATAAAGTATACAAGGATTATGTTACAGTGATTCATTAGTAGCATTGTATATTACTACTCTATATATATATATGTATGTATGTATGTACAATTTAATCCTACGTATTAAATTGTATGTTACACGAAGCCCCAATTTATGCATAGTGTTTGTAAATGATATGTGAACCTAAGAGGTGAACTACTTACTGTTGCTTCGCCAACAGTCATCCTGGACCTTCAAGCTCCGGGTGACGGTGGGTCGAGCGTGTGTTTCTTCGGCTCGTTCCATCAAGCTGGTCAATGATGTGGAGTTGGCCTCCGGGGACCCGCACAGTCAGGCCCACACCCCCCTGCTGGTGGTGGGGGCGGGCAAGGCCTATGCCATCAATGATTCTGCACCAAAGAAGACCATTATGAGTGTTGTACAAAAGGTAAGCTCCTTATGGCTGAGTATATGTATATATATATATATATATATATATATATATATATATATATATATATATATATATATATATATATATATATATATATATATATATATTATTTGCTTGCTTCTTGCTTATCTCAATTTCTTCTCTTACGTGCTTGTATGTTTTTCTTTTATTGATTTTTGTTTAATTTTCATATCGTTGAGTTTAGTTTCTTTATATATTTATGGGAGGGATCCCTCTATAGCTGTTAGAGTCTAACTCTGTCTCCAGCAGTCTTCATCGGGTAAATCCAGCACTATAAAATGTATAATGTTATATAAAACTATAACACCAGGCCTCTCAGACTCTTCCGTTGGCCACCAAGAGCCACGACCTGGTTCACTCCACGAGGTGAGGGGCGCTGCCCATAACAGATCATCCACAAAATCTAGTTTAAAATCCCAAGAGAAGACTTAATCTCACAAAAAAATGCAATTGGTCAAAATGTCAGAAATAAGATTTCCCAAGAGAAACCAGGAGCCAGATTCACGAAAGCACTTACGGAAGTACTTACGAACGTGTACATCTTCCCTCAATCTTTGACGGCTTTGGTTACATTTATTAAACAGTTTACAAGCATGAAAACTTCCCATTCAACTGTTGTTATTGTTATTAACAGCATCCTGGTGCTCCGGAGCTCATTAACTGTTTAATAATTGGAAACAAAGCCGCCAAAGATTGAGAAAAGATGTACAGGTTCGTAAGTGCTTGCGTAAGTGCTTTCGTGAAAATCGCCCCTGGACAATTTTCATTTTTACGGTGTAATTACCCTAATTCTGATGTCCTTTAAGTGTGGCTTGGCGAGAATTGATTTAGTACCTGCCGTGAAGTTGACATTATGTATCTGAATTGGATCTGTCCTTCTTTAAGTATGCATTCAATTATTCCTTTTCTTGGCTGTGGGATGACACCCCTGGCTGGCTGACAATGGTTTATTTGATTTGAGCAAATACCATAGTACTGTACTGCCATACTCAGGCACTTGACTAGGCTGTGGCTCCAGGGACTTACTTACTGGCCGCCCCACTACAAAAAAGACATTTAATTTCACTGAATACTATTTTCTGAGATACAATAGTTTATGTCTAATGTAGCAATTGGTGCACTTATAATGTACTGTATATACCGAGATGCAGATGAAATGTTTGTATGTATTAGGCAACTTTAGTTGAGAATTGATAAAGAAGTGCATTACAGACTCACCAGGAGAAGCGTGCTCGAGGGGAGGAGGAGGAGATCTACTGGCTCCGTCCCAGCCAACCTGTGCGCTCCTCTTCCCAAAGTAAGCCCATGTCACCCAGGGCTAAAGTGACCTTTGACGAGGGTGGCATCTTGACCTCTCCCAGGTAAATTTATATATATATATATAATTCTTGAGTAACTTTTCATTTGTAAATGAGTGTTTTATAATTTATCTATTACCATAAATATTACTTTATGTAAAAAATATTAAAGTCTGATATCACAATTATAAAAAAAAATCATATGCTCTTAATTCGCATTTGCACAGAGATATTTTCAATAGGAAAATTACTTAATGACTTGATCAAAAATTCCTATTGTGATATTCTTCACAGAAAAGGTAAAGTCACCAAGGCACCAAAAGTTGAAGAGTCTACCTACCGGCGCGTGACAACTCTCTCAGACTCCGAGGACGAGGCTGGAGACTATGCTCTGCTCACAGAGACCCCACAGGTTAATGACCCACCTCAACAGGAGGAAACCCCAAGATACGTTGACAGACAACAGGTAATGGTTATTCATATGCTATAAATGTGTTGTCATATATCATGGTTCATATAGTGTAAGCCACTGGATCTACTTCTAAATATATAAAAAAAAAGTTTCAAAAACTGTTGGCATTCTTTCTAAGATCAGATATTATGTACCCCGCCCTGCCCTGGTGACTCTATTACTCCCTCATCTATCCATATCTCAACTATGGTATTTATGCTTGGGGTTCTACTACCCAAAATCATTTACGTCCTGTAATTACTCAACACAAAGCTGCTATTAGGACAATGTCCAACTCTGGCCCCAGACATCACTCGGTACCCTTACTCAAAACTCTAAATATGTTAGATATTAAGTCACTGCACATTCTCTCATGTGTATTATACATATATAAAACGCTGAACTGTAATGCCAATCCTGACCTCAAAAGCTTCATTGAAGGTTGTAACAAAACCCATGAGCACTACACCAGAAACATATACAGTTTTGATATTCCAAGAGTACGACTTAATCAAACTAGAAATGCTCTACAAATCAAGGGACCCAGAATGTGGAATGACCTTCCCAATCATGTTAAAGACTGTACCTCTCTCAACCAGTTTAAGATAAAAACGAAGCACTACCTAATAAATTCCCTGTAACCTACCTTACCCCTATATTGTCAACCCATTTCTGTTTTTTTAAACAACGCTGTTTGTTGACCTAATTGTATTTGTGCTGCTTTTTCAGCCATGTTCTCCCATTCTTATTTTTATTTTTATTTGTTCTCAACACATTTTATACTTTAAACTCAATTAGTATTAAGTTTTAGTCTTTAATGTTTTTCCTGCCCGAAACGCTTTGCGTAATAGTGGCTTTAGGCATTGTATGTACTAGCTCTATCTATAAATCCATCAACTTTGTATCTTACCTTGTATGTATGTACCTTACCTGAATAAAAATTTATTATTTATTATTATTATTACTTCAATGTAGGTTTTAAGATTTAGTAGCTTATTGTTGAAGTCGGGAAACTTGTTAAGCTTATGGAGAGACTAATGACTCACCTTCCCACAGGAAGGTGGGAAGGTGAGCATACCCACAACAGTATGCTTAGCTCCCAGGGGCCAGATTCACGAAGCAGTTACACAAGCACTTACGAACCTGTACATCTTTTCTCAATCTTTGGCGGCTTTGTTTACAATTATTAAACAATTAGTGAGCTCCGAAGCACCAGGAGGCTGTTTATAACAATAACAACAGTTGATTGGGAAGTTTTCATGCTTGTAAACTGTTTAATAAATGTAACCAAAGCCGTCAAAGCCTGAGGAAAGATGTACACGTTCGTAAGTACTTGCGTAACTGCTTCGTGAATCTGGCCCCAGGTACCTATTTACTGCTATGTGATCAGCTTCAAGAACTGGACCACAGCAAACTATGAGGTGGGGGGGGGGATTCATGATATGCAATTGACAAATAAAAATATCTGGACATATAACTGCATCTCACTACAAATGTAAATGACAAGAATATAGAAACTGTCCCAAAGGCCAACAGCTTTACTGTCCTTATCTCTTCCAGATTCTTGCATATCGTCGAGCAATGGAAGAGCGGCTGTGTCCGGCAGCCACCACCACTACCGCTGTCCCAGACTACGAGGATGCTGACCACCTCAACCTTCGCAGTCCTCAAGCCTCCCACCACCTGGACACACAGGTAACACACACACACACACGCACACACACACACACACACACACACACACACACACACACACACACACACACACACACACAGTAGCGACGGTGGGAGACACACGCGATTAGCGAGGTCCGCGGAAATTCGTCAATTTCACGGGACATTGAAGGATTATTGAGGCTAGATCATAGTATTTGGCCTCTCGCAGTGTGTAGCTAGCAGGGTGCTACATAGCATAGTCATATCGCTAGCGATTGTGTGAAGAAATCAAAAGTGGAGCTAGTGGATCACCGGTGCATAGTGTGGAGGACAGCGTAAGGCGACCTGACCTGACCGGCAGCTGGGTCGACCCACCGTGGCCGTGGGACTGGTGATTGTGTTTGTTGGGTGGTGATTGTGATCAATGATACAGTAAATTAGTGAACCGCAACACAACGATACAGTGACTGACTCCAGAGTTTTGTGTAGATAGAAGAACACCTTAGTGAATCACCTAGTGGAAGCCGACGACGGAGCATCATCATCGACCATATGTCAGCACTCATCTAGTTGTGTGAACGGGAGAC
>WNGS01009202.1:15712257-15724429 GCA_020271785.1 Procambarus virginalis
AATGTATATAGGATTTTATATCTAGATGCAATGTACCTACTGGTTAACTGTAATAATCATCTAGTTCAAAGGACCATAATTATGTGGTTAAAAACTCCAGGCAGTATATCTCTTTTAATTGACTTCAGTAAATTAAAGTTTATCTTATTTTTTCTTAGTAGGTAAGAAATTGAGTGGACTGTATGTACTTGTTAAAACTGCCTGAAATTAATCTCACACAAATTGGAGGGACAATTTGTAGCTTAAACCACTTTGTAATGGCTCCTTCTTAAACTGCAAATTGTTTACCTAAGTTTAATTTATTATTTTGTCATACCACATATGGTGGTCTAATCTACTATTATTTCAACAATTATTACTAGTTATGAATACTACTACTACAATAACTAGAATGGCCTTATCTGAGCCTGTAGTAAGGGCCCACTAAGGCTGTGTCATGGTAGCATCTATGTGGGTGTGGCCCTGTGCCTCATGGTGCCAATGGCGGCTGTGGAGGCCTTCAAGGCTGGCAACAGCTAGGTACATGTAGTTCTACTGTTCAGCTACTTGCTGTTCCAAGTCACAATTTACCTGTTTGGGATGCAAGGAGTTAAGTACATTTCCCTAAACATATCAATACAGGTATGACATGGTATGTGAGGGCTGTAAAAATGGGGTACACGTACATGGTGTTGGTGTTGTTCATATATCATGACCGTCACTACCATTTGGATATTAATCAGTGCACTAGAATAATAAACAAATACTTGGTAAGACGGATACTGGAGTGCTCTCATTTGTAGTAGTGATGTTGCTGTGGCAGTTCTTAAGGCAGAGTAGGTCTATCCTGTGGCCATTATCACAACACACCGCGAGTCCATTGTTATTGTTTTCGTGGCATGGCGTCTGTAAGAGACGCTCAGCCTCCCCTTGTTCCAATATTTTTCCACTTCTAAGTTAAATTTACGTTAACAAGGGAATCAAGCTATATTTGGTGTTAATAATTATATTCAGTCTTATTGAACACTTTTTTATTCAATTTAGACATTAAACTGTTGTATGAACAGTGGTTTAATAATGTAAATACTGCGGCGACGTCGATGACGTCACGGAGTCTCCCATTCTCTAATTTAAGAGGATACTGTTAAGGGAAGACTATACTATTTGTGTATGAGTGTGTCGGTTTCCGACAATTATATTCTACCCACTTCAAAGACCCGAAACAAAAATAGATTCAGCAAGAGGAGGTTGGGACAATAGGCCTGCTGCAGTTTACTTCCATTCTTATGTGGTCATACCCAATTTTACACCCATTGTTTCGTGTTCTGTCTTGTGTTTGTCACCTTACCCAAACTTTGTCCCATATCACCTCACCCAAAACGAGTATAAGTACGATGAATTTTCATGTGAAGTATATGTTCACGGGAGACATCTCCTGTCCACGAGGCTAAACATAGCCCGTGCTTCTTGCCCCGCTCCTGTGCCAGGTAAGTTACGGCTCACCATAGCCCGTGCTACTTGGAACTTGTTCCGATTAGCTGAATCTATAACAACAACAACAACATGTGTAAACAAAATCTTTGAAAATGTAATAAGAATTACGAAACGCGTTCAGACGTCAGACCATAAATAACAATGAATTTTGGAGAATTGATATTTCAATTACCATCGACAGTGCAGAAAATCATAAGAAATATTGAGAAAATTCGTGTTAGAATTATTAATCTTACTTTCTCGGTAATATAACATGAGAACAAGCCTGTATGTATATATATATATATTATATATATATATATATATATATATTATATATGTCGATATATATATATATAATATAAATATATTATATATATATATATATATATATATATATATATATATATATATATATATATAATATAAATATATTATATATATAATATATATATTATATATATATATATATATATATATATATATATATATATATATATATATTACTATGACCTGGATAAATAGCATTGAGAAGGATGAGAACGAGTCAAACTCCTATTCAAGACTTGTTGTTGTGGTCAACTTTTTTCTTGTTACCGCTAAGTCGATATTTTTTATTGTTGCCGCTGTTTGTGTGTACTCACCTAATTGTGTGTGGTGTGGTGTGTGTGTGTGTGTGTGTGTGTGTGTGTGTGTGTGTGTGGTGTGTGTGTGTGTGTGTGTGTGTGTGTATAGATACACATATTTGTATGTACTTTTGATTTTTCACCTTAGTGAAGACAGTTTTAGCTTAACCAACAGATTAGCGGCACCAACGAATGTTTCAATGAGCCAGCGATTAACTCGAGAGAAAATTAGCTACAACTGACGAGTTTGGGGCGATTTTACCCTAATGACTCTGATTTGCTTATAAACAGATAAGCTTCAAACAACGAATGCTTTAGGAACGAATGACCATCAATAACCAGTTGCTCGTAAGCGGATTACCTTAACATAAAGATTCTCTGCAATGATATTTAAGCTAATGAATTAGTTTAAAATTAGGCTAATTACAAATAGCTCCTACGGGCTCACCATAGCCCGTGCTACTTGGAACTTCTTGTTCCAGGTAGCGAATCTTTAACAACAACAAACAAAGAATAGCTCACCTACGGGCTCACCATAGCCCGTGCTACTATGAACTTCTTGTTCCAGGTAGCGAATCTTTAACAACAACACCGAATAGCTCACAATATCCATTAAAAGCACCTATGTTGGCACCGCAATTCGAGTTCCACTAACAACCCAGTTTTTGGATTTAATAGTCGTATGCTGTCTGAATTCCTTTGAACTAGAAATGTGTACGTCGCCTCTATGGTTGGGTGATGTCTGAAGCCACATACAACCGCCCATATATTATCCACGCCACAAGCTCATTACAGAAGCCAACGGTTCGCGTAATGATTAACTTTGGCGTAAATAATTTAGGCTGGAAAAGCCAAGTAAAAATGTTCATCTCTTGTTTGAGTGAACCTTATAGTCATTTACCAATGACTAGAATGAATTTGCTACTTTAATTCTAGTGAAGCTTTGTCTATTTGTATTTGCTTGCGTTAGACTGGTTATGTAAGTTTGGTTGACTTACGGCAAATTGGTTACGAATGTTTAGTTAGCTAACGATAAATTTCATACGAAAGGTTGGTACTGAAAGCCAATAAAACGTGTGTGCTTTCTAAGGCAGTTACTGAGGCATTCAAGTAACCTGACGACCCAAGTTTCATATTTCAAGGTCGGGGGGGGGGGGGGGTCGAACGGTGGCCAGACCAGCTACGTGGCCTTGACTCAATGGCTCCAAGAAGCCTCGTTGCACAATCCGTCCTCTTAAAATGACGTCGCTTTTCGCTCGTGTACCCAAAAAGTGGATGTATTTTGAAATGAAATCGGCTCACGAAAGTGACGTACTGTCCCGTTTTCTGTTGGAGTCCTCAGTTAGGTTAGGAGAGGAAACTTTCAATTAACGGTTTTCATGATGGTTTGAAACCTTAGGAGAATTTCCTGTCCTCCTAACCTACCAGAGGACCTTTAACTTGCTGTTTTGGAAAACAAATTACCAATTTTTTTTTCTCCAAATTACGTCCATTTTCGGCAAACGGCCAAATTCAGACGCAATTTGTAAGAGGACAGGTTGTGTTAATACTGGTAACGTCAACAAGACGTCCACACATTTACAAAATGGAGGCAAGATGCCAAAAGCGAGTCCCGAGTTCAAGTCTTCAAATGATCCAGGTGAATGAAAGTGTTTAATATGACTGCTTTTGCTTAAATATGTTGGATTATTGAAATATTTTGGTATTGATAAATAGCAGACTAACACGTCGGCGGGTCTATATGCATGGCCGCACTCTCTGTAAACAATCAAGCTAAGCTGTTCGACAGCAAATATTCGAAGATAAAGTGTTCGGGACTGAAACGTTCGAAATTACCCCATTCAGAGCAAACAAGCTATCTTCAGAAAGGAAATCTGCTCGCGGTAATGGATTCAGAATGAGTACGTAATTAGTGCTATTATCTATTCGCAATTCATGGTTAGGTTAGGTTTAATTACGTATGGTCACGTAAATATGGTGTAATATTGTCCAAAATGTGAAATAGGGAAGTCGAAAACTATTTAAGTGTACCCTTCAATTCCGTTTATTGAAAACCAAATTTTTCAGATCGATTCTAAGAAAACGTTTTCAGCGTGCATTTTTGTATATTTAAACCAACGATTTATAATACACTTAAGATATAACTAGAGAATATTCTCTGTTTAGGACAAAGGTTCACTTGCCAGTTTACAAGTAGACTATTACTGAAACCGTAATAGGCTTTCAGACTATCACAAATATACTTGATAACTATCCAGGTGGTTTGATGGGGCGGTTGGTTGTTCTTGGTAATTGATTTGCTCTGAGGGCTCCGACATAAATGGTTAGAAGGAAAAAAAAAACGTTTGCAGCCAAAATGCTCACAGAAAAATGTTCGAGGATGGAGCTCCCATGGTTTAAACGTTCGGAGTCAAAGTGTTCGAAGCTAAATTGTTCTTAGTTTAGTTCATTTATTATGCACCCCTTGTTCTTAAGTAAAGCAATTTCAGTAAGGAAGCATTCCTAGCTCCCAAGCCACTATTATACACAGATCTCCCCAGTTTTTTTTAGCAAACGTATTTTATTAGGCTACACAGTTTTTAAATTAAGACATAAAGTAATGGACACGTTTAACCTCTTAATTGTACAAATTAGAGTAGATTTATTAGTTCAATAGCTCAAAATACAAGATTACCCTCTCCAAATTATAACTTTTCTAACACTAAACAGTGTTCGAACTTCAATTTAATTTTTGTGTTAGACGATTGGTGCTTGAATAAAGTGAACCAATACTACCTTAAAATTCCTAGAAACAAAATATACACAATTCCATAAAAAAATGTAAAATTCCACAAAAACTGAAGCTTAAGACCTATAAAAAATCTCTGCTTGATGAGATGGCTGAAAAATCATCACAAAGTTAAAAATTTAAAAAAACAAATACATTGCAAACTTCGTTACACACAAATTTGGAACCAATTTCAGTCAAATTTAGTGTCAATTTTAACACACGCCTGAACCCAAATGTCAAGATATCCTGTCCATTCATTATTCAACTATGTCTTCCCGGTTTCCTTTATTTAATGCCAATCTAACACGCTTAAAAAAAACAAAAACAGTTTCGCTTGCCAAAATTTGAATCACAAAACACATCCCACCAAACTCACTATCCTCTCGTTAATATTTCACTATCAACTTGTTAATAAATCACTATTCACTCAGTAATAGTACTCACTATTCTCTTATTGATTCATCACTATCCTCTCGTTAATAAGCCATAGGACGAACGTGCTTCGTAATTAGCCCTGAAGGCTATGTCAATAGGCCTATTGACATAAGTCATGACTGAAGCCTCATCTTACACATCAGAACACTCATGATCTGTCTCAACTTTCTCACTAATTCTCAACAGGTTCGCTTACCAACTGCTTGCTTCTCATTTGTCACTTCTCATTTCGTTATGCACAGAAAACGGAACATTTGCGGTTACTTATAGTGACAATAACATCTGATTTAACATATAATTTGCATATTCAGGTGTATAAATTATATTATCGTGTAATAACTTGGATTACAGCGGATGAGTCGATGAGTCACAATAACGAGGGTGAAGATATGATGACCATCAGAAGATGGTGAGACGGCGACGTTTCGGTCCGTCGTGGACCATTAGCAAGTCGTGTGGGATAATGGTCACAATCGACCTGCTAATAATGGTCCACGATGGGCCATTATTAGCAGGTCGATTGTCTCACCATCTTCTGATGTGTGGTTTGATCATCAGATTCATCAGTGAAGATTGTGAGTTTAATCACAGATTGGCAAGATTGGATACGACTTTTGACCATGTCGTAGCTCAGTCGATTAAGGCAGTGTCTGGGATGCTCTCGGACGCAGGTTCGAATCCTCGTCACGGCCCTTGTGGATTTGTTCTTTCAGATTGGCAAGGTTTACTACTTAAAAAAAAAGAACGAAAGCTACATATTGTATACGTCTTTATTTGAAGATATTGATTGTTACCGCCGGAGGCGGGAAGTTTATTGTGCACCCCATACTCATCTTGTGAGCGGTAGCGCAAAAAGGATTACATAGGGCACACACAAGGTCTTAATCAGACCTCAATGGTGATTAAAGGTTACACACACATCTAGTTTGGTAAAGATAATCCTAATTATGAAACAAACATTAATCATCCCTACTGTGACGCGATTGGCTAGAATGGAATGACGTCACGAAGCTAGACATAATCAAATAAAGATTCATGTGGGCGGGGCTAAAGCGGTGACGTCATGCCTTCCGCTGCCACATCCGCCAATCACGTCACGCGGAAAATGACACAAGGGGTGGGGGGGGGGGATGGTCAGCTCACCATCAGTGACATGACAAGCAGACGCCGGGGACTGTCATGGTTGGTGGGAAAATTGGCTATATATGTCATCACCATTATTATGTCACCGCTGTAAATTATAGACCGGTGCCGATGTAACGATCCGAGGCGTTGTGTAACTAGGCTATAAGACATGAACGCGGCGCAAGGAGCCGAACACATACTTTCAAGACGCCCACTTGGAGAAAACAATGAGTCGAATTAATGGGATAGTTTGTCGAACCGTACTGAGAAGGCTAAATTAAATTGCTCCCAACAGGACTTGGTATAACAGCAACGCTTCCGGCAGCAACAATTTAAAATAAACCGTTTTAAGATGACCAACGGCAAGGACAGTATTAACTTTCAACTTTCCTTCACTCTTGACTTTGGCTTCGGCCACGAAGAGCACTAAAATATAACCCATTATTACCCCTGACTTTGAGAGGTGTAATAGCAGGTAATATTACCGGGACCGAAAAGTGTCAGTGCGTATCTGCGTAGATAAAAACTGCCGTAGCTAACGACCGTGAGAATGGCAGTCCCCCCAAAAAAAGAGGTTACGGACGCGTGATACTTTTTCCCGCGTTAATATGAAAAATGTTCAAACATTAGCGGACAAATACTGCAGTAACTTCTCAACCACACACATATATATATAACCCAATCCCCTAATTTGACGCTCGTTGGCATCCATAACATATACAATTTACACTATTCGACAAATTTATGAACGGATTTTTAATCGGAACGTAACTCCCTGTTCAGTCGTATATTGACATACGCAAACGTGCGTATATCTGTTTTTTTCCATCATTTTCTGCTTATACGCCGTGAAGTCACTATAGCCATGCGTCATGGCCTCACTAGCCATGCGTTGGCCATGCTGGAGCAGTGTTGCCACAGCTGAAAATGATCACTACAGAGTTGATGTGTTGAGTGCTGGCAGTGTTGCCAGCAAGGCGCGTAGCCTCACCATGCGTAAACATTCCTTCTGTTTTCAGTAATTCTTGCCAATATTTGTATGTGAATGCTTTCCGATGGTTATTTATTATTTTAAATTACCTAAAAAGGGATAGTATACCTATTGCAACTATAAGGACATAGCAAAAACTGCAACAGATTAACCAAAAAACGCACTTGTTTTAGTCTTAATACGCAATCTTAGGTCTAACACCTACACAATCCTAGGCTTAACGCACTACACTAGGCCTAAAAGAGGTACGCAGGTTCAGTTGCTACTATCCATCAAGGGGGCCCCCTCTAAAAATAAAAGAAAATGTTCTTTTTATGGCCGTTGCAACGAGTTAAATTTGCTTAACAATCCACCACAGTCGTTATAGATGCCAGTGAATTTACCCAGGTCGAGAGACCTGGGTAAATACTGGTTGGGGCAGATAGGATGGTTGAACACATTACCGGGGAACATAACACACACGTAGTATTACTGGATAAAGTGTCCCCTAAGGCTTAAAATCCACTGATAGGCTTTACAGGCCGTTGATATAGGCCTCAAAACACAGATTAGTTGTAAACAAAGAGAGAGAGAGGAAATTCACTTACCATCAGCGTACCAGGCCGGCAGGAGTCGCAGGTAGGGGGTGTTGGCCGCCCCCCACCGTGGCTGGTCGGGGTTATTACAGGTCCCGTCCAGGGTTCGATACCTGGAGGAGGGGCAGGAGGAGGGCGGGAGAGGCGTGGGGCAGGACTCAGCCAGCACCGTCATCATGGTGTCAAGTTGAGGCAGCACCAGGGAGACTTGACCCACTGTCAAGTTGTGCCTGCAAGTGTACCGTCAAGTTAATGGGGTTGTTCTTGTGGCTGTGTTGTGGGGGGGGGGGGGCTGGCTGCTTTGTGTACATGTCTAAGTTAGAACAGCTTCTGTATGTAGGCAAAGTAGGGGGAAGATTGTGTCCATTCGTCAAAGTTAGGGGGGGAAGATTGTGTTCATTCATCAAAGTTAGGGGGGAAGATTGTGTTCATTCATCAAAGTTAGGGGGGGGGGGAAGATTGTGTTCATTCATCAAAGTTAGGGAAGATTGTGTTCATTCATCAAAGTTAGGGGGAAGATTGTGTTCATTCGTCAAAGTTAGGGAGAAGATTGTGTTCATTCGTCAAAGTTAGGGGAAGATTGTGTTCATTCATCAAAGTTAGGGGAAGATTGTGTTCATTCATCAAAGTTAGGGAGAAGATTGTGTTCATTCATCAAAGTTAGGGGGAAGATTGTGTTCATTCATCAAAGTTAGGGAAGATTGTGCTCATTCATCAAAGTTAGGGGAAGATTGTGTTCATTCATCAAAGTTAAGGGAAGATTGTGTTCATTCATCAAAGTTAGGGGAAGATTGTGTTCATTCATCAAAGTTAGGGGAAGATTGTGTTCATTCATCAAAGTTAGGGAAGATTGTGTTCATTCATCAAAGTTAGGGAGAAGATTGTGTTCATTCATCAAAGTTAGGGGAAGATTGTGTTCATTCATCAAAGTTAGGGGAAGATTGTGCTCATTCATCAAAGTTAGGGGAAGATTGTGTTCATTCATCAAAGTTAGGGAAGATTGTGTTCATTCATCAAAGTTAGGGGGAAGATTGTGTTCATTCATCAAAGTTAGGGGAAGATTGTGTTCATTCATCAAAGTTAGGGGAAGATTGTGTTCATTCATCAAAGTTAGGGGAACTATTCTCCATACGTCATGACAACAAGATTGTTCAATTGTCAAACAATCAGTTCTAACATTACCATATATCTCCTCCCTAAAAAAACAACAACACCAAAATAGATTTTGAAGTTAGATTTAGATAAGTCAAGATAGTTAAGTTATCTTCCTAAAATTTTAAGATTTTTTGTTTTTTTATAGGACTCAAGTTTAATTTAGTGCTGTTCATCAACTTTAAGTCTAAGACGATTTAGGCTTTAAACTTGATAAGTTATTTCCTAGTATTCAGATTCAGTTAAGTTAGGCTGCGTACTGGCGTTTAAGTTAGAGTATAAGTTCTAACGTAAATACAAGTTCTAAGTTCTAAGGCATAAATAATTTTTCTTTACATGAAGTATATTTTACGTTAACAAATTTTAAACCACAAGTTCCGTAGCGCAGTGGTCTACAGCCTCAACTCTTAATCGAGGCGACTAGCGTTCAATCCCCGGGCGGGGAAACGGACAGGTTGCCAACGTTTTTCATTCACCTGAAGCTTTTATTCACCAAGCAGAAAATAAGTACCCGGGGCAGTTAGGAAACTATTGTGGGGTATAGCATGCTAGGAAAATGTCAGTTGAGAGGGGAGGTATGAAAAGGGGGGGGGGCCTTCATACCCCCCCCCACTAGATTTTCAAATATTCAAATTTTCCATTGTCCGAATCATTACATTTATGGCATCGTATATGACGCGCGCGGCAAGAATAACGCCGGAATCAATGGCATTGCGCAGCGCAATGTCACATGTCATTTGCAACTTGACCGAATCAATGGACAAATCTGGCTTTGCGGGTTGAGAAACAGGTTTCTTGTCTCCACTTTCACTGTTGCCAGAAGCTAAGCACTTGCCTAGAGCGCGGCAGTGTTACCAAGCCGCACGATTCACATTTGAATTTGTGACAGTTGAGTCAATCCCCAACCGACATGATTTCTTGATAAACCGCCTCGATGGAAGAAAACGGGAAAACCGGTTACATATCTCCAATATACAGATTCTAGGTGTGTATATATACCCTAAGAGTATACTTTTAGTCCTGGACAATGTTCAATATTTGCTTAACTGTTAGCGAAAGAGAGCAAATAAACAAAACATGGAACAAACTGAATACATATGCGAATATAGACAGAAAATGTAAGTAGTGAACACGGGAGACTGAGGCAAATGGTTGCTGATGCTGGCAGAGGAGACATGATCCCCATACACAAAGTTCTCAGGTGAATAGACATGGCCCTGTGCTGACCTAATTAAGTACTGTTCCCGAATGGACTAAACTGACCAATAGAATAGAATCAAAACTGAAATAGCGGAGACCAACTCTATACACAGTTGTGCAAGTGAGAATATGGCGGCCTAATATGGCGACTCAATATGGCGGCCCAATATGGCGACCCCAATATGGGGACCCAATTTGGCGGCCCAATATGGCGGTCCTATATAGCGGCCTAATATGGCGACCCAATATGGCGGTCAAATATGGCGACCCAATATGGCGACCCGATATGGTGGCCCAATATGGCGGTTAATGTCATTCCTTAACTGTCAATGGCTTTTTAATAGTAAATTGTAAATTATAGTAAATGTTTACATAACTTTCATGCTTCACTTTCGTATATATATTAACTTTAAGTTCATCTCATATGTTGGGTAAGTCAATGGCGGCTAAAGCCTGTGTTAATTATTAAACAATTATCAACAGCCTCGTATAACGCTCCAGGGGCACATAAACCGTTTAAAATAAAACAACGGAGCAATGAGTATATGTAAGATGTAAAGGTTTCGCCAGTGCCTCGCGGAATTTTGGCCGTGTTGCCGCTCTGTTGGACCGTAGACAAAATTCTAACACCAGAATCATTCAGGATCAGGAACCGGTTCCCGCCAAACAATTATGTTCGTTTTTGGCGCGTTGATCCGGATTAGAAAGACCGTTCGCGTGACGTCATCGAGGTCACCATATAGCAACTAAATGCAATATTTAAGTTAATTTATCTTTTTCAAGTGTGTGGTTTTTAACGTTAGACTTTCTCGCGGAAAAAAGACTAATAATTTATTTCATATTTTTAAAAGGTCAAATCTTCCATTGTTTGCTCCAATTTAACGTTAACTATTTAAACAGTATTTTGTTTTTACGAAGAAAGAAGTCAAATTAGTAACTGCAATATCGCCACTGGCCTTATATAACAAAAAGAAATAATGATCATAAAATATATTATATAATGAATTATATATACTTTACAGTTATATATAAAAACGAAATATATATAATTATATATGAATAATGAATTATATTTTTATAATTATAGACAAATAAATAATTATATATTATAACTATATATATAATGAATTATATATAAATAATGAATTACATATACATACGAATAATATTAATTTCGGTCAAGTGAAATAAGGTCAAATTAATAGCGTGAATTTTTTTTACAGCAATATTACAGCAACTTGAAGGTCAAATGAGCATCTGATGATCGAGTTCGTATCAATTTACCTACCAAAAAAAAAAGCTTTAATGTCACCCTGAGAGCAGTACCCTAGAAAGTAAGACCAGGCCGTCAAGGGTGAAATGTTTACCTTGATTTTGGCTGTGCTTTGTGAGAGGTAGGAGGAGAGAGAGAGAGAGAGAGAGAGAGAGAGAGAGAGAGAGAGAGAGAGAGAGAGAGAGAGAGAGAGAGAGAGAGAGAGAGAGAGAGAGAGATAGAAGCGAGGAGAAAACCACAAGCCTAGTTATTAGGCTTTAATTCCCGTCCATCAGTTCTAATGGCGCCTAAAGTCTATAACGACGTCTTGTAGGCCTACAACAGATCACGTAGGCCTACAAGATTGACCAACAACACCCCTCTCCTTCCCTCCACCCTTCAAAACCCCGTTTAGACCTCCTTACTACATATATAAATGTTTTTTTTTTCAATCTGTTTCACCGTGACAAAGTCTCAATATATCTTTGGTAAGTAGGCTACTACTCAGCCTGCTGACCTGTAGGCCTAAATCATTACCTAAATCAGCCTTTACCTTTACGACTGCCGCTAATAACGAGGCAGTTAAAGAGGGGG
>WNGS01009202.1:15749012-15764964 GCA_020271785.1 Procambarus virginalis
TTATACGGTATGTATGTGTGTGGAGCATTTTCCACAATCGTAACTGTATTTTTTATATATAGATATATATATTATATATATATAATATATATATATATATATATATATATATATATATATATATATATATATATATAATTGTTGATATGTATCTGAGTATCTGATTTGCATGGTTATTCAGAAGTGTTTAAAAGTCATTCAAGTAATTCTTCCGAGGAAGGACTCAGCTCCCGGATCTCGATCTCTTTTCTTTCTTATTCTTGTTAAGTTCTTTACAAACATGTGAAAAAAAACATTGTGAGGTGGCTGGTCCATGAGCTGCAATGTAAAATAATATAAACACTTGCATATATATATATATATATATATATATATATATATATATATATATATATATATATATATATATATATATATATATATATATATTTGTTACTAAAGAAATAAATTCCAGGAAAACAGATACATCCAAAATTGCAATCTCTGTGGAGCCTAACCTTCATAATTGATCTAAATTGTCTTGCTCTTTTTTGGACCAATTTGTGCTGTATTTTCCACCGCCATCTCTTCCCATCCCAAGTTAGCAGACCTTTAACTTAATGTACATAATTGTGAATGTGTATGTGTATATATTATGACGAATCTATGCTGGGTTGACGTGGCCTAGATGAGCTCGACGATTTAATGCCTCAAAAGTCATTAGAGGATTCAATGCCTCTAAATAGTCATTAGGAGGAATCCGACACCTTAAGACAGTCATTTAAGGATTCAACACCTCAGTACGGTATTCAACACAGGATTTAGCACCTCAAAATAGTCATTAGAGGGATCCAACGCGTTAGCAATTTTTCATTCAGCTTGACTAGAATTTCCCCACACACACATATATATATATAAATATATACGAAAAAGTGACGAGCAATTCACCGTGTCAAAGAACTCATATTAATACCTACCAATGACTACCTTTACTGTTTTCTCGAGTATAGAAGGCCACTTAGTCAATATATGCGATTACTGCCAAACGCTTGTTAATGTTAGTCCTGTCTCCCTTACATCCCCCCCAAAAAATAGGGATGTTTTATCTGTTCTTCCTATTCCGCCTCTAAAACTCTAGTCTGTTTCATTTGATTTCTCTTCTACATATACTTATTTATCAATCGTTATCAATCATTTGTTAAACTTTGAAGCAAATCGGTATTCTGTTTGTAATTCTGTTTTTAAACTTCTCTTCTCATAATGCTTGTTAACATGCTTGTCCTAACACCAGTTACAGCTCATTTATGTAGTTAGAACATAAACAAAATGTAGATACAAATTCATTATTTAACATTAGTATATGTAAAAAAAAGGTTTGCGATTTTTATATCAATACTCGTTGCTGCTGTTACTTCCCGCTCAATAAGATGCGATGTATTCTTAAGTATTAATTAATGTCTTAAAATAGTCCTCAGAAACTACAAAATTTTCCCTCCCTGCCAAACATTCTCTTAACACCATATATAATCTCTACCAACATCCTATAATTTCTTTCAACACCCAAAAAATCTGTTAGATCTCGCTAAAATCTTTTGCAGTCACGATATCTTCACACACACATGTGTGAAGCTATCGTGTTAAAGCACCTAGCACTTTTATTTTTGTTCCAACACCCTATAATCTCTTCCAACCCGCCCTAAATCCTCCCTAGAATCTCTCTACCCTTACCCACTAGAATCCCTGCCACATTAAACTCACACATTTGGGGGGATAGAAATAGTTTAAGCTACTCTATCCCTTTGAGATGTATTTCTTTCTTGTCTCAATAAACATACTTTGAAATTGAAATAAGTTTATTGAGGTAAAATACACACAAAGGGATGAGGTACTCAAGCTATTCTCACCCCGTTCAGTACATCGTGTTAAACATACTTGAACTCACACAACCACCATTCTCTCTCTCCCTCCTTACCCTATCCCCACTGAAATACAAATTGCCCGTTAAATCCCCAATTAAATCTACAAATTGCCCGTTAAATCCCCAATTAAATCTACAAATTTCCCGTTATATCTCCCAATTAAATCGAGATTGTTAATTAATCCTATTATCCTCACGCCCCCCTGCCATCTGTTCCCTAGCCTAGGCCACCTTGTCCCAGCGTGCGGAGTGTTGAGACGTCTGTGATTATTGTTAGATGTAATATGTATGATGATGATGATGATGTTCCCCGGGATGGTAGCCTACCAGGGTGCCAATTGCTTGTTCCCTCCTTTGGATTATTAGCAATCTATTGCCAGTATTAATATTGTCACGTGATATCCAATAAACGTGTGAAATGTAGAATTATATGTTTTTGTTTATCCTTTGTGTTTGGACGTACTGAGTGTGTGTGTGTGTGTAAGTATTGTGTGTGTGTGTGTGGAAGTACTGTGTGTGTGTGTGTTACGGACTCATCACCTTCGTCAGTGTGTAGGATGGCAATTCCAGCGCCATCTATGGATCTGTACTCAAACTCCCCTGAAATCGGACGCCACGTGGACAACGCCATCTATTAGTGGTGGTGTGATAGTGACAAATGGCTCAAGTTTCCTGCCTTGGTTAACGAGAGAGGTCGCTGTGGATGACCTCTGGTGAGATGGAGACTCAAGATCAGCGCCATCTGTTGTGCTACGGAGCACAATGTCAACTCCCCAGTGAATAAGTGTTACTTCCTGGTTTCACCAGTATGGTCCATTTACCTGATGACGAAGTGGGGCAGCAGTGGTACTGGAGACAGTAGTTTACCTCGGGCAGCCGACGTTCTTCCGACTTGGGGAGACTAAGCAAGACGACTAAGTAAGCCGCCGCCGATCTAAAGCAGTGTGTTGTTTGTTGTTGTTTTAGATTTAGCTACTCGGAACGAAGTATCTATGTAGGTCGGGCTATGGTGAGCCCGTAACTTACCTGGCACAGGAGCTGGGCAAGAAGCACGGGCTATGGTTAGCCTAGCGGACAGGAGATGTCTCCCGTGCAGTGTGTGTGTTGACTGTTGTTTATGTAGTAATGGAAGAGATCGGTGTACCCCGGGGCTGACTTAGGGGAGAAAGGGACGACAGTGAGAGGTGCCTGATGGGAAGCGCTGCTAGCCGGACGCTAGAGGCGTCTGCCAGGGGGGTTCGCTAGCCCCTCTATCGATTGTTTAAGTGGCCCCGATCAGCGTGTGGCTGAGGTTCTCTGCCAGCAAGTGGCTGGAGAGTGGTCGTGGGATATAGGCACCTCGTGAGACTGTAAGTGGGCTGGCCCACGTACAAGGTGAAACTCGCCAGTGTTCCCCAGTATGGTTGGACAAAGTACTGGGTGAGAGCTTGACCAACTGGGTCAAGCTTGACTGGGGCTTGACCAACACTGCACGTGAGCGTTCGATGTCCTGTGTGGAAGGGCATCACTGTACATAAGTGTAGAAATAGTCTATTTATTCTAATATATATATATATTTCTAACGGTGCAGGTAAATATATTTAAAAGGGAATAGTGTTTTATCCCTCCCTTAGTAATTTATTGCATTATATAACCAATTCCTTGAAAGCCACTACCGACTCGGGTCGGATACTACAAACAAGGTTCATCCATCAAGAACCCGGAACCCTGTTACGGTCCATAGTGACCGTAACAGTGTGTGTGTGGACGTAGTGTGTGTGTGTGTGTGGACGTACTGTGTGTGTGTGTGTGTGTGTGTGGACGTGCTGTGTGTGTGTGGACGTACTGTGTGTACTCACCTAGTTGTGTTTGCGGGGGTTGAGCTTTGGCTCTTTGGTCCCGCCTCTCAACCGTCAATCAACTGGTGTACAGGTTCCTGAGCCTACTGGACTCTATTATATCTACATTTGAAACTGTGTATGGAGTCAGCCTCCACCACATCACTGCCTAATGCATTCCATTTGTTAACTACTCTGACACTGAAAAAGTTCCTTCTAACGTCTCTGTTCAAATCAAAAAAATTCAAATGTTTAGGTAAAATACATACAAGAGGTGATACAAAAGTTGATGAATTTACAGATAGAGCTAGTACATACAATGCCTAAAGCCACTACAGTATTACGCAAAGCGTTTCGGGCAGGAAAAAACACTGAAGACTAAATCTTAATACTAATTGAGATTAAAGTATAAAATGTGTTGAGACAATATAAAAATAAAAAACGGGGGAACATGGCAAAAAAAAGCAAAAATACAATTTGGTCGACAAACAGCATTGTTTAAAAATAACAGACATGGGTTGACAATATAGGGGTAAGGTAGGTTACAGGGAGTTAATTAGGTAGTGCTTAGTTTTTATCTTAAACTGGTTGAGAGAGGTACAGTCTTTAACATGATTGGGAAGGTCCTTCCACATTCTGGGTCCCTTGATTTGTAGAGCATTTCTAGTTTGATTAAGTCGTACTCTTGGAATATCAAAACTGTATTTGTTTCTGGTGTGATGCCCATGGGTTCTGTTACAACCTTCAATGAAGCATTTAAGGTCAGGATTGGCATTACAGTTCAGCGTTATATATATATATATATATATATATATATATATATATATATATATATATATATATATATATATAATTATATTGTGGTCTTGTCCTTACTCTCATTGTGGGAAGAGTAAATAGTTCCGTGATTTGGGTGTTCATGGTAGGTTGTTCTGTTCTTATGTGAATTGCTTCAAGAATTTGAACTTCAAGACAAATTCTTGAAGCAATTCACATAAGAACAGAACAACCTACCATGAACACCCAAATCACGGAACTATTTACTCTTCCCACAATGAGAGTAAGGACAAGACCACAATATAATTATATATATATATATATATATATATATATATATATATATATATATATATATATATAATTATATTGTGGTCTTGTCCTTACTCTCATTGTGGGAAGAGTAAATAATTATATATATCTCTTCCCACAATGAGAGTAAGGACAAGACCACAATATAATTATATATATATATATATATATATATATATATATATATATTATATATATATATATATATAATTATATATATATATATATAATTATATTGTGGTCTTGTCCTTACTCTCATTGTGGGAAGAGTAAATAGTTCCGTGATTTGGGTGTTCATGGTAGGTTGTTCTGTTCTTATGTGAATTGCTTCAAGAATTTGTCTTGAAGTTCAAATTCTTGAAGCAATTCACATAAGAACAGAACAACCTACCATGAACACCCAAATCACGGAACTATTTACTCTTCCCACAATGAGAGTAAGGACAAGACCACAACATAACGATGCCAACACAGAAGACAATATAAATATAATATATATATATATATATATAATACATATATATATATATATATATATATATATATATAACATATATGCGCGAACAAGCCTGAATGGTTTCCAGTACTATATGCGAATGAAAACTCACACCCCAGAAGTGACTCGAACCCATACTCCCAGGAGCAACGCAACTGGTATGTACAGGGACGCCTTAAACCGCTTGACCATCACGACCGGACATAAGGAAGTGATAGCCTGAGCTATTTGAACCACTTCCCCGCCGGCACTTGGATGGTTATCTTGGGCATAGCATTTCATCAAATCACCTCATTTTTTGGGGCAACACGTGAGGAACACAAATGCGAACAAGCCTGAATGGTCCCCAGGACTATATGCGAATGAAAACTCACACCCCAGAAGTGACTCGAACCCATATTCCCAGGAGCAATGCAACTGGTAACTACGGGACGCCTTAATCCGCTTGACCATCACGACCGGACATAAGGAAGTGATAGCCTGAGCTATATGAACCACTTGTGCCGGCGGGGAAGTGGTTCATGTAGCCTCGGCTATCACTTCCTTATGTCCGGTCGTGATGGTCAAGCGGTTTAAGGCGTCCCTGTACATACCAGTTGCGTTGCTCCTGGGAGTATGGGTTCGAGTCACTTCTGGGGTGTGAGTTTTCATTCATTCATATATATATATATATATATATATATATATATATATATATATATATATATATATATATATATATATATATATATATATATATATATATATATATAATACACATGAGAGGATGTGCAGTGACTTAATATCTAACATATTCAGAGATTTGAGTGGGGGTACTGAGTGATGTCTGGGGCCAGAGTTGGATATTGTCCTAATAGCAGCTTTGTGTTGAGTAATTAGAGGACGTAAATGATTTTGGGTAATAGAACCCCAAGCACAAATACCATAGTTGAGATATGGATAGATGGGGGAGCAATAGAGCGTCACCAAGGCAGGGCGAGGTACATAATATCTGATCTTAGAAAGAATGCCAACAGTTTTTGAAACTTTTATTTATCCTGAGAGTTATTTGATTTGAGGATTTATTGCCAAACAAAATATAGAAAGTTTTGTCAATGTTGAGGATGAGTTTGTTGGCAGTTAGCCAAAGATGGAGTTTATTTAGCTCCATCTAAATAATCACTGTGACATTAAGAACAAGAGGGTCAAGACTGGAATAAATGAAGGTTGTGTCGTCAGCAAATAGAATTGGTTTGAGATGTTGGGAGGCATTTGTCATTATAGTGTATTGTTTTTGTGTATTAATCTAATCTTTGTTTATTGTGTCAATTTCTTACCATGTACCTGTAAATATCTGTTTGTCAAATTTACTGGAAATTATCTATTTCAAATTATTTGTTAGATTAAGGACATGCCCGAAACGCTATGCGTGCTAGTGGCTTTACAAGAATGTAAAATCATCATCTCTCTGTACTCTCTTAACCCCTAATGTACCTTCTTGTATATATAAATAAAAACAAAGAAAGCAAAGAGTCTGAGTTAAGTGGAAACCAAACTGACTGGAGAATGAGGTAAGTTGAGTACTGCACCATCTTGAGTCGAACACTCTTGAGACTGTCGCATCAAATTGCAGATAACGTTATGATCTCTGGCACAGTGGGAACAGAAAACGACATAGAGGCCTTGTAAAGTGATTTACAGGAAATCTAAAAACGGTGAGAAAACTGGCAAATGTTTTTAATACCGAAAAATACAAGATACCTTGCGTGCAGGGCACATCAATACACGTTACAAGTATGACCTGAGCACCACGACCATGTGTAGAGACTGTAACCAGATCACCAGTGACACCTTCAAAAATATCAGAATAATCGACAAATACAGCGACAGTACAAGACTGGATATCGGTAAGCTATAATACATCAAGCAAACAGTTAACTAACACCCCTCCGTGGTGCCTCCTTGCCGTGGTGAGGGGCTCACGTACATCTCCCTGGGACCGGTGTGGGTTACCTGTGCTCCCTCTCCTGCCCCCTCTTTGGGTGGTGTACGTGCTGAAGGGCACCATGTAGGGGCCTTGTAAGCCATCGGACCACCCGCTGGAGGGGTCGCCTGTGCGAGGCCGCCCTGAGTGGATGGTTGGTTGTCCAGGCTGGGGCGATAGACTGGGGTCTTAGCACCAGTGTGGGAGAATGGACGAAGTAGTAGGACTCCCCTGTTGAAAAGGGGGAGCACCGCTGGGGACGACGCACCCTTCCTGCACTAGCCCGCGCTCGGCCTCCCTGGCTGCCCTGGTAGGTGGTATCCCTTGGTTCCAGGTCCCATTCTTTAGATATTGGTTTGCTGCATGGATGACGACTTGACTTCTCTTACCCAGGCTCATGAGATGGGCGACCAGGCCCCTGAGTCGGACCGTCCTGAAAGACCGGGATCTGTAGCCCCCGCTACAGGACCCGGTTTAGGCCCAGACCGGACTCTTCCTCCCTGCTCCCCTCCCTCCTCTGGGGTTGCGTCGAGGCCCAAGCCTGCTGTGGTGACTGTCTCGTCCCCTTGCACGGCTCCATCTCTTGTGACTACTGCACCTTTCGAACCATCTCTAAGGGTTCTCCTCGCCGTCCCCGCCACGGCCGCTCTCGTATGCTCCCTTCCATACTAATTCGTTCCATGCTTTGTTTGGTCCTGCTACGTGGACTAAGAACTTTGACCTCCAACCTTTGGATTCAACTCCTCCTGACGATTTTTCCCTTCATAGGCATCTTGTTGATTCCATGGATGCCTCTGTCACCCTCAACCCTACTCGTCTTGGTACCCGTCTCGTTGCTGCTCCTTCCCAGGATGCGACCACCTGCTTGGCCGCCTTATCCTGCCTTGGCGAGACCCCTGTTTGGGTCTCGAAGAACGCTCGGTTGAATGCCAGTGTTGGCACTGTTCTCCTCCCGCACCATGTTGCGACCGGTGTCAGGGATCTCAAGGACTGCCACGAGGATATCAAGCATATCCTCGAGGCTCAGGGTCATTCTGTCCTCCAGGTGGATACGTTTACTCGTCCCCCTCGTGGTCATCGCCGTCTGCCCCTTTGGGTTACGAAGGTTACCTTTGATGGTAGGTCCCTTCCATCCTCTGCCATTCTTGCTGGTGTCAGATGCTCCGTTCAGGAATATATTCCATCTCCTCGGCTATGCAGTAAGTGCTGGAGGTTTGGACATGATGCCCTCAAATACTCTATTCCTATCTCTCTCTGTCCCTTGTGTGGAGGCGAGGGTCATTCTAAGTTGGAGTGCACTTCTCCCCAGGCCCGCTGCCTCAGTTAAGGTGAGGCCCACCCTACCTTCTCCCGTACGTGTCTTCGTTACAAACTTGAGGCGGCTGTCCTCAACTTGAAGCACCGGGACCGTTTGTCTTTTCCTGAGGCTCGGCGCCAAGTTCATTGTCTCCTCTTTCGCTGGTGTCTCCTATGCTCGCGTGGTGCGCTCTTCCTCTCCTCGTCCTTCCCACTTTCAAAAGGTTCAAAGGTTTGCCACCAGACTAGTACCCGAGCTGAGAGGTATGAGCTACGAGGAGCGACTGCAGGAATTAAACCTCACTTCGTTGGAAGACAGAAGAGTTAGGGGGGACATGATCACCACATTCAAGATTTTCAGGGAATCGACAGGGTTGATAAAGACAGGCTGTTTAACACAAGGGGCACACGCACTAGGGGACACAGGTGGAAACTGAGTGCCCAAATGAGCCACAGAGATATTAGAAAGAACTTTTTTAGTGTCAGAGTGGTTGACAAATGGAATGCATTAGGAAGCGATGTGGTGGAGGCTGACTCCATACACAGTTTCAAGTGTAGATATGATAGAGCCCATTAGGCTCAGGAAACTGTTCACCTGTTGATTGACGGTTGAGAGGCGGGACTAAAGAGCCAGAGCTCAACCCCCGCAAGCACAACTAGGTGAGTACAACTAGGTGAGTACTTTCCTCAGTCTCACAACCGTTTCCGAGCCTTAGATCCGGACACGCCCGCCACCACCTCCCCTGTTTCCCTCCATTCTGTTCCGGAGGGTCCCCCTCCTGGTTCTCTGTCTAGGGCTCCCCTTCTTTCTACCCAGTCTGTCACGTCTCCTGTCTTCTTTTTCCTCTCCCTCTGGTCCTCCTTCCCGTCATTCTCCTCCATCTCTTGGCTCTCCACGCCGCCTGATTGTGCAGGCCGATGTCCATCGCTCTCCTGGTGGTCGTGTTGTTCGCTCTCGCTCTTCTTAAATAATAAAATAAATAAATAAATAAATATGTTTATTCAGGAAAGGTACATACATAGTGATTTTACATAAGTGGATCGATTTATAGATAGAGCTAGTACATACAATGCCTAAAGCCACTATTACGCAATGCGTTTCGGGCAAAAAGCGGGTTTCTTCTCCTATCGAGACGCTGGAGTCTGTTGCCCAGTACATTGCTGCTGGGACGCCTGTCTCTTTGAGTCAGAAGCGGAAACCTGGCTCCTCTCCTTCCTCCTTCCCGGCCGGTAATAAGGCTTCACTTTCTTCTTCACCCCCTATCTCTGATTCTGTCGTTCCTTCCCCTCCCGCTTCGGTGGTTAAGCCCCCTGTTCCTACTGGGTTCTTTAGCCCCGGTTCCATCTCGGTTATTGCCCATGCTGAGGTGTGTTTCCCTCTTTCTGCCCCTCCTCCTCCAGACCCTGCTCGTCCACCTCTGGTCTGTCCTCCCGCTTCTTTCCCTCCTTCTTTACTCAGTTTACCCATGCTCCCTAACCCTGATCCTGACCCTGTGCTTTTTTAACGTGCTGTGTTTCTTCTTCACCTTTGTTTCTTCTTTGCTCTCTGTTGCTCTCCTCTTTCTCTTTGCCGATGTCTATTCTTCAATGGAACATCCGTGGATATTACGCCAATTTCCATGACCTCCAACTTCTCATTTCACAGTTTTCGCCCCTTTGTGTCTGTCTCCAGGAGTCGATGCTTGGTGCTCGTCCTGGTCGCTTCCGTGGCTATTCTTTTCTCTCCCCCCCCCCCCCATAATTCTTCTGTTCTCTTGATTCGCTCCGATGTTCCCTTTGTCCCTTACTTTTTTTCCTCGCCTCTCCACTGTTCTGCCGCCCGTGTCTTTGTGCGTAGATGGTACACGGTTTGTTCCATTTATCTCCCCCCCCCCCCACTGTCACACTTTCTCTTCCCGATCTTAAACACCTCCTAGACTCCTTGCCGGAGCCAGTGCTCCTGCAGGGTGATTTCAATTGTCGTCATGCCCTTTGGGGTGATGTCCTGACAAACACCCGGGGTCGCCTCCTTGAACCTTTCATCCTCTCTTCTTCCCTGTCCCTTCTTAATTCTGGTAAGCCCACTCATTTGGACTCTCGGACTCGCTCTCTTTCTTGTCTCGATCTTTCTCTGTGCTCGTCACCCCTTTCCTTAGATTTCGGGTGGCGGGTCCTTGATGACCTCCATGGCAGTAACCATTTTCCTATCCTTGTCACTTTTTTTCTCTTTTCACCCTCCCCTCTCCTTCCCTAGGTGGCGGTTTGCCGAGGCTGACTGGCGCCTCTTTACTCTCCGTGCTACTATTTCCGACCTCTCCGTTCTGCCTCTCCCTCGCGCCCTCCTTCTTTTTCATGACACTCTTTGACGCTGCCCTCCACTATATTCCTCGCTCTTCCTCTCGGGGAACGCGGAAGTGCATTCCCTGGTGGAATGTGGACTGTGCTCGGGCTATCTGCTGTAAGCGTGCAGCCTGGAAGAGACATCGCCACCGGCAGACGGTTGAGTCTTTTCTTTTGTTTCGGAAGGCGAGTGCGATGGCCCGTAGGACCATCCGTGCGACTCCAGTATGTTTCTGTGAATAATTCAATTTCTCCCACCCTACCCATCAACATTGATGTTTCTCAAGGCAGCATACTTGGCCCTCTCCTCTTTCTCATCTACATTAATGACCATCCAAATGCCTCCCAACACCTCAAACCAATTATATTTGCTGACGACACAACCTTCATTTGCTCCAGTCCCTTGCCCTTGCTCTAATGTCTCGGTGAATACTGAGCTAAATAAAGTCCATCTTTGGCGAACTGCCAACAAACTCACCCTTAACATTGACAAAACTTTCTATATTCTGTTTGGCAATAAATCCTCTAATCAAATATCAAATCCTCTATATCATATCAGATATAGACAAAAATACAAGTCACAGCTTCGTATCATCCTTTGCAGATGACACAAAAATCAGTAAGAAAATTACCTCGGCTGAAGACATTGAAAAACTTCAAGCTGATATTAATAAAGTTTTCGACTGGGCATCAGAAAATAATATGATGTTTAACAGTGACAAATTCCAGGTACTCAGGTACGGTAAAAATGAGGACCTTAAACATAATACAGGGTACAAAACACAATCAAATGTGCCCATAGTAGGAAAACAACATGTAAAGGATTTGGGAATAATGATGTCTGACGACCTAACGTTTAGGGAGCATAACCAAGCAAATATTGCGACAGCCAGAAAAATGATAGGATGGATTACGAGAACTTTCAAATCCAGGGATCCCATCACAATGCTTGTACTCTTCAAGTCACTTGTGCTGTCCCGTCTTGAGTACTGTTCAGTACTCACTTCCCCCTTTAGAGCAGGAGAGATTGCTGAAATAGAGGGAATACAGAGAACATATACGGCACGCATAGACGCGATAAAGCACCTAAATTATTGGGATCGTCTCAAAGCTCTCCAAATGTACTCACTAGAAAGAAGACGAGAGAGATATCAAATAATATACACCTGGAAGATACTGGAGGGCCAGGTCCCAAATCTACACAGTAAAATAACAACGTACTGGAGTGAACGATATGGAAGAAAATGCAGAATAGAGCCAGTGAAGAGCAGGGGTGCCATAGGCACAATCAGAGAACACTGTATAAACATCAGAGGTCCGCGGTTGTTCAACGTCCTCCCAGCAAGCATAAGAAATATTGCCGGAACAACCGTGGACATCTTCAAGAGGAAACTAGATTTATTCCTCCAAGGAGTTCCGGACCAGCCGGGCTGTGGTGGGTATGTGGGCCTGCGGGCCGCTCCAAGCAACAGCCTAGTGGACCAAACTCTCACAAGTCAAGCCTGGCCTCGGGCCGGGCTTGGGGAGTAGAAGAACTCCCAGAACCCCATCAACCAGGTAACCAGGTATCAAATAAATCTCAGGATAAACAATACCCAAATTTGTAACAAAGTAGATGGCAAATTCCTTGGCGTTCTCATTGACCACAAACTGAATTTCCAGGGACACATTCTAAATATATAAAAAAAAGTTTCAAAAACTGTTGGCATTCTTTGTAAGATCAGATATTATGTACCCCGCCCTGCCTTGGTGACGTTCTATTACTCCTTCATCTATCCATATCTCAACTATGGTATTAGTGCTTGGGGTTCTACCACCCAAAATCACTTACGTCCTCTAATTACTCAACACAAAGCTGCTATTAGGACAATATCCAGCTCTGGCCCCAGACATCACTCGGTACCCCTACTCAAATCTCTGAATATGTTAGATATTAAGTCACTGCACATCCTCTCATGTGTATTATATATATATTATATATTATATATATATATATATATATATATATATATATATATATATATATATATATATGAAACGCTGAACTGTAATGCCAATCCTGACCTCAAGCTTCATTGAAGGTTGTAACAGAACCCATGAGCACCACACCAGAAACAAATACCATTTTGATATTCCAAGAGTACGACTTAATCAAACTAGAAATGCTCTACAAATCAAGGGACCCAGAATGTGGAATGACCTTCCCAATCATGTTAAAGACTGTACCTCTCTCAACCAGTTTAAGATAAAAACTAAGCACTACCTAATAAATTCCCTGTAACCTACCTTACCCCTCTATTGTCAACCCATGTCTGTTATTTTTTAAACAACGCTGTTTGTCAACCTAATTATATTTGTGCTGTTTTTTTCTGCCATGTTCCCCTCTTTTTTATTTTTATTTGTTCTCAACACATTTTATACTTTAATCTAAATTAGTATTAAGTTTTAGTCTTTAATGTTTTTCCTGCCCGAAACGCTTTGCGTAATAGTGGCTTTAGGCATTGTATGTACTAGCTCTATCTATAAATCTATAAATTTTTGTATAACCTCTTGTATGTATGTACTTTACCTGAATAAACATTTGAATTTTGAATTTTTGAACTTGCTTACGACACTACCTGGCGGTATCATATTCTGTCTCAACTTCATTCTTTTGGCCTTCGTGGGAATCTCCCTCTCTTCCTTCAAAGCTTCCTCTCTCGTCGTTCCTTTTGTGTGCGGCTTGGTACCACACTCTCTGCCCCTTTTCGACAGTATGAGGGTGTACCCCAGGGTAGTGTTCTGAGCACTACTCTTTTTTTCTAGTTGCCCTCAACGGTCTTCTTTCCTCTCTTCCTTCTGGCGTCTTCTCCGCTCTCTATGTTGATGATCTTACCCTTTGCTGTCAGGGTGAGATTCGCCTCTCTTTCAACAGCGGCTTCAACTTGCGATTGATACCATGTCGTCTTGGGCCACCGATCATGGCTTCAAGTTCTCTGCGTCTAAGACTTGTGCTATGACTTTTACTCGGAAGCATGTAGTTCTTCGTCCCTCTTTGTCGCTTTATGGTCATCCCCTTGTGTACAGGGATTCTGCTAAGCTTTTGGGGTTAGTCTTTGACACTCGTTTGTCTTGGTCAGCCCATATCTCTTACCTCCGAGTTGAATGCTCTAAGGCCCTTAACCTACTAAAGGTTTTGTCCCATACTTCTTGGGGCGCGGATTGGCGCACGCTCCTTTATTTGCACTCCTCTCTCGTCCTGTCTAAACTCGATTACGGTTGCCCTGCATACTCTTCTGCTTCTTCTTCTACTCTTCGGCGTCTTGATGCTTTGCACCATACTGGATTGCGTCTCGGCTCTGGTGCCTTTCGTTCGACTCCCGCCCTCAGTTTGTATGTAGACACTGGCTTTCTCTCTCTCTTCAGGACCGCCGTGATCGCTACTGTCTTCACTATCTTGCGCAGTTCTTACATCCTTCCTCTTGCCTCTGTCGTGCTTTAACTTTTACTCCTCCTGTAGCTCCTGTTCCTCTTCATCGTCTCCCTCTTTCTGTCCAGTTATCTCGCTTACAGGATTCTTTCTTTCATATTTCTAATGTTTCTCATCATATTGTTCCTTCCTTGCCTCCTTGGAGAGTCCCCCTTCCCAAGTTTTGTACGTCCTTGACTTGTAATACTAAAGCCTTTACCCCTCCTACGATTCTGAAAAGCCTCTTCCTTGAGCACTTTTCTTCGCACTCCCACTCTATTTCCATCTTCACCGATGGGTTAAGTCTGCGGATGGTGTGGGCTACTCTGTTGTTTTTCCTGACCGCACTTATGTGTCACCTCCCTTCGGAGGCTAGCGTCTTTACAGCAGAAATTTATGCTATTCTCTATGCTCTCCGTCTCTTGCTTTCTCATTATCATTCCTCCTTTGTGGTTGTAGTTGACTCTCGTAGTGCCCTCATGGCTCGAGGGTCCTTTAATCCTGTCCATCCGGTGGTCATTGAGATTCACATTGGCTGTTTCATATTTCTTGTAAATTAAATCGGTAGTTTTGCTGGGTTCCCGCCCATATTGGTATTTCTTTCAATGAGCGTGCGGATTCTGCCGCTAAGGAAGCTATCCATTCTTGCCCCATCTCCTGTAAAGGTATTCCTTATTCCGACTTTTATCCTGTTATTCATTCCTCCATCCTTGCCCGTTGGCAGGGTTGTTGGTCCTCTGTAGTTAGTAACAAGCTGCGTACTCTCAGACGTAGCGTGTCCCCGTGGCCTTCCTCCTACCACCGTAACCGGCGGTGGGAAACTGCTTTGGCAAGGCTGCGGGTTGGCCATACTCGCTTAACCCACAGTCACTTAATGGAGCGCCGCCCTGCTCCTTATTGTCCAAATTGCGTTGTCCCTCTTACAGTTGTGCATATTCTTGTTGAATGTCCCGACTTCCAGGACGAGCGTGTGTCTTGCTTTCCGACCGTCCCTCGCGGTCACTTGTCCCTCGATAGAATTCTAGTGAATCGGATACTTTTGATATCGTTCGCCTTATGCGTTTTTGTTCTCGTATTGGCATTCTTGGTGATATTTAGCGCCCTCTGATTATTTCGCACTTTGATGGTGCTACATAGCCTTCACGGTTTGGTGCCTTCTTTTGATAATTACCTTACCTTACCTATTCTTACCGTATTTTTAGTCATCCTATTCTTACTGTTCTTTCCATTCATTCTTTTCTTACCTTTCTCTACCATGCTCCTAACCTCTTTTCTTATTTTCTAAGCTTACTGTATAATTTATATACTTATATACCTTACCTTACCTATTCTTACCATATTTTTAGTCATCCTATTCTTACTGTTCTTCCATTCATTCTTTTCTTACCTTTCTCTACCATGCTCCTAACCTCTCTTCTTATTTTCTTAGTTTATATAATTTGCCTGTATCGTCCTCTCTTCTACACGACTTGATAATGTCCAGGACGGGCCAAATGGTCGTCGTTTCTCCATTTTCTGATGTGTGGTTTGGTCATCTCAAATTTAATGTATACTGTATTGTTATATCATAACTGGATTTGAGACTGATGTAGTGAGCTAATGTCATAAATAGTAGGCATCCATCAGT
>WNGS01009202.1:15765964-15779246 GCA_020271785.1 Procambarus virginalis
TTACCCGCCCAACATTCCGTCTCCCAGGATGAACAAGATCAGCAAAATTTGCTTGACTCTGTAGTTGTGTCGTTCCAAGATATTCCTGTGGAAAGTGAGGTGAAAAGTGTATTGAAATAGTTCAGTCTCTCTTAAAAAACAAATTGCAGGTCAATCTAGACAAAACAGACATTATTATTGCTGCCTACAGGTAGGCAAAAAGAATCCATCAGGACAAACCAGCGGAAAATTCGCCTGAAGCTGGCTTCCCGTCCACGAAATCGCATCTTGTCCGGACAGCTGCATCCCAACGACAGGGAATCTACATCAACGAGTGATTGACTAGAAAAAGACAGCAACTCCTCTACCGCCTGCGTCAAATCCGTCATCAAAGCCCAGATGCGATTCATCAGTGCTTCGTTTAGATGGCTTGATTAAAATGAGAAAGACTTCAGTAGGTAAAATGTTTACAATTGCTAATGAGGACAACCTCAACACTTTCTCTCCCAATGTGGTTTGTCTCACCTTATTATCACTCTCAATGAGTCAACATAATTAACCCCCTTGTCACCTAGTGCGGGCTAGGTATCCTAAGTCTCTTTGTTTTCTTTTTAAATTAAATTTTAATTTACTTTTTACTAGTCATTATTGGACTTAATTAATGAGTGCATTAATATTTCTTTAGGTCTTATTAATTATACGATCATAACTAAACTATTTAGTATAAATAATCATTAGCTTAAATTTACCTATGTTTATTATTCACTTTTTTCTTTGATTTCATTTATACCTAGGTTACCTAGCCTCGCCATACTCCCTTACTCCTTTGTACCCCTGGCTTTGCCTGTGTCTCAAAATGCAAATTATTACTTACAGTGTACCTGAGAGTACCTGTAGGCCTCTTGTAGCTACCCTCATTTTTCTCTTTTTTTTTGTTCATTTTGTGTTTGTTTTGTATAGTCATGTTTATATATTTTCCCCTTTTATATCAAAATTCTATTTTGTAATTGCCATTCTTGCCTTGTTTTCCTACAACCAGCCTTTTTATGCAGACAAGTATAGACCCAGAACTAACCTCTTATCCACTATCTATGACAATCATCACTTTAATGATCAAATTGCAGATATTTTACAGCACATGATGTAAACAATGTATTAACACATAATCACAATATCTCTGTAATCAACTTGAACGTTAGATCCCTAGGTAAACACTTCGATGATGTAGTGCCTTGATTGAAACTATTGACAACAAATTCTCTTTTATTATACTTACTGAAAAGTAGTTGAAAGAGGATACTACTCAACTCTTTAACATGCCTAACTACTCGGCAATTCACAACTGTCGTCAAATTCAGAGAGGTGGTGGCACTGCTCTTTACTACCACCAAGAACTAACATGCTTAAAAGTAATTAAAACTAGAGACTACTGTGGGGAGTATATCTTCGCCAGTTTCAGAGTCAAGGGAGCCGAGTATGTCCTGTCTGTGGGTGCAGTCTATAGAATTCCTAACACTGATGTGTCCGAATTCAACACAAACCTTAGAATTCTAATACTAGATAACAGACTGAACAAAAACCATCTAATTATCGCAGGGGACTTTAATATTGACCTCTGCGAGCCTGAACACCCTACTGCTGTTAGCTTCCTCAACTGTATGAATTCCTGCTTCCTCAAACCCTTAATCACTAGACCTACTAGAATCACTGATAGTACTGCCACGTCTCTAGATCATAACTGAGCCAACATAACCTCTCCGCTTACTTCAGGTATAATCACCGATAGCACTGCAGACCATTACCCCACATTTCTCTTAACTAACATTAACAAACCACCTTTAGAGTCAAGGGAGTTAAGCTTTAGGCTGCACAATGAAACTGCTATAGACAATTTTATAACTGCTGCTGATAATGTCAACTGGGAGTCCGAGTTAGGTAACATAGGGGACATCAACCTAGCAGTGCAATCTTTTCTTCAAAAAACTCAAAATCGGTAGGGAAATTAACACGAAAGAAGACTCGCTATCACTTCAAGTTGATCTAAATAGGGTTTTAAAATGGTCAAAAGACTGGCAGATGCAGTTTAATGCTAATAAATGTAAAGTTTTGAGGTTAGGTAATGATGATAGAGTTACAAGATACGAGCTAGATGGTGTTGAGATTGCGAAGTCGGATTGCGAAAGGGATCTGGGAGTTATGATTAGTAGATTAGTTTTATTAGTAGATTAGTTATGATTAGGCTGCCTATGATCCGACAATCCTAAGGCGCATAATAGAAGAGCAAATGTATAGCATAGCAGTAGCAGGAGCCACCCACATCTTCACAGACGGATCGGTTGACACAGAATATGAGAGTGCTGGCGCTGCTCTTTGCACGGCCAGCATACAAGGCATATTGGAGACTGGGAGGACTAGTATCATCAACCCAAACTGAGCTGTTTGCCATACAACAGGCATTCGCATATGTGATTGCACAAAACACTCAAAATGCAATCATACACACAGACTCAAAAGCTGCACTTCAAATACTAGGACAAAAACAGTGGAAAGATAACGTGGAAATAATTACCACCATTTTGTATCTTAGAGCAGTCGCTAAAGGCAAAGGACTCAACATAACCTTGAACTGGATCCCATCCCATGTTGGGATGCCATTAAGTGAGAAAGCTGATGAAATTTCTAAATTGGCAACTCGTCATCCAGTGATACATAAAATAATTCAACCCAGCCTAGAGAGGACGGGGGAGACATCTCCCGCCAACTCATCACAAGAATCAGTGTGGTCACAATGCGACCCAAACGTCTTAAGGTCAGGGCGACTCCACTTGACGGTCATGCTATCGGGAAAAGCAATACTTTAAAGGTCCTGAAGGACGTTACTGGCCTCGAACCCGCTGACATTAGTCAGAAAGGTGAAGATATCGTGCTCTTCTTTTCATGTGAAGAGGAGCTAGAAAAACTCCTCACTAACGACGCCATTCACAGGCTAACCATAGCCTGTGCTTCTTGCCCAGCTCCTGTGCCAGGTAAGTTACGGGCTCACCATAGCCCGTGCTACTTGGAACTTGTTCCGAGTAGCTGAATCTATAACAACAACAACGACGCCATTCTTCGTAAAGAGCACCACCTACATCCTCACTTCCCACGTCAGTTCCTGGCCGAAAGAACTGTTTTTAACCAGCAGGACCAGTCAGTGGATTGCTGAGCGACCTCAACATCATATCATGGACAATATCGAGGACGAAAATCCAAACCTGTCGGTATTCAACCTAGAGTTTTGCAACACCGACAAAACATCAATGAAGATTACGTTCACCACCATAGCTGTGGCCACCCAGGCTGCCACACAAGGATTCTACTGCTTCGGCCTAAAATACCACCCCACCAAATAAAAAAGGAACGATACCATGAGATCCAGCAGTGCTTTAAGTGCTACGAGCTCTCCCACCCGACCAACAAATGTCAGCACCCTGTCCAGAGGTGCAGCCTGTGCGCACTGGACCATCACTACTCCATATGCCAGGCAACAGTCCATCGCTGCTTGCTCTGTGATGGCAATCACCCGCAATTTCCTACCGCTGCCCCCGCAGACAGGAAAGCATCAAGGCCCAGGTTGAAGCCAAGAGAAAACACCCTTCTACCTCCTCGACCAGAGCCCCAAGCGTTCAACCCACCACCTTAGCTCTCACTAATCGACCAGAAGACTTTCCGGTCTTACCAACATGTGGCTCCTCCCAGCAGGCGACACAGCCTTCTCATTGGGGACCCAAGGTCCCACAGGCTCCTTCACAGCCCCCTGCATCACGTGCAGGCATTATCCCTGGTCTTCTTAAACTAGCGGAAAGGCTTGCAGGACCAGACAACCAGCGCTTTGTTAGTGAACTGAACGCATTATACATAGACAATGGCCTGGCCCCCATCATAGCCACTAGCGTAAATCTCACTGCCTCCTCTACCACTCCGGAGACTACCACCAGGACGACCATGCGGTCAACTTCAACACCGACTCCAGAACCGCCCATGACCCAGGCGACACAAACAGAGGTAATTCCTTCTCCAGCTCCCAACACTCCTACCATCACAGTCTCAGCAGCCGCGCTAGCAGACGTGCTGTCTACAAACGATAACAGCACCACCAGCGCTCCTGAAATAGCTACAACCACCAATCAACGACACCTAAGCCTACCTAAGGCTGCGAGGCGAAAGACAAAAACACCCACTACGGAGGTTACGGACTCCTCAGACGAGGAAATCATAGTAGGAGCTCCAGCGCCGCATCACAAATACGACACCTACACGGTTCAAGACTTCCTCATGGAGGCCACATCACTAAACTCCAACGACAGCACTACTCAGCCAAAGTCGCAGGCAGAGAAAAAACGGAAAACCTAGACACTAATCACACCAGCTCCATAACTGGTATAGCCAGCCCTCCAGGCTGAAAACCAGCATGAAGACCCCCATCCATCGCCAGATCTCTAGTATCAGCTACTGGTACAGATAATGGCTCCAAAAAGCCTCCACTTACGGGCTCACCATAGCCCGTGCTACTGGAACTTATTGTTCTGAGTAGCGAATCTTAAACAACAACAACAACAGCCTAGAGAACACCATTTAGTCACCATTTGGTCCGGGAGACATCTCCCGTCACGCAGGGTGCAGTTGCGCCTCCACAGATCTCCAGTATCATCTTTTGATACTGGTAATGGCTCAAAAGGGTCACAGAAAAGCCATTACTTCACTATCTTCTGGAATGTGAAGCAACCAACGACCTTAGAAGAGCTTTAAGAGTTCCTGAATCTTGCAGTGGCCACCCTGAAGCCATCAACACAGCCACTCTCCTGGTCAACAAAGGTGTCCAGCAGCTGGACACCCTCATAAAGACTGTGAAGCAGTATCCTCCCCCGCGATAACAGCTTGATGATTAAAAGCAACCTCAGAATACTGAAAAGAATTACTGAACAAAAAGTTGTACCATTTACGGGCTATTCATGCCCGTGCCACCTCTTGAGTGACTTAATCTTTATCAATCAATTAATCGAATTAGAATGACATAAGAAGTATAGGTGAGGAAGGGAGGGAATTTTCAAGGGGGAAAGCGCCAAGCCATTACAACTATATATCACTGGGAAGGGGTCAGGATAAGGATTTGGACGGGGGGAAGGAATGGTGCCCAACCACTTGGACTGTCGGGGATTGAACGCTGACCTGCATGAAGCGAGACCGTCGCTCTACCGTCTAGCCCAAGTGGTTGGGAGCATAGGTGGGGATGATTGATTGATTGATTGATAAAGATTAAGCCACCCAAAAGGTGGTATGGCATGAATAGCCTGTAAGTGATACAATTTTTTCAGTAATTCTTTTCAGTATTAGGTGGGGATGTTAGTTCAGTTAATTTATTATGAACCCCATCCCCATCCTGTGGGCGGTAGTGGAAAGGGTCACAGTGGGACTGAGCCCCACAATTAATTTAACTAAGCAAGTTACAATCTTTATGAGCTAGTTACAAAATTCAATGCACATCGTCACATCAACAATGGGCTCGAGACCGACCACAAGTACAGTTTCTAAATTAAGTAACTGACATATGTGGAGAGCTAGTGTCACAATTGATGTTTATCTTGCACACCGCCCCCCATCCACTGGTCAGCGGCGGAGAGGTTGCAATCATTCAATTACTACCTACAGTTAGCAAACTGGAGATATTTGGTTAAGATTTCTGGTAGCCGATCATTTTGAATTAAATATTTGCACATCTCTTGAACATTTGTTATAGAATTGTCACCGAATTCACGTATCTTTTCGCACTCCATCACATAATGACGGAGGGTGTGCGAATAATTTTATTGACAGTTTACATTTGGTCGGGTCTACATCAGTAGATAATGAGAAGTCCCAGAGATACTTGTAACCAAGTCTAAGCCGAGCAGTAGTAACATCTACAAGTCTGCTAGTGATATATAGTCTGCTGATTTGATTGGATGATCCATACACGCGTGGCTCTTGCATGATAGTATGATACAGTAGATGGAATTAGTGTCGATTTCACTTTGCCTCAGATCTACAAGATTTTGTTGAAGTTCTTGGGGTCGTAAATTGGTATCTAGCATTATAGAAGTTAACAATTTAGTGTTAAAAATAGGATTGATAGATACGCGAGTGAAATTGGTTGGATCTAAATAGGATCTGCCTCGTTTGAATCAGTAGGCTCGTGTTCCTTACCCTTGTATTCTTATGTAATATAATAATATTGGCCTACGGTTATGGATAACTTTGATAGGTCTTTTTTAGTGAGTATTTAAGATCTTCTTGTCAATGTGAAGGCCTATATATATTTTTCAAATTTTAACTCAAATTGGATACTGTTAATTCTGAGATTTATTTAGCAGTTTGTGTAGTTTTAAATAGTGTGGAGTGTGGTAGGTCTTTGTAAGAAAGTTTACTCATTCTATGTTTAGTGTGAGCGTGTTGGCAGGATGGTTTATAAATATGCATACTTCAGTATGCATATTTATAAAACCTATTATCTACGATATCTATTATTGTAGATATCTATCGTGCACACAATATACATGTTATTTTCGCTCGTGTGGGTATACGAAGGCACATAATTTGCCAGCAACATATGAGCTCTTATAAATAAATAGTCGAGTTTTCCTTGCAAGAGCAAGCACGGTTGCATCCATATGGTATCATCCAGTCACTAGCCAGACCCACTGGTGATTGACCCAGCCGAAAGAATGAAGCAAACCACGCCCGCAGAGCAACGCCGCAACGACTAAATCAATATATCCCTTTTTGTAACTAGAAACGTTGATCGTTGCCGGACACTCATTGCGTGGATGAACCCAAACCGGAAGGCATTGTAATGACCAACGAAGAGCATACCGAGTGGCGGGGAAGGCAATTTATTAATACCGAGCCAACCTCCAGTCCAGACACGTCCATTGCTCTCTCCCTCTCTCGCCGAGTCAGTCTGCAGCCTAACCCTGACTTGTGAAGGTGCTTCTCCTCCCCTCCCTATACACGCGCTCTCCTCTCCCTCTCCTCGTGGGCCATGTTGAGCGCTCTAGCGATACTCTGCGCCCTTACGGCCAGTATACCGGGCAATATGGCAGTTCGGTACGTGGATTTAGGGCACAGTGCGCACGAGCGGTCCATGGTGTGGCCAGGATCACCGCCGTTCACCCGGAAGGCCGTACAGTTTCGCAGCTCTGGATTCTGGTACGTATATAAATATATATATATATATACTGTATCGTATGTGGCATTTAGTGTATTTACTCCTGGCACGTGCATATATACCACGTGGCATATTTACTCCTGGCAAGTGTCAGGTATATATATATATATATATATATATGGCACGCACATATATACCACTTGGTATATTTATTCCTGCCACATATATATATATATAAATATACCATTTGGTATATTTACTCCTGACACGCATATATATACCAGTAGGTATATTGACTCCCATTATTTTAAATGGGTTTCGTACATGCTCATTATTTTCATAGTTTTAAAATAGGGGGATTTTACGGCTAGCTACGACTTTCATTATTATTATTATTATTATTATTATTATTATTATTATTATTATTATTATTATTATTATTATTATTATTATTAGCACGCTTAGATATTCAAACCAATGTGCTGCTCCCCCTATTCTGTGTGAAAGATTTCGCGGTGTACATAAAAATCAGCTATAAGCTCATCTAACATCCCCACCTCACATGACGGCCAGTCATACTTGGAATCAGGAGAGAACAAGAAAGGTAAGGCTGATCTATTAGCCTACATTAGCAAAATCTGGGTGCAGCACAAGAATATCTTCCAATATTCCTGAGTTTATGAAGTAATTACAGAGCTCAAAGTACCCGTACCATTTGGTCTGAAGTCACTGATAACAGGGCAGTCACAGATATAGTGTTGGAGAGTATGTCTTGCTTGTTTACATAGTTTACAATTGGAATGTTCACCATTGGGGGATTTATTACCTGCAGCCACCTGCCATAGTTATCGATATCCCGGCCTAATTCCGGCAATTACAATGTCACACTGTCTAGTGGATGTTGTATGCTGCCCGTACATATAATTCTCGGTTCTAAACATGTCATAGCTCTTTATACTCGTGCTTTCTGACTTTTGTGTGCCAGTAACTGCTCTGTCTTCCTTAATTTCCTGAAATACTGCGGCTTTTACAGCAGAGATTGGAATGCCCATATCCAACTCAATTTCAGGCAGTTTTAGCTGCCTTGTCTGTGTCATCATGCTAGACAACACCTATGTGAGATGGTATCCATACAAATGAGACTGAAACTCGTATTCTTTGCTACGACGAGAAGTTTGCTACTTTGCGTTGTGTGACGAGTACGCACAAGAGCGTGATAAAGGTTTTTATCACGTCAATGACGGCGATAAAATAATAATAATAACAACAATAAAAATAATAAAAATAATAATAATAATAATAATAATAATAATAATAATAATAATAATAATAATAATAATAATAATAATAATAATAAAAAGTATTTTAAAAAGTAAATAATACAAAGGATTTTGCAATCAGCTCAGTGTGTTTGTCAGGCGTGCTTGCATGTGAGGTGGTTAGCAGGCTAATTATGGTTATTGTTTCTGCAATACGTGCAACGTTGACTTACCTGCCAGCTGGGATCTAGCCTGAGGGTGGCATGGTGAAGATATTTCCTGTTCCTGACAGTTGCGTTACCTATAACAAAGGACCTTCCTCCGGTACTCTGATGGTGATGTCCTCCAGTACTCTGATGGTGATGGTACTCTATCGGAGATGGTGATATTTGTTGATGGTGTACTATCGGTGATGGTGATGTTTCCTAGCGGTGTACTATCGGAGATGGTGACTAATTTTTTAAATAATAAGCTTCATAAACTTACAAATTTGATAAAAATTACAAAATATCTTAGTTCACCTGACGCTAATTGCATTGCTTGTACAAAAACTGGATTCACAACCCTTGCATGACCTTCCGGCGAGATGGGGAATATTACAGGCGAACCTACAGAGTTGGAGCCTCTGGAACTCCCTAGTGTAGACTAGGCTTGCAGCACTCTGCTACATCGGGTTATGTATGGGTGATACTTCGATCTTGTTAAACTAACTCTCCTTCACCGCGACACTGAGAAAACATCTAGATTACGATTCTAATTTTATGCTAAATGTTTTGTCAACTTAAATGTCGCCGCTTTAATTGTGTTATTTTAGGCTCTATATATGTTCACGCCAGTCACAAATGTAATCACATAAGAACATAAGAACAAAGGTAACTGCAGAAGGCCTATTGGCCCATACGAGGCAGCTCCTATTTATAACCACCCAATCCCACTCATATACGTGTCTAACACACGCTTGAAACAATCGAGGGATCCCACCTCCACCACGTTACGCGGTAATTGGTTCCACAAATCAACAACCCTGTTACCGAACCAGTATTTACCCAAGTCTTTCCTAAATCTAAACTTATCCAAATTATACCCATTGTTTCGTGTTCTGTCTTGTGTTGATACTTTTAATACCCTATTAATATCTCCTTTGTTATGTCCATTCATCCACTTGTAAACTTCTATCATGTCACCCCTAACTCTTCGCCTTTCCAGTGAATGCAAATTAAGCTTTGTTAATCTTTCTTCATATGAAAGATTTCTAATTTGGGGAATTAACTTAGTCAGCCTACGCTGGACACGTTCAAGTGAATTTATATCCATTCTATAATATGGCGACCAAAACTGAACTGCATAATCTAAATGGGGCCTAACCAGAGCAAGATATAGCTTGAGAACCACACCAGGTGTCTTGTTACTTACGCTGCGATTAATAAATCCGAGTGTCCTATTTGCCTTATTACGAACATTTATGCATTGATCCTTTTGTTTTAAATTCTTACTAATTATAACTCCCAGATCCCTTTCGCAATCCGACTTCGCAATCTCAACACCATCTAGCTCGTATCTTGTAACTCTATCATCATTACCTAGCCTCAGAACTTTACATTTATCAGCATTAAACTGCATCTGCCAGTCCTTTGACCATTTCAAAACCCTATCTAGATCAACTTGAAGTGATAGTGAGTCCTCCTCCGAATTAATTTCCCTACCGATTTTCGTATCATCGGCAAATTTGCAAATGTTGCTACTCAAACCTGAATCTAAATCATTTATATATATTATAAACAACAGAGGTCCCAGGACAGAGCCTTGAGGCACTCCACTTACAACATTTTCCCACTCTGACTTGACTCCATTTATACTAACTCTCTGTTTCCTTTGGTATAGCCATGCCCTAATCCAGCTTAATATAGCACCCCCAATACCATGAGCCTCTATCTTTTTAATCAGTCTTTCATGTGGCACTGTATCGAAAGCTTTGCTAAAGTCAAGGTACACAACATCACAATCCTTACCACTATCAACTGCCTCAACTATGCTAGAATAAAAAGATAACAAATTTGTTAAACATGAACGGCCATTTATAAAACCATGTTGCGACTCAATTATTAATTTATGTTTTTCAAGATGAAGACGAATTTTATTTGCTATTATAGATTCGAGTAACTTTCCCACAATAGACGTTAGGCTAATTGGTCGATAGTTAGACGCAAGTGATCTATCTCCTTTCTTAAAAACTGGTATCACATTAGCAACTTTCCAAAACTCTGGCACTCTGCCTGACTCTATTGATTTATTAAATATGATTGACAGTGGGTCACAAAGCTCCTCTTTGCATTCTTTCAGCACTCTGGCAAACACTTCATCCGGCCCTGGGGATTTGTTTGGTTTGAGTTTTACTATTTGTTTAAGAACATCCTCCCTGGTAACTGCTAAACTCGTCAACCTGTCCTCGTCCCCACCCACATAGACTTGTTGGGCTGAAGGCATATTGTTAAGTTACTTACGAATAAAACTTTTAAATATTAAATGAAACGGAATGAGATGTAGTCATCCCTATGTTACCAAAAGCTGGTCAATAGAATTAAGTCTGACAGGGAGTATCATTCGACAGATGTGGCATTGTTCCATTGTTTCAAGTGTACATTGGATATTTATTAAAAGCGCATTTTCTTATTAAGATTACTCAATAGCTCGGTCGATAGAGCTTTTGGCCTCACACGAGTGGGGTCCAGGGTTCGAGTCTCCTAGAGCCCAGGTGAATTGGACATATATTCTTATTGTACTAGATGGGATACCCGGCCGTACCCGGGTCTCTTTCCCTCTCTCCCTCTATTCTATCCTTCTCTCTTCCTCATGTTCCCTCTCTCCCACCTTTCTCCCCCTCGCTCCTTACCTCTTCACCAATATCCTACCTCCTCTCGCTGTCTTTGAATTTATCTGAATTTACCTGAGGGCCACCATTTCTCTAGTGGCCTCGACGAGGACAGGAAGCCGGCTGATTGACAAGGGTCCCTCAATTTTTCCTGATTTTATCCAGCTGGATTCTGAACTGCAGCAATATTTTGCCATTTACGGCTTCGGCGGGTAGGCAGTTCATGGTTTTATAACTATGGGTGAAAAAACATCTGGTTTCTGTGCTACATTGTGGCTTGTTGAACTTGAAACCGTTGCTACTTATTTGTGTTACATCTGACAGTTTGAAGAAATTGTTTGAATCAATATCCTCTAAATTTGTAAGTATTTAAAAGTTTCAATGAGATCAGCCTTGTCATGTCTGGTTTGCAGTGTTGTTAGTCCTGTGGCCCTCAACCGTTCCTGACATTAGAGTCGATTTAGTTCTGGAATGATTTGTGTTGCCCGGTGCTGAACCTTCTCCAAAGTAAATATGTCCTTCTGAAAATGAGGTCTCTTCAGACCTTATCTTTTTAAATGTTGACCAGACCACACACTAGAAGATGAAGGGACGACGACGTTTTCGGTCCGTCCTGGACCATTCTCAAGTCGATTGAGAGTTTTGAGACCTCAAAAAAGATTGAGTCTTTTTGAATGTGTTCATACAGTAGTCCACCCAATATGGGCGGTGCATCGCAGCATACAGTTGAATAACTACCTTCTTTTCCTTGAAATCGAAAGTTTGTTTGAATATTCTCTCAGAAAATGTAATATTATAGCACTTTTAAAATAACTGTTAAAACTACAGGAAAGATGTCTCCGATTTCAGACTTTATTAAAATCGCAAGGGTGGGGGGGATCACTACAGTTGCCGATATTTCTTAAAGGATGGCACCGGGGCCGACCCCAACTAGTCTATTACACTCACCCTCTTGTGTCATCTTGGAAATGACACAAGAGGCCATTTCCCCGTCTTACCTCGCATCTGGACAGACAGACAAACAAAGAGACAGGCATTCGATTTTACAAATAGATATAAATAAATACCATCGTTGACCATCGGGGAGCCGGTCGGCCGAGCGGACAGCACGCTGGACTTGTGATCCTGTGGTCCCGGGTTCGATCCCGGCGCCGGCGAGAAACAATGGGCAGAGTTTTCTTTCACCCTATGCCCCTGTTACCTAGCAGTAAAATAGGTACCTGAGTGTTAGTCAGCTGTCACGGGCTGCTTCCTGGGGGTGGAGGCCTGGTCGAGGACCGGCCGTGGGGTCACTAAAGCCCCGAAATCATCTCAAGATAACCTCAAGATATTGACCTAGGGGGGGGGGGGGAACGTCGCTAAGCCTAACATACTTCCTGTACCCCAGTATGAAACCAGCAATTTGACGTCATTACTTTATGGTGCTTCCCCTGGCTGTGTGGGAGGCATCATTTATACGCATAAGGAATGTTAACTCATGGCTGACCGCTGGGACTCCATGTCCTTCTTCGGGTCACGTCCAGGACATGACCCCAGCTAGGTGTCCTAAACGCATTACCTGCATATTATGTATTTTTGTATTATTACGAGATATCCAAAATTTTGGTTTGGTGTGGGCTTAAGGGTTATCAACCTCTTGATGGTTATTAATTAAGGTCACTAAATTTGCTTCAGTTGCCCACCAGCTTAGTGGGCAACTGAAGCAATTATACTTAGGGTCCGAACAAACTTTAAGACCAAATTAAAATCTCAGTGTAACTAAGCTCAGTACGCCTTGTGTACACATACATATCTGTCGCTTGTAATCTAAGAGTTATTATTAACATTTTCATTTTATTGCTAAACATTAGGGCCTTTAAGTTTTCATAAATTAATGAGAATTTAAGATTTAGTTCATTTTTCTTAAATAAGGGAAGGGAAGGGAGGGGGGGGGGGTGAAGAGTGACGTCCTCACTTCACTCTTGGGTGGGTTTGACTCCTCACAATTACTGC
>WNGS01009202.1:15783748-15806161 GCA_020271785.1 Procambarus virginalis
TCTTGGGCCCTCTGTTGGTTTATAATATATATAAATGATTTAGATTCGGGTTGACTAGTAACATTTGCAAATTGGCCGATGAATACGAAAATCGGTAGGGAAATTAATTCGGATGAGGACTCTCTATCAATCTTCAAGTTGAGCTAGATAGGGTTTTGAATGGGTCAAAGGACTGGCCAGATGCCGTTTTATGCTGATAAATGTAAAGTTCTGAGGCTAGGTAATGATGAGAGAGTTACAAGATACGAGCTAGATGGTGTTGAGATTGCCGAAGTCGGATTGCGAAAAGGATCTGGGGAGTTATAATTGTAAGAATTTAAAACAAAAAGTGATCAATGGGGCATGAAGGTTCGTAATAAGGCCAATAGGACACTCGGAGTATTATTAATCCAAGCGTTAGTAACAAGACACCCTGGTGTGGTTCTCAAGCTATATCACGCTCTTGTTAGCCCCCATTTAGATTATTGCAGTTCAGTTTTGGTGACCATATTATAGAATGGATATAAATGCACTTGAACGTGTTCCAGCGTAAGGAATGACTAAGTTAATTCCCAAATTAGAAATCTTTCATATGAAGAAAGATTAACAAGCTTAATTTGCATTCACTACAAAGGCGAAGAGTTAGGGGTGACATGATAGAGGGTAACAAGTGGATGAATTGGAGCATAACAAAGGGGAATATTAATAGGGTATTAAAAGTATCAACACAAGACAGAACGCGAAACAATGGTATAAATTGGATAAGCTTCAGATTTAGGAAAAAGACCTGAATAAATACTAGTTCAGTAACAGGTTTGTTGATTTGTGGAACCAATTGCCATAACATTGTGGAGGTGGGGTCCCTCGATTGTTTCAAGCATGGGTTGGACATGTATATGAGTGGGATTGATTGGGTGGTTATAAATAGAAGCTGCCTCGTAATGGGCCCAAGAGTCCTTCTGCAGTTGCCTTGTGTTCTTAGTTCTTATGTGTCTTATGAATTAACGTTGAGTCATCGTTACTGGGTAACGATGAATTAACGTTGATTCAGCGTTAACTTAACGATGATTTAACCTGATTTACCTCATACAATTAGGAGGTTGTAACTGTATAAATTAACGTTGAATTCAACGTTGAATTAATGTTAACATTACTCGTAACTATTGTGTCCACTGGGTATATATAATGGTACTTACCTTGAGGATACCTTGAGGTGCTTCCGGGCTTATCGTCCCCGCGGCCCGGTCATCGACCAGGCCTCCTGGTTGCTGGACTGATCAACCAGGCTGTTGGACGCGGCTGCTCGCAGCCTGACGTATGAGTCACAGCCTGGTTGATCAGGTATCCTTTGGAGGTGCTTATCCAGTTCTCTCTTGAACACTGTGAGGGGTTTGCCAGTTATGTCCCTTATGTGTAGTGGAAGCGTGTTGAACAGTCTCGGGCCTCTGATGTTGATAGAGTTCTCTCTCAGAGTACCAGTTGCACCTCTGCTTTTCAACGGGGGTATTCTGCACATCCTGCCATGTCTTCTGGTCTCATGTGATGTTATTTCTGTGTGCAGGTTTGGGACCAGCCCCTCTAATATTTTCCACGTGTAAATTATTATGTATCTCTCCCGCCTGCGCTCAAGGGAATACAGATTTAGGCTCTTTAGTCGGTCCCAATAGTTTAGATGTTTTACCGAGTGGATTCTAGCAGTAAAGGATCTCTGCACGCTCTCCAGGTCAGCAATTTCACCAGCAGTGAAAGGGGCTGTCATTGTGCAGCAGTACTCCACTCTAGAGAGCACAAGCGTTTTGAAAAGTGTCATCATCGGTATAGCATCTCTAGTGTGAAAAGTTCTTGTTATCCAACCTGTCATTTTTCTTGCAGTTGTGACGGCTACTTTATTGTGTTCTTTAAAGGTAAGGTCTTCCGACATGAGTACACCCAGATCCTTTACATTGCCTTTTCGTTCTATGTTATGATTTGCCTGAGTTTTGTACGTGGTTTCAGTTTTTATATTTTCATTTTTTCCATAGCGCATGAGCTGGAACTTGTCTTCGTTAAACACCATATTATTTTCTGTAGCCCATAGAAAGACCTGATCTACATCTGACTGGAGGTTCGCCGTGTCCTCTATGTTGCCTACTCTCATGAAGATCCTAGTGTCATCTGCAAAGGATGATACAGTGCTATAGGTTGTGTTCTTGTCTATGTCCGATATAAGGATGAGAAAAAGTACTGGAGCAAGCACAGTACCCTGGGGGACTGAGCTCTTAACGGTTGACGGGTTGGATTTTATTTTGTTGACTATTACACATTGGGTTCTGTTGGTCAGGAAATTGTAGATCCATCTGCCTACTTTTCCGGTAATTCCTTTTGAGCGCATTTTATGGGCAATAACACCATGGTCACATTTATCAAAAGCTTTTGCAAAATCTGTGTAAATTACATCAGCGTTTTGTTTGTCTTCCATAGCATCTAATGCCATATCATAGTGGTCCAGCAACTGCGACAGGCAAGAGCGCCCTGTTCTGAAACCATGTTGTCCGGGGTTATGGAGATGCTGTGATTCCATGTATTTTGTGATCTTACTTCTTAGCACTCTCTCAAAAATTTTTATGATGTGCGATGTTAGTGCTATCGGTCTGTAATTTTTTGCCTCTGCCTTATTTCCTCCTTTATGAAGTGGTGCTATCTCTGCTGTTTTTAGTATATCAGGAATAACGCCAGTATCTAGGCTTTGTCTCCACAGAATGTGAAGGGCCTGCGATAGTGGTTTTTTACAGTTCTTGATGAATATGGAGTTCCAAGAATCCGGGCCTGGTGCGGAGTGCATAGGCATACTGTTTATGGCTTCTTCAAAATCCAGTGGGGATAGGGTGACGTCTGATATATGATTTGATGTTGGTATCATATCCATGAAAAATTCATTTGGGTTATCGATCTTTAGTGCGTTTAATGGCTCGCTGAAGACAGAGTCGTATTGCTTCCTCAGTAGCTCGCTCATTTCTTTGTTGTCATCGGTGAAAGTTCCATCTTCCTTTCGCAGGGGCCCGATACTAGATGTGGTTTTTGATCTTGATTTTGCATAGGAGAAAAAATATTTCGGGTTTCTCTCTATTTCACTGATGGCCTTTTGCTCTCTTTCCCTCTCCTGCGTTTTGTATGATTCTTGTAGCTTGAGTTCAATTTTTCCTATTTCGCTACCTAACCTTCTTCGCCGTTCCTGAGATAGGGTGCGACTCTCAAGTTGTACCGCGATTCGTTTTCTTCGCCTATATAGGGAACGACGTTCTCGTTCCAATCTGCATCTCTTCCTCTTTTTTCTTAGGGGGATGCGGTTTGTACATATTTCTAGTGCTACTGAGCTTATTTTTTCCAGGCACTGGTTCAGGTTCGCATTTCCTAGCTGTTCTTCCCAGTTTATTTCTGTGAAGTCCTGGTTTATTTGCTCCCAGTTTATCTGTTTATTATTGAAGTTGAATTTGCTGAAATCTCCTCCACCGGGAATCTGGACTGGTTTTGAAGGTCTATTCCCCATGGTTGTCATAACTTCAATTAAGTTGTGATCTGAGTAACAGGTATTTGTAATCATTATGTTCCTGATCAATTCATCATTATTAGTGAAAATGAGGTCCAGCGTGTTCTCCTTCCTGGTTGGTTCTACTATTTGCTGGTTTAAGGCAAACCTGTCGCACATCCGTAGCAGGTCATTTGCATGTGCCTGTTCATTAAGGCTACTTCCTGGTATTCTTTCTGATATTACTGTATTAGCCAGGTGCTTCCATTTCAGGTGCGGTAGGTTGAAGTCCCCAAGCAGAATGATGTTCGGAGCTGGATTTGTGAGGTTTTCCAAGCAGTGTTCTACTTTCATTAGTTGGTCTTTAAACTGCTGAGGGTTTGCCTCCGGTGACTTATATACAAGGACAATAACTACATTTATAATCTCTATTTTGATTATTTTATGGTAATTATATGGTAATTATATTATGGTGTAAACACCATTATCTGCAGGCAAGAATGTTGAAATGCAAGAATGCAAGAATTCTGCCCGAAATGCTGTGCGTAATAGTGGCTTTAGGCATTGTATGTACTAGCTCTATCTATAAATCCATCAATATCTGTATCACACCTTGTATGTATGTACTTCACCTGAATAAACATTTGAATTTGAATTTGAAGGTAGGTGAGTCTGTCGTACAAATGTAATCCTTCAGAAGATGTATTATTTCCTTCATTCCCTTATTACCTTCATTTCCTTATTACCTTCATTATTATGTTCTTATGTCCACATCTCCAGTATCAGCTATTGATACTGATAATGGCTCCAAAGATCCTACTCCACTTACGGGCTCATCATAGCCCCTGCTACATGGAAATTTTGTTCCAGTATCTGAATCAAAAACAACAGCAAAAGCTTTCACATGTATTATTAATTTCTTCCCACCTGTTGAAGTGAGAGGATTAATTCATTAGCGCCATCGTCTCTCATTAATCTAATCTCCGAAGCTTCATTTATCTCTGAAATTCTATCCCCAATACTCTGTATGTTCACCCATAGCATCATTATCTCAGTAATAGTATTTCTTGGGTCATGAGAATAATCTTGGGATTATTCTCATGGCTTATTTTTTACTCTCTAACTTGTTTAGTCTACCTTTACCAAAACAAGACATGATATGGGACAGTATAATCAGTAAGAGATATCACGGCTGTGATTACCATTGGCATGTGAAATGTAAAATATGATTAAAATTAGTTTACTGCATGGGGCTTGTGAGCCCCTTAAGGAACCTTAAATAGATGAGCGTAGAAATGCCTAAGCTGCTCTAACCTTTTAGGATGTAATTCATTTTCTCGATAAACTTACTTCAACTTGAACTTTACGCCCCATTTAGATTATGCAGTTCAGTTTTGGTCGTCATTCAACAGAATGGACAAAAAATCATTAGAACGCGTCCAGCGAAGGATGGCGAAGTTAATTCCGCAAATTAGAAAGCTTCCATATCATAAAAGATTGAAAAAGCTTAATTTACATTTTCTAAAATGACGAAGAGTTAGGGTGACATGATTCAAGTTAATAAGCAGATAAATGTGCATAACAAAGGAGTTTTAATAAGGTATTAAAGGCATTAACAACACATACCTAGAGCACGAAACAATGGATAAAATTGGATAAGTTCCGATTTATGAAAGATCTGGGTAAATACTGGTTTGGAAACCTTTACTTCTTATATTCTCAGCTTTCACCTCCCATTTTAACCTTATATATATAATACCGTTATCTACTTGTTAGTTTTTACACGACTCGATAATGGTCCTGTTGGACCGAAACGTCGTCACTACCTTCTTCTTCTTCTTCTTGATAGTAGGTGCAGTTTGCATGAAGGGTTTGTCCTCCCGATGACTGCACCAGTACTGATGTTGGTGGACGCGTTTATGTTGAGGATGATCGGAGCTACCAAGGTGTTTGTTACGTTGTGCTGTGGATATAGGAACGGTGATTAAAACAGAGGCACTACCTTTATTTGTTAAATTTGCTGGTATGTGTGTATGAATGTGTGTGTGTGCGCGCGCGCGCGCGTTTTTGGGTGTCTAAACTAGAGAAGTTTCCCCTGAATATATTAAAGTCGAGAATGTCCGTTTTCTTTACCCTGATTTATCTCCTGGGACGATCTATCATAATCTAGACATAACACATACACTAACACCATCTCCACCATCGCAAAAAGAGATTAAAAAAAACTCAACCAACAAAAACAGGCAAGAAGTTTGGGGGTTGGAGCAAGAGCCTGAGAAAGGGGGGGGGGGGGGATGAGAGTGAGGTAGACGAGCGGTAGATGTCTCTTTGTTGACATTGATCAGCTGTGAGAAACTCCCGATGCCACAGCGGAGAAAATCACAATGGCCTCTGCATCCCTCCTCAAGTGGTTCCCCGGCACGCTCTACAACTCCGCCCTCAACGTAGTGGTGCTACACTACAAGAGCGTCAGCCACGAGCTCCGTATATTCCCGCCTTCGGTCCAGTTCGATGTTCTATATAAGGTTGGTGGTGAGTGGCTGTGTTAAGCGGTGCGCAGCTTGGAGGGTTTATTTCTTATGACTTGGCCACGGCTAAATGTCCCCCACGGCAGTTGTTGACGGATTTGGATAAAAAAATCCAAGAGAATTTATCCAGTATAAGTGTCATTGTATTATTAATTAATATGTATATATTTTTTTAGTTTGAACATTCCTCCATACTCGTGTGGAAAGTTAGTCCAGTCCAGATTCAAAAGGATTATTTGATTTGACTTTTCCACCACTGGTTTTGTAAGCAATGAAAAAAATATTATTTTTTATTTAGAAGCCCCTTAATATTATTCTGTTGGTCTAGACTTTGGTTAGACCTAGGTTGGGAGTAGGTCTATATGGGCTATGGCTAGACTGTAGGATAGGCTTAGGTTGGGGTTTGGACTAGGTGGTGTTTGGATAGCTCTTCTTGTACATAATTAGTGTTTTCTGTCGGTATATAATGCCCTCATCTAACCTTGTATAATTACGGGCTATTCATGCCCGTGCCACCGCTTGGGTGGCTTAATCTTCGTTTATCAGTCAATCTTTGTATAACCTAAGAGCTTAACCTATATTCAGATTAAATTGGTTGAACACAAGCATCTTTTAATTTTTTTTTTTTTGCTACTATGGATGGAATACTGTAGGGAATAATGAAAACCGAAGCAGAGTAGCCATAAACCTAATCTAATTTGTCCAAGGCCTAATCAAGAATTTTTATGATTAATTCAGCATAAAGGTCAAATGTAATATATATACTAAGGTACGACAGAGCCGAGCTTAGCAAGCCATAATGTAGGACGGAAAACAGCATATGCCATTTCATCCATGGATCCCTGTAACCTAGCAGTAAATAGGTATCAGGAGTTAGTCAGCTGCAACGGGCTGCTTCCTGGGAGGTTGTAACAAAAAGGAGGCCTGGTTGAGGACCGGGCAGCGGGGACCTTAAGCCGCGAAATCATCTCAAGATAACCTCAAGATATGGGTAGTAATCCCTTGGAATCGTCTACACGCTGAAGCTTCTGCCTACCTTCAGCACCACGTCCGACCTGATTCCTCCGGTACATAACAAGCGTCCGCGTATCAATGATGACACCGCTGTAGCATTTCTAACATCCTGCTGCTGTAAACCAACTATAAACTTTGGCAAACTATTTAAATAAACATAACAAAAAACACCATCCTCTCTGTTGTTACACAAAATCGTATATGTTACATTCATACATGTTACAGGTGGAGCAGTGCACATTTTTAATTCTAGCCATAGTAGCTATAAGTATTATCACTCTTGGAGGACAGGTTGGGTTGAAAAGAGCACAAAGTTTTGAAAACAATGGTTGAAATACACCAGGTTGAAGGTTTCCTATGGGTGGTAACACGGATACATTTTTTGTATTCTTGATTATAGTAAGTTTTTAAACTTTTGTATAATTGTGATCAAATATTGTATAATAAATAGATTGTAGACTTACAATTTGTTTTAGTTTTGGATTGCTCTTACTTATGGTAAGAATGTGTAAGCTTATTGTAGTTCTAGGAATGAATGAGTACATAATTTCTGCAGTATAATAGTTGCAGGTGTAGTTTTATATCACCAGTATCTGTGTCTTATTATGTTAGTTCTGCCATGTAGATGAGGGGGAGGTACTGGTATGTGCAGGTTCATCATCGGTTCTCCAGTTATGATTGTATAATTAGTTCTGTCCTTTACTAGTTTTAGGTAGGTATCTATGAAATCAATTATGGGAACAGGAAAAGGTGATGCAGACGAAGAGTCACAATAACGTGGCTGAAATATGTTGACCAAACCACACACTAGAAAGTGAAGGAACAACGACGTTTCGGTCCATCCTGGACCATTCTAAAGTCGATGGTGAAGAGGAAATGTTGTTTAAGATTCAGCTACTGGGAACTAAACGTTCCAAGTAGCACGGGCTATGGTGACCCCGTAGTGGACTTGCCCTGGCACAGGAGCGGGGCTGTAACTGATGGAAGAGGGAATGATTGATTGATTGATAAAGATTAAGCCACCTAAAAGGTGGCACGGGCATGGAATAGCCTGTAAGTGGTGGCCCTTTTGAGCCATTACCAGTATCAATACAGTGGTACCTCAGTTTAAGAGTTTAATTCGTTCCTGGAGACAGCTCTTATTCCGAAAAACTCGTATTCTGAAGCTAATTTCCCCATAAGAAATAATGGGAAATGAATTAATCCGTTCCTGACTACCCCAAAAACCCCATATCAAACTAAATTTTTATACCTAATTCATCTAAATAAACCTACAAAACTATGTTCAAGTTATTACTTACCTTGCTCTTGAATGCTGTAGGCGTATGGAAGATGGTGAGGAGGGGGGAGGAGGAGAGGAGTTACTGTTTGGAAGGGGAGTCCCTTTCCATTATCACATCAGGCAGTGAGGACTTCACTGGTTTGCACACACTGGCACATTTTGCCTGCATACCACTAGGACTTGCTTGTCTTACTAAGAATTTCTCTAAAGACACTTGTTTTTCCCTACATTTTAACACTTGTCTGTAGTAAGACATCACATTATCATTTAAAAGGTCAATGCAACGGCCTGCTACAGCTTTATCTGGGCGAGTTTTTTCAACAAAACTTTGCAGTTCTTCCCATACTTCACACATTTTCTTAATCAAGGAGGGACATCCTCTACTGCCTCTTTCACAGCTATTTTCTTAGGTTGAACCTTATCAATGGCTTTCTTGAGACCCATGGTGAGATATATAATAACAAACTGTATAGTCAAATGACCAAAAATCCAACAAAACACTGAAAATCCAGGTGAAGAATTGATGTGGGATAGTCACTGGGCGCGAGACAATGGTAAACTGAGGGGCGGAGGGGCGACGATCGCCGATCGACCACGCGCTAGGTCGGCCTGTACGCGTATCAACAAACTCGCGTCCCGAGGTAACCCTCGCGTTCCGAGACATAATTTTCGAGGAAATCCTGCTCGTCTTCCGAAAAACTCGCATACAGGGACACTCGCATTCCGAGGTACCACTGTATATGATACTGGAGATCTGTGGAGGTGCGACTGCACCCTGCGTGACGGGAGATGTCTCCCGTCGGAAGAGGGAAGGAGGTGAAGGCAATAAATAGGCAACAGAGAGGTGAGGAGAAGAAAATCTTAAAGGAAGAAAATGCAAGGCAAAAGGTACGAAAAAGGTGTAATAAAGGGGATAGTAATAGGAATAAGAAAGGATCATAAGAGAAAACAAGGGAAAGAAAAAGAAAGAAGGAAAGAGAAAGAAAGATAAATGGAAGGGTAAGCTTATGTTAGGTCACGTTTGTTAGAAAGTTCTAATAAAGTTTGTTGTTGTCCCTTCACTTTCTAGTGTATGGTTTGGTCAACAGGAAAAGGTAATGTTGATCTAGTACATCATGGACCATTGTCAAACAAGTGCTCTTGAGAAAGCACTGTTGCCTACTTGTTTCTCTTCTGACTTGCTACTCTCTCCCTCCTCGGCTTGCTGCTGTTTCCCACCCCTCTCTCTTTATGTGCTTAGTTATCTTCTCTGATTACTTTGACAATGATTAGATTTGGGTGAAAATGTTGCTACTTTTTTATGTCTGTTATATGTAGATTTAGTGTTTTTACGAGGCCACTAGTACATGTATTAGTGGGCCTCGGTAAATCGGTACAGTATTTATTTTTTATGTTGATATTCTTCATATCTGTAAAGTGTCTGTTCGACTGCAATTATGAATTTGAGCTTTGCAGCTGTACAAGTATGGCTGCCTGGCTGAGCTTCGTGGAGAGCTGTGCAGCCTGGATGTGCTCACACGGATGCTTAAGGTCGTCGACAAGAGGCACTTGCTGCATCACTGCTTTCAGGTGTGTGGGAAAGCATGTTATATTGTATTATTTATGCTGTTAAGAACTTATGATTAAAGGCTGGATGAGGGGTTAAATTTTAAATTGAAAGATCCATTTATGTTTGTTTCCGACGCTTGAAATATTTAAGCAAATATCCATTAATTTACTCATTTATTTATTAAAATTAATTTTAATAATAATTTTAATCCTTAGTGTGGGGGATACTATTTACTGTATTTAATTTTTTATTTTTCTATCTTGTGATTTATGAAAGATATCTTGGATACCTCTATACATAGCCTTAAACTTGATTTGTGGAGCATATTTTGAGAAAAATGTTGAAAAATATAATATTGCAAAAAAAAAAAAGGCTTTTGATATTACATTATAAAATATTACAACTATCACTTGTTCAATCAATATGTTATCCACAATTTATGACACTGCTAATAATCAAACACCTTCAGACTCTGGCAGTCAAACACAACAACTCATCACTCCTCCCTAAGCCTAGTGTACATTATATACAGTACTGTGTATTATATAAATACTTTCACTCCCCTCTTAGGAACTGCCACCATCCAGTCTCGTATCTTACTATATCCGGTGTGTAGTTCATGCTCACTCCTCACCTTCTCTTGCACACATCGTGTTGATCCTAGTGAGGGTGGGCACCATTCCTTTACTCTGCCCTCATTTCCCTGCTCTTTCATCATGTCTCTTCCAGCTTTATGGTTTCTCCTAATAATTACCTTACCTTCCCGTCCTGCCACTTCTACCTTTGAGTTCTATTTATCTCTTGATTTATCTTAGTGCTTGCCCAAAAGCTTATTTCTTGGTGACCAGGCTCCTTCCTTTTCGGAGTTCAGGTAAATCAGGTGACCTGTTCAGGGTCTTACTTTGAGGTGCTTCCGGGGCTCAGCGACCCCGCGGCCCAGTCATCGACCAGGCCTCCTGGTTGCTGGACTCCTGTGGTAACTTGTGTCTGGAATCTTTCCACCCTTGTTGAGTGGCATAACTGTCTAGTGTGATATGTTGGGATGTCAATCCCAGTTCTTGGATCTTATTTACCATTGATCCTGCTGGGGTCAAGGCTGTTTTCATCTGAGACACTGCAACATTGCTTTGGTTTAAGCACCAATGTCTCGGATAAGCTTTATTTCCTGCCACCAGTCTTATGATTTTTTGTGCTAAAATTTCAGGATCGGCTTTCACAGTTTCCAGTTTTTCCTTTGCAGTTGCAGGGTTCTCTTTATTTTGAAGATGATCTAACCTTTCTTATTGACTAGACCACCGAGTTACCTTTGCAGGAGATGTTTAATATTCAGGTGCTTCAGTTCCGTATGTCCATTAAGAGCCTGGCTTTCCATCCTTGACCTTTTGACTCTTGAATGTTACAACTTGATGACATTCTAACTATAACTCATTTGTATTTCTTATTCTTATTACTTCTTAGGAATGATTGGGCTTAAGTAGGTGAAAATTAATATTCAAAGTACTGTACTAATGTTATATTTTGATCTATGCTGTCACAGGCCTTGATGGACCAGTCACTAGGGGATCACAGCAGTAAAATATCATCTATATTATCTCAAGCATATGTTGAGAAATGTAATCAAGATACTATTCTTGATCAGCAAGTAAGTAAATAAATCTCTCTCACTTTATTTTGTTTTGGACCACTTTGGCAGTATTTAAGAAGTCAGGCAATGTTGATTCTTTGGCATGTTTTTTGAAATTTTTGTTAGCTATTAAAAATATTAGTTTTTGTGCTATTAAGTTTGCAATATGTTGCACTTAGAAATAACCTTGTGAGACAATGGCCTCCTGTGTGCTCTGAGATACTATACGAAACGTTTGAGGATTGCTCTCGCTAGCTCAGACATGCAAGATTACAGGAAAGAAACAGAAATAAATATGAGACATGCAAATGGAGATAAAGTTATTAAATTTAGGAAAAAAAAAACACTAAAAGGGCAATTTGGAAATTGATATAATGTTACAGATCGTTTGGTTGGCAATGTTAGTCTTACCTGAGGGGCTTTAGGAAAGAAAAAATATATCCAGGGTTGAATGTAATTAAATGCCTTCTGGTGTGTTCCCTCAGTTGTTCCCCGAGTCTAGCTGCCTGGTTAGCTCCAGGGAACCACTGATGGGGCCCTTCCAGAAATCCAATATTAATGTAATGAACCACCTCTTTTTTTCTGGTGGGTCTCTGGTAGCTCCCTGGAAATAACCATGGCAGCTAGCCTCGGGGAACCACCGAGTGAAGCCTTTCCACAAAGAGTTCTTGGTTATGTTTATAGTTTTGTACTAGTGGAATAACCACAGAATTGATTGTGGCAATTTAAATAGTGTTAATAAAAACACTATTATTATAAGGAGACATCTCTCATTATATCCTATATCCTCTTTCGTCTAAGGAGAAGAGAGAAGTATCAAATAATATATACATGGAAGATACTTGAAAACCAGGTGCCAAATTTGCACAGTAGAATAACATTATACTGGAATGAAAGATATGGAAGGAAATGCAGAATAGAACCAGTGAAGAGTAGAGGTGCCTTAGGCACAATCAGAGAGCATTGTCTGAACATCAGAGGTCCACAGCTGTTCAACACCCTCCAGCAAGCATTAGAAATATAGCTGGGATAAACATGGATATATTCAAAAGGCACTTAGATAAGTTCTTGCATGAAGTGCCGAACCAACCAGGCTGTTGTGGATATGTGGGCCTGCCGGCCGCTCCGAGCAACAGCCTGTTGGACCAAGTTATCAGAAATCGAGCCTGGCCTCAGGCCGGGCTCGGGGAGTAGAAGAACTCTAAGACTCATCTCTAGGTATGCTCCAGGTATTGTTTTGATGCATGTGCATGACTTTGTAATTTGTCAAAACTTATATTGTAGCCAATTGATGCAATGAACCATTGTTCTGTTTTTCAGCAAATAGACAACCTAGTATTGCAAGGACTGGCAGTATCAGCATTTTTAGCAGAGGCCGGATGGCTGCCAGATGCGGAGAGCATCCTGACCTCATGCCAGGGCCTTCTTGCGAACTCCGTCGAACCCCAACAAATGACTCGGGCCCTCGAGTGCTGCCACAGGTGAGGAGCTGCATCTTTTGTTAGAGTGAAACGTTGAGGCAAAAGATGTTATTGCATGTAATTTATTGAGATAAATTCCACATTGCTGGATATTTAATAGGAAATATTTTTTCTCTGGTTAAGAATTTATTGAGGTGCCTTGGTGTGTTAGGAACCAGAGAAGATTTTGCCAGAAATATTCACACACGCACAATCTTCTGCTATTTTGCAGTAAAATGAGGAAAGAGCTTTTGCTTTTGGAAATTAATAGGCAGCATTTTTGGTATTGAAAATTAACGTAAAATCTTATTTTGTGAGTTAATAGAGAATGATAAAGTTTGATTTATTAAGACTTGTATTGCATATTTTATTTTTTGGGCAGTTGTACAGTATAGAAAATAAAAAATTCTTTAGATGAATTAAAATTCAGTAAACTAATTAATTAATTACAGTTAATTAACATAAAAAATGTACAAAATTCTCCAAATGCAGCTGAATGTGTGTTACATGTTCGCTGTAACACTAAGGTACTATATCATATTTATGCTCGTGTAAAAAATGTTATGTATCCTGTAATATATTTTCTAATATTAAAAACCACTTTAGTATTTTATTACTATGTGTAACAAAATAGTAAAACATTTGAATAATGACAAATTTGAGCTAGAGAGCTGTCTATGTACACCAGAACCAACCCATCATAACTTATGAAGGGTTGACTTATAGCCTATGATAAAGAACAATTCTACATTAAACGGCTTCAGTGTTGCTTGTGGTGGGGTTGACTTAATATTAACAGACACGTTTGCTGCTTAACGGTTAACACGGATCACATTTTGCCATTGAGACTGGGTAGACGAGTGTAATCCGGTGAAGAAGACACTCAAGTGCAGACCAGAGTTCTTGGCTTCATTTAATGTTTCACTGTTGTTCCTTTCTCGTTGATTCTCAGTTGGGCTGACATATACCGCTATCTAGCGGTGCTCGGGTAGGGCAGAATAATATGTCGGACAAAGTAGCAGATTTGTTGTTAAATAAGAACTGGTTAATAATAATTGTGTTACCTATACTGTAAATAAAAACTAATGACAGAAACTAAATATAATTGAAGTAATTGAAGAAAGAAACAGGAGTGCAGTAAATTGTCACATGACCAAATACAGTACTGTACTATCTTTGCTGTAATTATAATCATACATAGGCTTAACACAGTTAGGTTCTAAATATTAACACATTGATAGTAATAATAATATTCAGTCAAAAAAGATAATGTAACCTATAAAATCCTCCGCTACAGTGTTATCCTTACAAGCCAGTCATCAAACAAAATCATTGTGTAAATTTGTTATTGATCACTTTCTCACATCTTGCAGAACCTCTCTGACTTCACAGTGTCCCTCTCACTCACCAGTGCCTCCCTCTCACTCTGTAGAGCCCCTCTCACTTCACAGAGCCCCCCTTCTCACTGCACAGAGCCCCCTTCTCACTGCACATAGCCCCCCTTCTCACTTCACAGAGCCCCCCTTCTCACTGCACAGAGCCCCCCCTTCTCACTGCACAGCCCCCCCCTTCTCACTGCACAGAGCCCCCCTTCTCACTGCACAGAGCCTTTTTTGTTTGTTTTTTGTTTGCCTCATTTGACAAGAATAGTGCTGAATGGCATTTAAACACCTATTTGTAGCAGACAAAAAAAGTGACACTATATACAATGGGGCCTCGATTTACGATGCTAATCCGTTCCCAGAGACGGATCGTATGTCGAAATATCGGAAGTCGAAGCGAATTTTCCCATAAGAAATAAAGGGATTTGAATTAATCCGTTCCCTACCCTCCAAAATATTAACATAAAAATACATTTTATACTGAATACAATGTTTTTTTCTAACTACAATACAGTACCAAAACTTCACTTACCTTTATGGAGGGATTTCGATGGCGTATGGAAGATGGTGATGAGGGGGAGGAGGAGAGTTGTTACTGTTTGGAAGGGGAGTCCCCTTCCATTATCACATCAGGCAGTGATGTTTTCTCTGGGGTACTCTCTCTCCTACATTTTGCCTGAATACCACTAGGACCTGGTTGTGGTTCAGTGCTTGTTTGTCTCACTACAAATTTGTCAAGAGACATTTGTTTTTCCATTCGATTTAACATTTGTCTGTAATGATGCATCACTTTAGCACCCATAATGTCCTTTTTCTTAACCAGTATGGTGGATATCGTTGACTGAGATTTGTTGTACTGCCTAGCCAGTTCGCCGACCCGCACACCGTCTTCATATTTACGAATGATCTCTTGTTTCTGCTCTATGGTCATTCTTACATGATCTCATATGTTGAGCCTTACCACTGACTTTCTTGGGACTCATGGCGCGATAGAAAATAATTACTTTAATGTTCAAAATGCAAAAAAATCACCACAAAAGCGGAATTTCTTATAGGCGCGATCGTCACTAAGCGGGTAGCTGTAGTAAACTGAGGCAGGTCGGACCGCGTGTCTGGGAACCACGCGCTCGGCCGACCCGAACGTGTACCAACAAATATCGGATGTCGACGACACCATCGGATGTCGAGTCGCATTTTTTTATGAAATTTATATCGGAACTCGAATTTATCGTAAGTAGGGGCAATCGTATGTCGAGGTGCCACTGTATAAATATTGTGTTGTGCCAGTTTAGTCAGTATTTTATGAATTGTTATTTTTAATGTGAACTGTAAAAGTAGCAAGTGTGTAAAGAATTATTTAAACTTTGGGATAATAAGAAACACCTTTTGCTTCAGATTACTACATGTACAGAACGGGTACTGTAGATTTGAGGAAGCGGAGCGGACGTACAACCAAGCAATGCATTTGGTTAAGCAGCTGCAGCTGGTGGGAGCATCGCCCAACCTTGCTTCTCTCTATTCCGAGTTTTCGACGCTGTACATGCTAAGATCAAACTATGCAGAGGTGGGTCTTTTCGTGGAGAGGCTAACTTTCGCCCTTTAACTTTTGTCATTGATATTGTTTCTCGTGAAGGACTTGTTAGAAAGTTCAAGACACATGGTATTGGGACGGGTTATCCTAAGTTGGATTAGGGCATGGTTCTTTCCAAGAAAGTAGGGTTACATGTATTATAAATGCAGTTAAGTCTTGAGTGGGGAAACTGTTGCAAGTAGAGTGCCACAGGGCTCTGTCTTGCAACCTTTGTTCATGTGTCAAATTATGTATACAGTATAAGCATAAAAAATCAGAATTTTGCATCTCTTGCTGCACCTCATGTATGCTGTTAGAAATGATCCAGATTTTCAAGTGTGTGGGAAGGAGTTGAGTGAAGGTTGAGGCAGGAGTGTATGGGAAGGAGTTGAATGAAGGTTGAGGCAGGAGTGTGTGGGAAGGAGTTGAGTGAAGGTTGAGGCAGGAGTGTATGGGAAGGAGTTGAGTGAAGGTTGAGGCAGGAGTGTATGGGAAGGAGTTGAATGAAGGTTGAGGCAGGAGTGTATGGGAAGGAGCTGAGTGAAGGTTGAAGCAGAACTGTGTAGGCAGGTGAGTGAAAGTTCAGATCTTTTGCTAGTTTCAGAACCATTTAAATACATACAACATGGTGTTCACTTTTCCAGGCATATAGCTGGAGTGTGAAAGCTCTACAAGCATTGGTTGCTAATTTCCCCAAGCCGCCACTCATTGATGTTCTGAGACAGTCTGCAAAAGCGTGCGTTTTGAAACGGGAGTTTAAGAAAGCTGGGCTGCTAATTAAACAGGTGAGTATTTAAAGATGCTACCCACCTTGTGTGTACCGTAAACGAAGGAATGAAAATTGTGTTTTGTATTATCACCTTATTTTTAGAAAGCCAAAAAATGGCAGCTAATGTGAATTACAGTATCGCACAGAATATAAAAATATTTGGGTCCAGTAAATGGCATGAGCTAAATCTGAATTTTGCAAACTGTTATGCCTTTTATTAGGCCTCTTGATTTTCCTTTTTATGCTCTTAATAGTTGAAGCCAATCACATATCTTCAAATGAGGATTATTCATTATGAGAGGCCACAAAAAAATGTCAAAATACAGATATTTCATAATATAACACAAGAATGCAACCCATCCTCCTCTTTAGATAGTATCTATTGTGATGAACGTCAATAGTCACGAATTCATATGTATTGTACTTGGCTTTTAGATAGTAGTATACTAACTAGTAAGGAATTCTTATAAAAAATAAAATGAACCTAAAAAACAAACTTAAATATTCCTAGACCTAGTATAGACCTAGACCTAGTATGGGAGCCGGTCGGCCGAGCAGACAGCACGCTGGACTTGTGATCCTGGGTTTGATCCCAGGCGCCGGCGAGAAACAATGGGCAGAGTTTCTTTCACCCTATGCCCCTGTTACCTAGCAGTAAAATAGGTACCTGGGTGTTAGTCCGCTGTCACGGGCTGCTTCCTGGAGGTGGAGGCCTGGCCGAGGACCGGGCCGCGGGGACACTAAAAAGCCCCGAAATCATCTCAAGATAATCAAGATAGCACACATATGTACTATATTAGGCCTCGGATATTGTGTATTAGGCCTAAGAAGGTTAGGTTAGTTTAGGTTAGGTTAGGTTAGGTTAATTTAGGTTAGGTTAGGTTAGTTTAGTTTAGTTTGTCTTTGCAACACAAGTAAAAAATAGTTTTCCGGTTTATTCAACTCAATAGTGTCAATTTCTACTTTCCAATTTCGTTGTTGCCGGTATATGTACTATGGTCCTCATCGTTACTATAAGTACTGTACTACCAGAACAGGAGGCTGGGCTGCAAGAATGATAAAAGCTAGTTATTGATAACCTTGCTTATGTCTGTTTATTCATTACATAGATTAAATCTAAGCTTATCCTTCATAATGAACATTAAAACATTAATTTTTTTTCCAAGGTACTGTATATTTATATAATAAAATGTCTGACTATAAACAAATGAACAAATCCACCAGGGCCGTGACGAGGATTCGAACCTCGTCACGGATGTGGATTTGTTCATTTGATGCATCACGCAATTGTGATTTCTGTGTGTAATGAAGTAAGGGCGAAGAGGGAGAACGGCCTATTGACATAGCTCGGATGCATGGGGGAGTTGTGTAGAACCCTGGTTTGTGCCTCGGAGAGGCTGCAGGATCCAGTAAGTTCAGTAGAACTTCGGTTTCAACTCCTTTTGACCACGTCGTAGCTCAGTAAATTAAGGCAGCGTCTGGGATGCTCTCTGACGCAGGTTCAAATCCTCGTCACGGCCCTTGTGGATTTGTTCATTTGATGCATCACGCAATTGTGATTTCTGTGTGTAGTGTGTCAGACTGTATATGTACACGATTGAAGGCCTGATGCTTAGGGTTAGCCTCATTAACCTTTGAATGGTGACTGGTGGATATTAGGGAATTGTCATAAGTAGATCTGGGGAAGCTTCCACTGCAACTCCCGTGAAGTTGGAGTCCATAAAGTTTCATTATCTACTCAAAATATCACAATTTAAATACCGACATACAAAATGCATGTTCTGATGGCAGATTTGGGTGCATCTACCACATGAATGGCATGGGCTTTTGTGGTCAACCCAGAGGCTGCCTGGTACTGCATCTAGTAGGATATAAATTTTTACACTTTCAGGAAAAATGATTAAAATTGTTATGCTCTGTGTAGAGTATGCAGCATTATTTTACATGTATAAATATATTATACAATGGCTATTCTTTTTTTCAAGGCTGTTATGATTGCAACGGAAGTTTTTGGTGATAAACATGCAAAGTACGCCGACACGCTCATAGACTATGGTTTTTACCTCCTCAACGTAGATGCTATAAGTCAAGGGGTACAGGTGTATCAGGTGAGTCAGCTTATTTATGTACACAGTTTGTGTAAAATGAGGATGATATTGGGTGCTCCTAATGTGATTTAATATTTTGTCGATGCTGCGGCTAATATTTGTCGTTGTGTTTCAGACTGCTCTAGATGTCCGCCAGAACGTTTTTGGAGGCATTAACTTGCATGTAGCCATCGCTCATGAAGATTTGGCATACGCCTCTTATGTCCACAATTATGCATATGGAAAATTTACTCATGCCAGGTAATTAATTTAATCAAATTTTTGTGTGTGTATTATTTGCTTCAAAATTTGTCATGATTTTGTAGCTGATTTTGGGTTTTATGTTTTGTTGAGATTCACCTACTGTGTATTCCAGTGAGGCTGTGGTCTTCTGATCATCTATTCATTTACTTGCAGAAAAATTTAACAATAAAGGAAACAGCAGAAGGCCTTTTGGTTAATACTATGCAGCTGCTATCTATAACCACCTGTAACATTATGACAGGTTGGGCAATAAACACACAATATTTTAAATAGATGTATATTTAATGTATATGGTTGCAGCAGTGGTTGATGAGTGGTATTACAATATCATAATCAGGTGAGCTGGGAAGTAAAACTGTAGAGTGCAGGTGCCAGCATAGATGGCAAGTCATGATTGTAACCAAACCACGTCTGTCTGGTGGAATGGCTAGATGTGGCAGATTAGAGGTTTTCCTTCTGCCTGAGAATGCTTAGATGCAGTGGTCAGATGACCTTATGTCCCTGTCCACCTGACTCGCTTTAAAGCAAGGCTGCTCATTAATTGGTTGATGGGAAATTGCTTTGTTGTACATGGAATTCTTGAGAAATGTGTGGATGTCATTTGTAATACTGTATACAGAATTCCTGGAATACTTAAATTACTGCTACATTATTTCTAATGTAGATGCAACACCTCCAACTCGTTTATATGAGTCTAATCTATGCTTGAAACACTTCAGTGATTCTTTGTTTATTATGTTACCTGGTAATTTGTTCCATCAATCACCAACTTGTTTTCAAACTAATAGTGTGTCATTACATTATGTTTGTCATTAGTTTGTCTTGTCATTGTCAGTCATTACAGTAACATGACTGAACAAAGGGCACAGCATCCATAGCACTGTTTTAAGAGTTTAGGAAGTGCAGCACTTGGATGAGAAAAAGGATTAGTAAAAGTTATTTAAAACAGCTCTGTATACAACAAATTTAAAGGAAAGCTGTAATTTGTCTGCTCAAACAATTGCACATTCCAGTCCTGCTATTGTGGGGCATGTAGACAGTAATATTATAGACAGTTTTATTTATTTTCCAAAATTGAACTATCTTGCATTTTAAGAGGATAATTTAAATTTATTTGCTTATATTTATATTCCCTCTTAAACCCCAGTATTGAATGTAATGAAATGCCCCTTTCTGGATGAGCCCCAATGGCTCCCTGACACTATCTCGCCGAGACTGATCCATACAAAGGGGCCACATGAAAAGCGGGAGTTCTTGTTTCCTCTACAAGGGACTTGAGCCAGAACCTGGCCCCCCCCTCACAAAGGTACAGAGAGCAAGGGGCAATTCACCACCACACTGGAAGAGCATCCAGAATTGGCAAAGCTTTGTAGACAACTGGAGGGTAAACATAGACCAAAGCCTCGAAAATACTGAACATCCTTGCAAACGATTCACATAGAAAAAGAAACTGACGAACCAAACAACCTGGCTGGGAGGGAGTCGGGGCGAGTCACCAGGTCTCATTCAGAAAGAGGCGTTTCATTACATTTAATGCTGGGTTCCTGGAGAAAGCATCCTTGGGGACTCCCTGAAGCTAACCACAGAGAACAAAACTGGGATGTACCAGGGAGGAGAGGTAGCTTGAACTAGGAAGAAAAATAGAATCCAGGCTAAGAGACACAGCCCAAGGTAACACACGACTGACTGTTACCATGAACATTAACCAAATATCGAACTTCAAGAACTTGGTTAGAACGCTAAAACCCCCGAGCCCTAATATCAGCCCAGGACATGTTGGAGAAGGCTGCTGGCACTGCATCTTACTTGCAAACATCATGGGACAGGAGGGTAAACTCTAGCTGACTTGGTTTGATGACATTGATGACACGGATGATCTTGAAAATACGATCATATTTCCCAGATCGCTTTTGAACATGGAAACAAGTAAACAGGGTCAACCAACAAAGCATCTACTGAGGCTGAACCAGTGTCATGGCCTTACTTGGCCCGTAACTTAGGTTCTTTTCGTCTCTCTTTCTATAGAGCTTTAATGCCACATTCACACATCTAACCCCAAGTCAGGGTAAAGTTATCAGGAAACTGAGCAGTAATATTCAACCAAAATGGTGAAAGGGAGTAAGGGGGTTAAACAATACTAGACAAATCCATCACTAAAATATACTTCAATAACCATTTACAGGAAATATAAACCAATATCTATACATCACAGATAACACCCTATGTGTCATTTTCACATAGGACACCATTAAAAACCTATGTGATCTTCTGCCACAGTTAGTTATCGTCCTAGCACAACACTAAGGGCTCCTTCTCTGTGTGCCTTTCTTCTGAGGTACTCACCCTGGTGAGTCTACTTATCCAACAATTCACTGGCCAGTCCTCCAAAGTTCCTCACAATGTCTCAACACTAATTCCAGCAACACGCTGGCTGACTTCCTCCCAAGGTTTAACTGCTACCAAGCCTTAATTTAGATGACAGATGAAAACTCCTTGTACGAACATAACTGGGCCACCCGGGATTTCATTGTTTTCAACACCAATAGCTTGCTGCTAAGAGGGCAATAGCACTCTAGGTTGCAATTCTTTTGACCATGTCGTGGTACAGGTGACTTAAGTCGCACCTGGGAACATCCCGTGCGTAGGTTCGAATCCTCATTACGGTCCTTGTGAATTTGTTCATATATAAGTATAATTTGTATAAGTGATAAAGCTCTCATCTGGTCCCATTCAGCAAAAAACCTAAAGAGACAAAGAAAATAGTTTGAAATCTGTGAATAACTCGGCCAAAAAAATTAAAAGTCACGAGTTTTGGCACATGTGGCTGATTTACATGTCAACCAATTTTGTTCCAACTTCACATTCTTAGTGAAGGGTATTATTCTCCAAGATGTAGAAGCCACAACAAAATCAGATGAGAAAAACGAAAAAAAAACAAAATATCCCCCCAAAGAATTTAATGGACATAAGAAATATTGCCATTGGGCAATGTATTTATATATAATATATAATAAAAACTGCAAAATACCATGATTACTCATTATTATTTGTGTGAAATTTTGCCCTCCAGGTGGCATTCGGCAATCCTGGTCACCAACAATCCAAGTCACCAACCCACTTTATGGACCCTCCTTACTACTACTGTTCTTCTTTGTGTGTCGGACAGGTCTTGCATCCTTTATCACTGCATTTTTCATGAGTTTCCACTAACTAAGAGGTGTTATTCTTATCAGTACAATTGCAAACTTTTTTTTGTTTTAATTCATATAAAATCCATTTCTTAACATACTGTATTGAGATAAAATTTTCATGCCAAATAATGCTAGATTTGTTTAACTTTTATACAAATTCATATTTTGACGAATATTTTGTGCACCCCATCCCCTTAATTGCGAAGTCT
>WNGS01009202.1:15806186-15858850 GCA_020271785.1 Procambarus virginalis
GAAAGAGCGATCGAATTGATGCTCCGTCTCCTGCCAGATGACCATCTCCTTCTGTCGTCAAGCAAGAGAGTAAAAGCGTTGATATTAGAGGAAATGGCTATTGATAACCCTAACAAGGATGTTGGTGAGAGCAATTGTTTGATGTATTGTGAGATATGACTTGAGGATATTTATTTGCACTAGCTGCTACTTTCTTCCAAGAATCATGTGTGGTGTCTGTATTAATTTGATATTAGTTGTAATGATTCCCTTTAGATCAGATGATGTATGCACCATACAGCTTTGATGGTCAATATTATTGAATTCTTCTATTGGTAATTTTTTCCTGTATTAGCCTTGAAATTGTTGTGCTGCTTTTCTTCACAGGTAATTCTTCCAATATAATAATGTCATTAATTTGCATGGGAAATGTGTTCTGAAAAAAAACATAATAGGAGCCATAGATAAATAGAAATAAATAAAAGAACCATAAACATAAATAGAAACCATTCTTATCAAATTTTAATTTAGGATGTGTGTGGCAAACAGGAATGTATTCCAGACCACCTCCCAGAGTCTTGTTTTTTTCCACGCCTATCAGTAATCATGTAAATTCAACTCTTAATGTAACTTACTAAATTTTGTTATTAAACTTTTCAGTATAGTGATGTCTTACTTTTGATACTTGTTTATTATATCATTCATAAGGCTATTCATGTTTCCTGTAGGAGTCTGCCTTAGTGTTGGCTAAAATACCATGCTAAGTGTTCCCACACTTGAACTTGTATTTACATGGTAAATTATACATACATCTTTGTGAAATAAATGATCAATCCTTATTCAGTATTGCAAATATCATTAGGATGGTCACTGATATTTAAAGGGAATTTGCATTAATCATGTTAGGTACATTTACTCACTACTATGCAAAATCTTCCACAGAAAAGAAATACCTATCAGAGGCGCACTCACTACACAGAGAGGCGTTAGGAATGGCTATGCGTGCCTTTGGCGAGATGAACGTTCAAACGGCTAAGCACTATGGTAACTTGGGGCGACTATACCAGTCGATGAGGCTCTTTCAGGTAAAGTAATTATGTGTTTGTCAAGTTCAAGTTTTTTAAATGCACCTCTTACCAGTTTTAGACAAGAGGTATTTGTTGCACAATTGTGCCATTTTTTGTGCATAATTGTATAATTGCATTTCCAAGGGTTGTGCTTCAGCTCTTAACTTTTCAGTGCCAACTTGTTGGGCATTACTGATGATTAACCCTTCAAATGCACGAGTCGGTCGGGGACAATTGTGCCATTTCTGACCCCACTGCGTGAGTCAATAAGGGAGGGTTTAAAGTACCAAAGTACCACATAAGATTTAAAAATCTCCCCCTCATACACAGGGCTTGCATCTGCTTCCTCAGGCCTCCAGTAAGCAGATGCCATCTTAAAACCAAAAAAAAAATCATGGGCACCTCACTTGGGTGTGAGAGCCTTGCTATTGAGAGAGTGATCAAGAGCAGTGCCTACAGCTCACACACTACTGTGCAGCTTATGCCCTCGGAATCACCTAACAATGACAAAATAAATACATAACTGCAGTTATATTGTGATAATAGTGTCATAGAAGATCTTGGCTGTGATAAAGACTATGTACAAGGTTCAGATATCATTAAATACAATGCTGCTTATGATGTTCACAGCGCAAGCAGACAACCACAGTGTGGTTTAGTGTGTGTATGATTCACGAAACAGGACCTCATGTTCTCTTAAAAATAAACTTGTGGAAAATGATTCATATTCATAATTTAGCGACCAGGATTATGATGATGATGGCAGTGTTGTGGCTAGAGTTAGTGCGTAGTGGGCTTGGGGAGTAGAAGAGCTCCCAGAACCCCATCAAGCAGGTAGTGTATTAGGAGGCAATTTGAAAAGTCAGGAGGCGTCATCAGCTGACATGCATGTGATGCTGTGCTGTGTTGAGTTACAAGATTCGTAAAAATAAAAGATAGTTATGTATAATATGAGTATATAGTGTAATAATAGCCAAACAGTATGTTTTATTGTTCAATGAATATAATATTGTGCATATAATAGTGACATGAATGTATCTGTGTGTACCTGCGTTCCACATGTTCTGTGATACAAATAATAATATTGACAATCCAATGCATTACTGCATTTGAAAACGAAAGGCAAAAACATTAGAAATACAAAGAAAATGTATTATATTCACTACATGTTGTTATAATTTCTTGCAAAAATGCAGAACTATTCTGAACTCTTGATAACTAGTTACGAGATTATTACACCAGAACTGCTCAGTTGTTTGTAATGGTGCATGAAAATGCAGATAGTTATGTATAACATGTATGTACAGTATAATAACAGCAAAACCAGAATGTTTTATTGTTCTTAGAATATAAATGTGTACATATTAATATTATTGACACAAATTTATTTGAGCATTACAATGTTACACATATTTTAAAATATAAATTTCTCAAATGACACACTGTTGAATATGTTGACCAGACCACACACTAGAAGTTGAAGAGACTATGACGTTTCGGTTCATCCTGGACCATTATCACAATCGACTTGATAGTGGTCCAGGATGGACCGAAACGTCGTCATCTCCTCAATTTCTAGTGTGGGGTTTGGTCAATATTTTTCAGCCACGTTATTGTGACTCATAATTTGCACTATTGAATACTACTACTGCAAAAATTAGCAAAAACAAAACAAAAAAAAGACATTGAAATATATATATATCTAAAAATATTTTCACGGCAACTCCCACTCCACGCCTAGCCCAGGGCAACTGCGCTGGGCTAGTGTATCGTGCTTGTACGAATGCTTGTGTATCGTGATGCCACCGCAATACTACATTTTCGTGCGTCACCACGGCCAAAGTAAGTTCCATGTTATTTTGTTCATTTTCCTGTGATTAGGGAATGTATTTTAACAATATTTGAAAGAAAAATAATTTGTTTAATTTTTTTTCTCTTTTTTTTTTGAGCACTGGAGAATTATCAGCTGTGAACAGTGGCACAGTGCAGGGTTTAAAAGATGTGGGGAGGTTGGGAGATATGTCACAGGATTTAAGGTCAATGTGGCATGTAAATATGAAAGATTAAACTACTGAAAGTATTTTCTGTGCAGACGATGAGTCGTAATAACGTGGCTGAAGATACGATATCCAAACCACGTATCAGAAAATGGAGAAACGATGACATTTTGGTCCATCCTGGACCGTTATCAAGTTGTGTAATGGAAGAGAGTAGTGGAAGATGTAAACAGTATGAAGGAAGAGAGTGAGATCAAAGGTGGGATGAAAGAAAGAGAAAGAGAAAGAATAAGATGAAAAGTGAGATTAAGATGAAAGGTGAGAATAAGGTGAAAGGTAGGAATAAGATAAGAGGAAGAAAAAGAGAAAATGGATAGAAAAGAGAAAAGGTAGGAATGGGGAGAATCAGATAAAGTAAAGGAAAGGTTAGAAGTAAGGGAAAAGGAAGAAGAAAATGAAAAAGAATATAAATTAGAAAAAGGTAGGAAAATAGGAAGGTAAAAATAAAAGAAACTGCAAGAATGCTAAAGGCAAACGTAAAAATCTAGTAATAAAAGAGACAGGAAAGGAAGCCTAGAAAAGGCAAAGCTAAGTTACATCAGGATTGTTAAGAAGGTTAGAACATTTAAGTATTTACTGTGAATGGGAAGAGTCAACAGCAACAAAGCCAGGACTAAGGTTCATGTTGGGTGTGTTGTGTATTGGAGCCGATTCAACAAGATAGCCTCTGCTCTTCACAGACACTATCTTGAGGTTATCTTGAGATGATTTCGGGGCTTTAGTGTCCCCGCTGCACGGTCCTCAACCAGGCCTCCACCCCCAGGAAGTAGCACGTGACAGCTGACTAACACCCAGGTACCTATTTTACTGCTAGGTAACAGGGGCATAGGGTGAAAGAAACTCTGCCCATTGTTTCTCGCCGGCGCCCGGGATCGAACCCGGGACCACAGGATCACAAGTCCAGCGTGCTGTACGCTCGGCCGACCGGCTCCATATTTTCTTCCATACTCTTCAGCAGGAAAGATTATTTTATATCTACTAATCTATAGGGTGATTCAAGTCCCTAACATAACAGAAGAGAGCATTGTTTGTGTGCAGACTTGACACTTGTTTCATGTTCCTTAAGTCTATCATGCAGTGTATGGCTAGTTTCTTCATTTTCTGATGTGGGGTAAGGATATCATATTTTCTGTACACTTCATGTTTTTCTGAGCTGCCTCATTTGGCTACCCTCCAAGGTAAGATTTGTGTCAGGCAGGATGACATTTGAGGTACTTGCCTATCAGTGCTCACCTATCAGTGACTACAAAGGAATGAGATCAAGTTCTTCATGCCTCGCCTCACCTAGTCATTTATACCTGACATGCTATTTGCCTCTCTCAACATTAACACTTTCATCATATTTTTTCTTAAAGTTGTGGTTGGTATTGGCTTCAGCAACCTCTTCCTTTATTGCATTCTACTGTCCAACCACCCACACAGGGAAAAAGAGAACATTCTTTCATCTTTTCAACTCATTTGTACTGTATGTCCTTCTTGCAGCACCCCTACAGTCCTCTTCAGTTCTTATTCTCCACATTAACTTTGCATCGTTTATAAACAGTGACATGTACAAGTTCATTCCCTCTTTGAGGTCACTGACATCAGTTTTAAAGAGCAGTGGTCCTAGGACAGAGCCCTATGGAACACCACTTTCCGCTCCTCTCCAGCCTGACATGTCCCTTTTGTTTCCCGTTGTGTCAAGTACTCTCATACCCAGTCCAGTGCCTTCCCTGTTGTCCCCGCTTGTCTCTCCATCTTGTGAAGAACTGTATCTTAAAGCTTTTTGCAGTGTAGAAAAATGCAATCTACCCATCCTTCCTTCTCTTATCTTATTTTGAAATGGAATGCATGTTAATAACTCTGGTCTATTGTTTAGGGCTTCATGTCTCTTCCCCCCCCCCTTTTCTTGAATATTGGAATGGCATTTGCTTTTTTTGTCCACATTTCTGATAGCTCTTCTCTCTCTAGTGTGATGTTGAGCACTATTATTAATGGGTAATGCAAGATCCCTGCAGTTTCCTTCGGTAACCATAGTGATACCCAGCCTGTTCCTGCTGCTTTTGGTGATACATTCATTTCCTCCATTTTTTTTTCTTTTTTTGCGTTTTCTTCATTAACTTCAATTCTGTCTGGTGTTGTTTCTGCCTGTCTGTTGTCACTTCTACTTGAAACCAATTTGGTTGTGGTTTGTTGACCTCCGGGATGCTCTTGATAAGATTTTCACACACTTTTGTGTCATTCTTGAAGAGCGTTTCTCCCTGTCCCCTAGCAAATTAGTGTGTTTTTGGGCTGCTTCTTTGAAATATGAGGATTGCAAAGGAGAGTTTGTAAATGCTTTTAAGTTCATGATTTGAGCTTTCTACAGCTCCTAGTGCCAGTAGGACCATGCTGGGATGTTTGAAAAGTTCACTGTTGCTATGGTAACTCTAATGCCACCTGCCATATGGCATGATTTGCTTCCCTATAGACAGCATAATCTTGCCTTAGGAAACAACTAAATGAGTCGGCACAGAATTGCGCATTTCACAAACCGTCACAGCCTAAATTTTCTGTATTGTGTTCCCTTGACAATCAATTTTTTTCCAATAGTAATATCTATGGATTTCTGTCATATGAAATATTTTCTGCCTAAACTAGCTTTATCATATGGAGCATCATCATCAAGCACACCAAGGTATATGAATTTTCCTCTGCAATTGTAATCTAAGATGTGGAGGTATAAAGAATAGGAAACGGGAGACTGTGAACAAGTAGTAAAGATTGAATGAGGAAGAGTTGATTAGCTGTCCATGCCGAGGAGTGTGTAAAGCTTCACAAGGATGTGTTGGGGAATGACAATCTCGATATCTTAATGGTGAAAGACAAAACAATCTGTTTAGAGTGATAAATAGGCAGGTTTGCCTGCTAGTGGGATAATAGACATAATATTCAGTTTAGAGTAGATAAATATGCTTAATGGCTTGTTTGGAATGACATAAAGGGATTGATTTTAGAGTTATTAGAAGGGGCCCATTTGGGGATGATATAATCACCTGATTGGAATGATTGGAATTTGCAGTTTGGTGTGATTAATGAAATGGTGTCAGATCAATTTTCATGTCTTATATTACTAATAATATTGTATGTTATGTATTTTTATGCTATATATATATATATATATATATATATATATATATATATATATATATATATATATATATATATATATATATATATGTCGTACCTAGTAGCCAGAACGCACTTCTCAGCCTACTATGCAAGGCCCGATTTGCCTAATAAGCCAAGTTTTCCTGAAAAAATATATTTTCTCTAATTTTTTTCTTATGAAATGATAAACCTACCCATTTCATTATGTATGGGGTCAATTTTTTTTTATTGGAGTTAAAATTAAAGTAGATATATGACCGAACCTAACCAACCCTACCTAACCTAACCTAACCTATCTTTATAGGTTAGGTTATGTTAGGTAGCCAAGAAAGTTATGTTAGGTTAGGTTAGGTTAGGTTAATTAATTGTTAGTCGAAAAACAATTAATTCATGAAAACTTGGCTTATTAGGCAAATCGGGCCTTGCATAGTAGGCTGAGAAGTGCGTTCTGGCTACTAGGTACGACATATATATATATATATATATATATATATATATATATATATATATATATATATATATATATATATATATATATATATTATATATATATATATATATATATATATAATAATAATAATATATGCAATTCATAAAGGAGATTGAAGGGCTAAAGACATGAAGTACAGAAGTGCATAAGATATTGTGTCAAAGGCTGTTGAGTTCTCAAGACATATTTCAGACCCTTGCATATTCCAATATTAAGTCAGGCTAATGATTTACAGTCTTTGAAGTCATACAGATTGTTTATTTGTTTTGAACAATACAATGAATTGGTAAATATGTGAGAACTAGATTTGCTGTTGTGGTTGTAGTGTAGTGTCTAAATAAACTTGGCTGTAATTTACAAAGCAAAAACTGTATTTCTGGTGTATAAAGTGCACCTTTTTAACAAGAATATTTTATAGCAAAAACTATTTTAATGTTTGATATTAAATATTTATTGAAAGTGGGGAAAACAGATGATTTTGTTCCTGCAAATGCAATACGCTCGTGGTTGGTGGCAAACAAAACCTATGTATTCTTATTTGCCATAAAATACAGTACAGGTACTGTATTTGCTAAACTGTTAAGAACAGATTATTTAGTGAATATGGAGTTCTAGGAATTTTTTTTTTTTATACTTAAGTATGAGAATTAACTTTTAATAAGTAGCGTTAAACCAAGCATGGGATGTTGTCTTCTTGCAGTTAGCGGAGGAAATGCACCTAAAAGCGATTACCATCAAGGAGCAGCTTCTCGGGCCTGAGGACTATGAGGTGGCATTGTCTGTGGGTCACCTCGCCTCCCTCTACAACTACGACATGATGAAGTTTGATAAAGCAGAGCAGCTATATCTCAGATCTATTTCAATTGGTGAGTTGTACATTGATTGTTTATTACGGTCTCTTTGTTGCGGATAAATTATTTTTGTTTCTATAACCCTTGAGCTGTTCAGCTATTCAGAAGTACTGTACAGTACTACATTGTGGTGTAGTGTACCTGACAAAATATAGTAAACAAATGGGAAAACTCACAAATGGTCATTTGCATGTATAGAGGAACAAAATTGGAGCAGGTTAACAAGATGATGAGAAAATCAGTAGGAGTCATGAGGAGGATTCAGACCTTTGCACTGGGTACTCCCAGGCAAGCTCTGGACCATTACACCACGACATGGCCAAAAGCATTGCAACCTGGGATTCATTTGCATCTTCTAGGGTTCCTGAGGCTTCTGCTGAATCCTAACCAGGGTTTCACCCAATGCCTCCCAAAAGGTCCCCCCATGCACTCTGGTTCATAATCCAACGTTGAAGCACTGAAGAAACGTTGGTTCTACCTTCATTGCTGCTCCTTGATACATCTGGCTTTGTTGTGGGGGTCCTTTGTACACCCTCTCTCTCTCCAGATTCCAGGGCACATGAGAATTTTAAGAGTCTTGGTTGAATTTTTTTGTGGGTGTATCTTGGCTTTTCTGGGGTCACTCCATTCACTTTGACACCTGAGACAGTTGATGCAGGCTGTATTTCTGGGCTCGCCTTCTCTGGGGAGCCCCTCCGGCTCTGTGGGTGCTCCTCCGGCACCCAGAAAATGGCATTTCATTATATTCAATGCTTTTTTTTACACAGTTGTAGAATAATCAATTATAATTAGTTACCCAAAAGAAAAAGATTTATTTAATTCCAAGTAGTTTGATACCAAAATGAGTGTTCTGACCCTATAAATAGTTTTTCAACTTGAAAACGAGTACTTTATAAGCATTTTACACATTATTGAATATGCATTTTGGGGAAGAAACAAGATCTGCCTCTGGAATGCAAATGTGTTAACTGCCTAAATGTGAACCAGCATTTCTTTTGATTTTTAGTGTGTATCTCCTATTCTCAAAGGGTTTTTTGGGCATTCCTGCTTGAGGCATGATTCATTGTTAAACATGGGTGGTCATCATCCATTTGTAGAGTATGTATTGAAAAGAAAAGGAGTTTCCTTGTATGGGTCAATAAGCCTTCTGCAGTGTCCTTAGTTCTTGTGTTATCTACCAGGGCTTATTCATGTGATCATAATTGCAGATTCTTATACTAAGGTTTAACAAATATCAACAGGTAAGAAGCTATTTGGAGATGGCTACTCAGGTCTGGAGTATGACTATCGGGGTTTGCTACGTGTTTACAGCATTCAAGCTAATATGGAGAAGTGCTTCAAATATCAGAATGTCTTGGCATATTGGAAGCTGCTGCGAGATGAAGCTCAGGAAACACAAACATCGCCCTTTAATGAACTCACGGAGCCTTTACGGGTTATTGACACGTTAAATCAGTTTATGTCCATGTCGTGAATGATACATAAGGAGAAGTGTTCGTGCCAGTCTCACAAATTATACTCTCAGTGCAACTGTAATCAGTAAAAAAAACTGCATTTAGTCTAACTTTGTATGCAAACTTGTGAAAAATTGCATTTGGTCTGACTTTGGATATAAACTTCCTAAAAAAAACCTGCATTTGGTCAAACTTTGGATGCAAACTTCTTGAAAAAAACTGCATTTGTTCTAACTTTGAATGAGAACTTCTCAGTACTTCCAATGCAGTCTGAAGATCCATACTCATGAGGTGCATTTAAGTCAATGGATACATTCATGAAGTAATACTAGCAACTGTTGCGTTGTGTACACATTATGAAGTCGTTTTATTTCCTAACATATTCAGTCCATGTGATGAGAGGCACATTTGGGAAATGCATTGCACCAGTAGAGTGTTTGGCCACTTGGAGTATTTTGCAAGCTAAGTGTGATTACATCAGTGTTTAATATTCATTCATGACTGTTCCATTTGACTTGATTGCTCAAAGAGAAAAGGCTTGAAATAATTAGCTATTAATGATTGCATTGATATGCTCAGAATAACTTGTTGAATTGATCTAATCACTGTGAAGTCATTTTACACTCTTCACAACCCTTCACTCCAGTTGCTATTGTCATCCAGTTGGTTGATGTTATAGCATGGTATTATTGTAGATATTTTGTGTCTGTTATAGAAAAGTGTGCATTTCGGAATTTCCACACATGGTGGGGGCTGACGGTGACAGTGTGCACCAAGCCATTGCTAGTCGTGATGTTTGGACTGTGACAGGATCAGTAGAGATGAGTAGAGTAGTACAGTATGCCCAAAATATATATTATGTTATTTTATGATTAAATTCTTCATATTTCACTTAATAGGTGTGAAAGCCACATTTAAGTAGGGTGTTGGTTGGTGATATTCTTCAAATTAATCCAGTTACAATATACTGTATCTTACAATATGCTGTTCTTTAAGTACGCTGTACTGGACAGTACACTGCATGTTACAGTATCTGTACCGCTGCACAGTCTAGAAGTCACGATCACTTGCAGAGTAACCGTTGTTTTTCATGAAGCTTTCAAATGAATTTGTTTCATGGTGTTGAAATACAGCTGTTTTCCTTGGTAATTTCTAATTAACATACAATTAAATGGGTGTATGAAGGAAATATGACATTTGTTCGGTGAATGTAGCCATGCCCCTTTTGTGTTCACAGTTGGTCTACAAAAACACTGAATGTCATCATGCTGGGGGCATTTTAGTCCTCTGTCCTTGATGATGTATATTTTGTTGTCATTCTTCTCGCCACTTCCTGAGCTTTTTATCCATTTGGCTTGAGATACTGTTCATGTGCATTCCCTCTTCAGCTGTTCATACTTTTTTTCATTTTATATTTGCGAATAGGGAGGTTTGTGATTTGATAAAAATAACTTGAGGTTCTCTTGAGCCTAGAATCTCGACCCTACTTGGAGTGTCAGTGGCTGACATAACATTTTGTTGCTTTTATTTTAAGTTATAATATCACATCGCGGTTTGCAAGAAAATATTGTGAAAGTAAATGTAAGTAAAGGTACCGATCCCCAAAGTGTGATCGAAGGTCATTGAATGGTCATAAAGGAAGTGTAAGCTCAATCATTTAATTTCATACCATGAACAGACACTTGGTGATATTATAGTTAGAGTGCAGCATGTCTGCGGGAACTGCTAGGCTTATTTATACCTTCTTACCGTGTTTATTGAGTAAAGCTATGGCCTCTCAACTTGGTAACACTATAACCCCCCACCTTTCAGACTCATTCATCCCAATAGCCAGGCAGGACCGTAGAGGGGGGGGGGTCATCGTATTTCTCCAAGGGCCCAAACTTCTGCAATTCTTTCAGCTAGGAATTTGTTACCCCCCCCCCCCCTGCAAGACAAAGTTAAATCTCATATAGGATGCTGTCTCCTGACTGAGTAATAGCACTACAATGCATGCTGCAGTTTCCAAATATTTAAGAAATCCAGACATGTCACCTTGTGTCCTTTTGTTCTCTCATTGGCATCCCGAGTGATAGTTAGGACCTTTTGAATATCCCGCCACACAGACGGTGCTACATAGTCTTCCAGGCTTGGCGCCTTGTTTTGATGATAATTACTTCTAATGTTGTACAATTTCTTATTGCATTGTGAGTTTGCAATAATTAAGATCTTGGAGAGTGATATGTATTTGATAGTCCAATACAGTTATATGTAAAAGTGACTGCTCTACTAGGATTGCTCTCAGTAGGAATGCTATAATTGATCTGATTACGAGTCTTGATTATGTAAGCTTAGAGAGCAATCAGTCTTATTTGGCAATAATGAATGATATTGAGAATCTTTCTAACGATGATTGTAAATGTATGTTTAAATGATACCCTCACTGACTGTGACCACTAATACACAGAGAATAGGTTTTTTAAATAATGTTAAATTTAAATTTTCTAGATTCTAAATTATATATAATGTATTAATTTGGTTTTCAAGAGTTTTGAATGTTACTTGATGAAAAATACACTGGAGAATTTAAGCTGAATGGTAATTACTGTATGTACTTTATTGCAAATTGAGTCGTGTGATGAGTTGAAAAGTGTATGTACTGTAGGGGGAATTGTGGAATACCTGATGTATACTAGATGTATTTTGTAAATTGATTTGTTATGTAGGCTAGTGCTTATTTTGGTTACTAAGGATAGCTCTTGTATTTACACAAGGTTGTGCATATCCTACTTATGCAAAATATTTTTGAAAGGTTAATTCACTCAAATCGATATGTTAAGATATAATAAATTTTTATTGAGTTTGAGATCATTTCTATTTCCAAAACTAAGTGCATTACTCTTTAACCAATGATAAGTTGATCAATCAAAAGAATTATTGAATGATTGATCGTCTAGCTTGGAGCTTTGCAATATAATTTCTTTCATTAAACTATCTTCCAGTGACCTTATCTAAAATGTTACATAAATTTTGTAGACTTGCCAAGAAATGTTGGAGTTGTATTGAAGAGCATTGGCGTTGCCTTTTACATACATCAAGGTGTTATATGTGATATAATATAAGGTAAGGAAATGAAAGTTTTAATTTAAAATGCTAATTTAATTTTGTGTAAGGCCTTTGACACTACATTTGTATATTTTTTTTTTTTATAAGGCATGAATGGATGAATTTCGGAGCATGTAAAGCGGTGAATTTATACGTTGCTGTCAATGCATGTGGTTCAATACTGGATTATTGAAGTTGTTGTGACTGATTATAGTGTAACGCTGAAGAGCACTGTGAAGATTTTTTCTGGAAGAAAGTCATTAAGATGTTCAGTATGTACCTCATTAAAAAACAATTGTAATGTGCTTGTGTCTAAAACCAGACATAAATACAACAAAATTATTAATGATGGTAACAGAGTCCATCTTTTGTTGGCGTTTGAATGCATGATAGAGCTGAGAGTTAGCCAAAGGATTATTTGCCCTTAAAGTAGAAGTTGATTATAACCTTGGATTGCTTACTGTCTTGAGAACAATAATACACCAAGAACTTCAACACAACCAATGTTATGTACTCTCACAACCCCAATATACTTTGTAGTACATAAATAAATAAAACCTTGTAGAGCTGAGGCAAAGTGAAATCTACACTAGTATGTTGACCAGACCACACACTAGAAGGTGAAGGGATGACGACGTTTCGGTCCGTCCTGGACCATTCTCAAGTCGATTGTGACTCACAATCGACTTGAGAATGGTCCAGGACGGACCGAAACGTCTTCTTCCCTTCACCTTCTAGTGTGTGGTCTGGTCAACATACTTTAGCCACGTTATTGTGACTCATTGCCTGCATCTACACTAGTAATTCCATCTATCACACACTATCATGCAAGAAGAGTCGCACATCTTTAGATCATCCAGTAAAATCAGCAGACTTCTAGATGTTACTACTGCTCAGTTTAGACTCTGTTATAAATATCTCTGGGAATTTTCATTACATGCTGAAGTAGACATGACCAAATATAAACTGTCAACAAAATTAACTGCACACTCTCCGTCACTATGTGATGGAGTGCGAAAATATCTGATTTCAGAGACAACTCTATAACAGATGTACAAGAAATGTGTAAATATTTCAAACAATCTCATTCAAAATTATCTACTACCATAAATTTTAGCCAAATATCCCAAGTTTGCTAAGTGTGGGTGATTGTAACCTTTTCCCCACTGCCTTCTGGTTGGGGGCCGGTGTGCAGGATAAACACATCAATTATGATTGATGTGAGGGCAAAAACAGTCTCAGCCTCCTGAAGCAGAGCTTGGGCTGCACTAGCCCCAGAAGGTAGATGTCCAAGTCCCACACCTATGGGTTCCAGACAGAGATCGTCACAGCCCCCTTTCACCTGAGGCCGGCTTCCTTCATGACCTTTTCACCCAGACTGATGGATGCCTACTATTTATGACATTAGCTCACTACATCAGTCTCAAATCCAGTTATGATATAACAATACAGTATACATTAAATTTTGAGATGACCAAACCACACATCAGAAAATGGAGAAACGACGACCATTTGGCCCGTCCTGGACATTATCAAGTCGTGTAGAAGAGAGGACGATACAGGCAAATTATATAAACTAAGAAAATAAGAAGAGAGGTTAGGAGCATGGTAGAGAAAGGTAAGAAAAGAATGAATGGAAGAACAGTAAGAATAGGATGACTAAAAATATGGTAAGAATAGGTAAGGTAAGGTATATAAGTATATAAATTATACAGTAAGCTTAGAAAATAAGAAAAGAGGTTAGGAGCATGGTAGAGAAAGGTAAGAAAAGAATGAATGGAAGAACAGTAAGAATAGGATGACTAAAAATACGGTAAGAATAGGTAAGGTAAGGTAATTATCAAAAGAAGGCACCAAACCGTGAAGGCTATGTAGCACCATCAAAGTGCGAAATAATCAGAGGGCGCTAAATATCACCAAGAATGCCAATACGAGAACAAAAACGCATAAGGCGAACGATATCAAAAGTATCCGATTCACGTAGAATTCTATCGAGGGACAAGTGACCGCGAGGGACGGTCGGAAAGCAAGACACACGCTCATCCTGGAAGTCGGGACATTCAACAAGAATATGCACAACTGTAAGAGGGACAACGCAATTTGGACAATAAGGAGCAGGGCGGCGCTCCATTAAGTGACTGTGGGTTAAGCGAGTATGGCCAACCCGCAGCCTTGCCAAAGCAGTTTCCCACCGCCGGTTACGGTGGTAGGAGGAAGGCCACGGGGACACGCTACGTCTGAGTGTACGCAGCTTATTATTAACTACAGAGGACCAACAACCCTGCCAACGGGCAAGGATGGAGGAATGAATAACAGGATAAAAGTCGGAATAAGGAATACCTTTACAGGAGATGGGGCAAGAATGGATAGCTTCCTTAGCGGCAGAATCCGCACGCTCATTGAAAGAAATACCAATATGGGCGGGAACCCAGCAAAACTACCGATTTAAATTTACAAGAAATATGAAACAGCCAATGTTGAATCTCAATGACCACCGGATGGACAGGATTAAAGGACCCTCGAGCCATGAGGGCACTACGAGAGTCAACTACAACCACAAAGGAGGAATGATAATGAGAAAGCAAGAGACGGAGAGCATAGAGAATAGCATAAATTTCTGCTGTAAAGACGCTAGCCTCCGAAGGGAGGTGACACATAAGTGCGGTCAGGAAAAACAACAGAGTAGCCCACACCATCCGCAGACTTAAACCCATCGGTGAAGATGGAAATAGAGTGGGAGTGCGAAGAAAAGTGCTCAAGGAAGAGGCTTTTCAGAATCGTAGGAGGGGTAAAGGCTTTAGTATTACAAGTCAAGGACGTACAAAACTTGGGAAGGGGGACTCTCCAAGGAGGCAAGGAAGGAACAATATGATGAGAAACATTAGAAATATGAAAGAAAGAATCCTGTAAGCGAGATAACTGGACAGAAAGAGGGAGACGATGAAGAGGAACAGGAGCTACAGGAGGAGTAAAAGTTAAAGCACGACAGAGGCAAGAGGAAGGATGTAAGAACTGCGCAAGATAGTGAAGACAGTAGCGATCACGGCGGTCCTGAGAGAGAGAGAAAGCCGTGTCTACATACAAACTGAGGGCGGGAGTCGAACGAAGGCACCAGAGCCGAGACGCAATCCAGTATGGTGCAAAGCATCAAGACGCCGAAGAGTAGAAGAAGAAGCAGAAGAGTATGCAGGGCAACCGTAATCGAGTTTAGACAGGACGGAGAGGAGTGCAAATAAAGGAGTGTGCGCCAATCCGCGCCCCAAGAAGTATGGGACAAACCCTTTAGTAGGTAAGGGCCTTAGAGCATTCAACTCGGAGGTAAAGATATTGGCTGACCAAGACAACCGAGTGTCAAAGACTAACCCCAAAAGCTTAGCAGAATCCCTGTACACAAGGGGATGACCATAAAGCGACAAAGAGGGACGAAGAACTACATGCTCCGAGTAAAAGTCATAGCACAAGTCTTAGACGCAGAGAACTTGAAGCCATGATCGGTGGCCCAAGACGACATGGTATCAATCGCAAGTTGAAGCCGCTGTTGAAAGAGAGCGAATCTCCCCTGACAGCAAAGGGTAAGATCATCAACATAGAGAGCGAGAAGACGCCAGAAGAAGAGAGGAAAGAAGACCGTTGAGGGCAACTAGAAAAAAAGAGTAGTGCTCAGACACTACCCTGGGGTACACCCTCATACTGTCGAAAAGGGGCAGAGAGTGTGGTACCAAGCCGCACACAAAAGGAACGACGAGAGAGGAAGCTTTGAAGGAAGAGAGGGAGATTCCCACGAAGGCCAAAAGAATGAAGTTGAGACAGAATATGATACCGCCAGGTAGTGTCGTAAGCAAGTTCAAAAAATTCAAATTCAAATGTTTATTCAGAGTAACGTACATACATAACAAGAGGTTATACAAAAATTTTAGATTTATAGATAGAGCTAGTACATACAATGCCTAAAGCCACTATTACGCCAAGCGTTTCGGGCAGGAAAAACATTAAAGACTAAACTTAATACTAATTAGATTAAAGTATAAAATGTGTTGAGAACAATAAAAAAAAAAGAGGGAACATGGCAGAAAAAAACAGCACAAATAATAGGTTGACAAACAGCGTTGTTTAAAAATAACAGACATGGGTTGACAATAGAGGGGTAAGGTAGGTTACAGGGAATTTTATTAGTTGTGCTTAGTTTTTATCTTAAAACTGGTTGAGAGAGGTACAGTCTTTAACATGATTGGGAAGGTCATTCCACATTCTGGTTCCCTTGATTTGTAGAGCATTTCTAGTTTGATTAAGTCGTACTCTTGGAATATCAAAATGGTATTTGTTTCTGGTGTGTGCTCATGGGTTCTGTTACAACCTTCAATGAAGCTTGAGGTCGGATTGGCATTACAGTTCAGCGTTTCATATATATATATATATATATATATATATATATATATATATTATATATATATATATATAATATTATATATATATATATATATATATATATATATAATATAGATAATAATATATAATACACATGAGAGGATGGCAGTGACTTAATATCTAACATATTCAGAGATTTGAGTAGGGTACCGAGTGATGTCTGGGGCCAGAGCTGGATATTGTCCTAATAGCAGCTTTGTGTTGAGTAATTAGAGGACCGTAAGTGATTTTGGGTGGTAGAACCCCAAGCACTAATACCATAGTTGAGATATGATAGATGAAGGAGAATAGAACGTCACCAAGGCAGGGCGGGGTACATAATATCTGATCTTACAAAGAATGCCAACAGTTTTTGAAACTTTTTTTTATATTTTAGAATGTGTCCCTGGAATTCAGTTTGTGGTCAATGAGAACGCCAAGGATTTGCCATCTACTTGTTACAAATTTGGGTATTGTTTATCCTGATATTTTTTGATTAGAGGATTTATTGCCAAACAGATATAGAAAGTTTTGTCAATGTTAAGGGTGAGTTTGTTGGCAGTTCGCCAAGAATGGACTTTATTTAGCTCAGTATTCACCGAGACATTTAGAGCAAGGGCAAGGGATGGAGCAATGAAGGTTGTGTCGTCAGCAAATATAATTGGTTTNGGGGTTGAGCTTTGGCTCTCTGGTCCCGCCTCTCAACTGTCAGTCAAGGGTGTGGTGTGTGTGGAAAATTGGAATTATGTTGGTTGTGATTCAAAAAATGTTGAATATGGTCATTTTGGACTTACCCGGTAAGAATTATGTTATCTGGCTTATCTGGTGAGGGGGTCCTTTCCATGTTGTCAGGATAAGTGAGCTTAGTATTATTATTGAAACAGTATTAATGAATAAGTTGCATTTTCAGTACAAACAGCAGTGTTATTTAAAGCGATGCTTAAAGAATTTTTGTTTAATTTAAGGACTCGTTTTTCAGAACACACGCCGAAAGAGCGATCGAATTGATGCTCCGTCTCCTGCCAGATGACCATCTCCTTCTGTCGTCAAGCAAGAGAGTAAAAGCGTTGATATTAGAGGAAAAGGCTATTGATAACCCTAACAAGGATGTTGGTGAGAGCAATTGTTTGATGTATTGTGAGATATGACTTGAGGATATTTATTTTGCACTAGCTGCTACTTTCTTCCAAGAATCATGTGTGGTGTCTGTATTAATTTGATATTAGTTGTAATGATCCCTTTAGATCAGATGATGTATGCACCATACAGCTTTGATGGTCAATATTATTGAATTCTTCTATTGGTAATTTTTTCCTGTATTAGCCTTGAAATTGTTGTGTGCTTTTCTTCACAGGTAATTCTTCCAATATAATAATGTCATTAATTTGCATGGGAATGTGTTCTGAAAAAAAAATAATAGGAGCCATAGATAAATAGAAATAAATAAAAGAACCATAAACATAAATAGAAACCATTCTTATCAAATTTTAATTTAGGATGTGTGTGGCAAACAGGAATGTATTCCAGACCACCTCCCAGAGTCTTGTTTTTTTCCACGCCTATCAGTAATCATGTAAATTCAACTCTTAATGTAACTTACTAAATTTTGTTATTAAACTTTTCAGTATAGTGATGTCTTACTTTTGATACTTGTTTATTATTCATTCATAAGGCTATTCATGTTTCCTGTAGGAGTCTGCCTTAGTGTGGCTAAAATACCATGCTAAGTGTTCCCACACTTGAACTTGTATTTACATGGTAAATTATACATAATCTTTGTGAAATAAATGATCAATCCTTATTCAGTATTGCAAATATCATTAGGATGGTCACTGATATTTAAAGGGAATTTGCATTAATCATGTTAGGTACATTTACTCACTACTATGCAAAATCTTCCACAGAAAGAAATACCTATCAGAGGCGCACTCACTACACAGAGAGGCGTTAGGAATGGCTATGCGTGCCTTTGGCGAGATGAACGTTCAAACGGCTAAGCACTATGGTAACGGGGCGACTATACCAGTCGATGAGGCTCTTTCAGGTAAAGTAATATGTGTTTGTCAAGTTCAAGTTTTTTAAATGCACCTCTTACCAGTTTTAGACAAGAGGTATTTGTTGCACAATTGTGCCATTTTTGTGCATAATTGTATAATTGCATTTCCAAGGGTTGTGCTTCAGCTCTTAACTTTTCAGTGCCAACTTGTGGGCATTACTGATGATTAACCCTTCAAATGCACGAGTCGGTCGGGGACAATGGTGCCATTTCTGACCCACTGCGTGAGTCAATAAGGGAGGGTTTAAAGTACCAAAGTACCACATAAGATTTAAAAATCTCCCCCTCATACACAGGGCTTGATGCTTCCTCAGGCCTCCAGTAAGCAGATGCCATCTTAAAACCAAAAAAAAAATCATGGGCACCTCACTGGGTGTGAGAGCCTTGCTATTGAGAGAGTGATCAAGAGCAGTGCCTACAGCTCACAAACTACTGTGCAGCTTATGCCCTCGGAATCACCTAACAATGACAAAATAAATACATAACTGCAGTTATATTGTGATAATAGTGTCATAGAAGATCTTGGCTGTGATAAAGACTATGTACAAGGTTCAGATATCATTAAATACAATGCTGCTTATGATGTCACAGCGCAAGCAGACAACCACAGTGTGGTTTAGTGTGTGTATGATTCACGAAACAGGACCTCATGTTCTCTTAAAAAAACTTGTGGAAAATGATTCATATTCATAATTTAGCGACCAGGATTATGATGATGATGGCAGTGTTGTGGCTAGAGTTAGTGCGTAGTGGGCTTGGGGAGTAGAAGAGCTCCCAGAACCCCATCAAGCAGGTAGTGTATTAGGAGGCAATTTGAAAAGTCAGGAGGCGTCATCAGCTGACATGCATGTGATGCTGTGCTGTGTTGAGTTACAAGATTCGTAAAAATAAAAAATAGTATGTATAATATGAGTATATAGTGTAATAATAGCCAAACAGTATGTTTATTGTTCAATGAATATAATATGTGCATATAATAGTGACATGAATGTGATCTGTGTGTACCTGCGTTCCAATGTTCTGTGATACAAATAATAATATGACAATCCAATGCATTACTGCATTTGAAAACGAAAGGCAAAAACATTAGAAATACAAAGAAAATGTATTATTCACTACATGTTGTTATAATTCTTGCAAAAATGCAGAACTATTCTGAACTCTTGATAACTAGTTACGAGATTATTACACCAGAAATGCTCAGTGTTTGTAATGGTGCATGAAAATGCAGATAGTTATGTATAACATGTATGTACAGTATAATAACAGCAAAACCAGAATGTTTATTGTTCTTAGAATATAAATGTGTACATATTAATATTATTGACACAAATTTATTTGAGCATTACAATGTTACACATATTTTAAAATATAAATTTCTCAAATGACACACTGTTGAATATGTTGACCAGACCACACACTAGAAGTTGAAGAGACTATGACGTTTCGGTTCATCCTGGACCATTATCACAATCGACTTGATAGTGGTCCAGGATGGACCGAAACGTCGTCATCTCCTCAATTTCTAGTGTGGGGTTTGGTCAATATTTTTCAGCCACGTTATTGTGACTCATAATTTGCACTATTGAATACTACTACTGCAAAAATTAGCAAAAACAAAACAAAAAAAAAGACATTGAAATATATATATATTAAAAAATATTTTCACGGCAACTCCCACTCCACGCCTAGCCCAGGGCAACTGCGCTGGGCTAGTGTATCGTGCTTGTACGAATGCTTGTGTATCGTGATGCCACCGCAATACTACATTTTCGTGCGTCACCACGGCCAAAGTAAGTTCCATGTTATTTTGTTCATTTTCCTGTGATTAGGGAATGTATTTTAACAATATTTGAAAGAAAAAATAATTTGTTTAATTTTTTTCTCTTTTTTTTTGAGCACTGGAGAATTATCAGCTGTGAACAGTGGCACAGTGCAGGGTTAAAAGATGTGGGGAGGTTGGGAGATATGTCACAGGATTTAAGGTCAATGTGGCATGTAAATATGAAAGATTAAACTACTGAAAGTATTTCTGTGCAGACGATGAGTCGTAATAACGTGGCTGAAGATACGATATCCAAACCACGTATCAGAAAATGGAGAAACAAGAAAAGAAACGATGACATTTTGGTCCATCCTGGACCGTTATCAAGTTGTGTAATGGAAGAGAGTAGTGGAAGATGTAAACAGTATGAAGGAAGAGAGTGAGATCAAAGGTGGGATGAAAGAAAGGAAAGAGAAAGAATAAGATGAAAAGTGAGATTAAGATGAAAGGTGAGAATAAGGTGAAAGGTAGGAATAAGATAAGAGGAAGAAAAAGAGAAAATGGATAGAAAAGAGAAAAGGTAGGAATGGGGAGAATCAGATAAAGTAAAGGAAGGTTAGAAGTAAGGGAAAAGGAAGAAGAAAATGAAAAAGAATATAAATTAGAAAAAGGTAGGAAAATAGGAAGGTAAAAATAAAAGAAACTGCAAGAATGCTAAAGGCAAACGTAAAAATCTAGTAATAAAAGAGACAGGAAAGGAAGCCTAGAAAAGGCAAAGCTAAGTTACATCAGGATTGTTAAGAAGGTTAGAACATTAAGTATTACTGTGAATGGGAAGAGTCAACAGCAACAAAGCCAGGACTAAGGTTCATGTTGGGTGTGTTGTGTATTGGAGCCGATTCAACAAGATAGCCTCTGCTCTTCACAGACACTATCTTGAGGTTATCTTGAGATGATTTCGGGGCTTTAGTGTCCCCGCTGCACGGTCCTCAACCAGGCCTCCACCCCCAGGAAGTAGCACGTGACAGCTGACTAACACCCAGGTACCTATTTTACTGCTAGGTAACAGGGGCATAGGGTGAAAGAAACTCTGCCCATTGTTTCTCGCCGGCGCCCGGGATCGAACCCGGGACCACAGGATCACAAGTCCAGCGTGCTGTACGCTCGGCCGACCGGCTCCATATTTTCTTCCATACTCTTCAGCAGGAAAGATATTTTATATCTACTAATATAGGGTGATTCAAGTCCCTAACATAACAGAAGAGAGCATTGTTTGTGTGCAGACTTGACACTGTTTCATGTTCCTTAAGTCTATCATGCAGTGTATGGCTAGTTTCTTCATTTCTGATGTGGGGTAAGGATATCATATTTTCTGTACACTCATGTTTTTCTGAGCTGCCTCATTTGGCTACCCTCCAAGGTAAGATTGTGTCAGGCAGGATGACATTTGAGGTACTTGCCTATCAGTGCTCACCTATCAGTGACTACAAAGGAATGAGATCAAGTCTTCATGCCTCGCCTCACCTAGTCATTTATACCTGACATGCTATTTGCCTCTCTCAACATAACACTTTCATCATATTTTTTCTTAAAGTTGTGGTTGGTATTGGCTTCAGCAAACTCTTCCTTTATTGCATTCTACTGTCCAACCACCCACACAGGGAAAAAGAGAACATTCTTTCATCTTTTCAACTCATTTGTACTGTATGTCCTTCTTGCAGCACCCCTACAGTCCTCTTCAGTTCTTATTCTCCACATTAACTTTGCATCGTTTATAAACAGTGACATGTACAAGTTCATTCCCTCTTGAGGTCACTGACATCAGTTTTAAAGAGCAGTGGTCCTAGGACAGAGCCCTATGAACACCACTTTCCGCTCCTCTCCAGCCTGACATGTCCCTTTGTTTCCGTTGTGTCAAGTACTCTCATACCCAGTCCAGTGCCTTCCCTGTTGTCCCCTTGTCTCTCCATCTTGTGAAGAACTGTATCTTAAAGCTTTTGCAGTGTAGAAAAATGCAATCTACCCATCCTTCCTTCTCTTATCTTATTTTGAAATGGAATGCATGTTAATAACTCTGGTCTATTGTTTAGGGCTTCATGTCTCTTCCCCCCCCCTTTCTTGAATATTGGAATGGCATTTGCTTTTTTGTCCACATTTCTGATAGCTCTTCTCTCTCTAGTGTGATGTTGCACTATTATTAATGGGTAATGCAAGATCCCTGCAGTTTCCTTCGGTAACCATAGTGATAACCAGCCTGTTCCTGCTGCTTTTGGTGATACATTCATTTCCTCCATTTTTTTTTCTTTTTTGCGTTTTCTTCATTAACTTCAATTCTGTCTGGTGTTGTTTCTGCCTGTCTGTTGTCACTTCTACTTGAAACAATTGGTTGTGGTTTGTTGACCTCCGGGATGCTCTTGATAAGATTTTCACACACTTTGTGTCATTCTTGAAGAGCGTTTCTCCCTGTCCCCTAGCAAATTAGTGTGTTTTTGGGCTGCTTCTTTGAAATATGAGGATTGCAAAGGAGAGTTTGTAAATGCTTTTAAGTTCATGATTTGAGCTTTCTACAGCTCCTAGTGCCAGTAGGACCATGCTGGGATGTTTGAAAAGTTCACTGTTGCTATGGGAACTCTAATGCCACCTGCCATATGGCATGATTTGCTTCCCTATAGACAGCATAATCTTGCCTTAGGAAACAACTAAATGAGTCGGCACAGAATTGCGCATTTCACAAACCGTCACAGCCTAAATTTTCTGTATTGTGTTCCCTTGACAATCAATTTTTTTCCAATAGTAATATCTATGGATTTCTGTCATATGAAATATTTTCTGCCTAAACTAGCTTTATCATATGGAGCATCATCATCAAGCACACCAAGGTATATGAATTTTCCTCTGCAATTGTAATCTAAGATGTGGAGGTATAAAGAATAGGAAACGGGAGACTGTGAACAAGTAGTAAAGATTGAATGAGGAAGAGTTGATTAGCTGTCCATGCCGAGGAGGTGTAAAGCTTCACAAGGATGTGTTGGGGAATGACAATCTCGATATCTTAATGGTGAAAAGAAAAACATCTGTTTAGAGTGATAAATAGGCAGGTTTGCCTGCTAGTGGGATAATAGACATAATATTCAGTTTAGAGTAGATAAATATGCTTAATGGCTTGTTTGGAATGACATAAAGGGATTGATTTTAGAGTATTAGAAGGGGCCCATTGGGGATGATATAATCACCTGATTGGAATGATTGGAATTTGCAGTTTGGTGTGATTAATGAAATGGTGTCAGATCAATTTTCATGTCTTATATTACTAATAATATTGTATGTTATGATTTTATGCTATATATATATATATATATATATATAATATATTATATATATATATAATATATATAAATATATATATGTCGTACCTAGTAGCCAGAACGCACTTCTCAGCCTACTATGCAAGGCCCGATTTGCCTAATAAGCCAAGTTTTCCTGAAAAAATATATTTTCTCTATTTTTTTCTTATGAAATGATAAACCTACCCATTTATTATGTATGGGGTCAATTTTTTTTTATTGGAGTTAAAATAAAGTAGATATATGACCGAACCTAACAACCCTACCTAACCTAACCTAACCTATCTTTATAGGTTAGGTTATGTTAGGTAGCCAAGAAAGTTATGTTAGGTTAGGTTAGGTTAGGTTAATTAATTGTTAGTCGAAAAAANTGTTGTGTACTTCTGTGCATTAGACATACTTTGCGCACTCAACGTTTGTCATGTACTCTTTATATTTTTGTGTCCTCCGCACTCCAGAGTTTCTCCTAAAGAGTTCACAGTATACTTTTAGACCAATGAAAATTTCAAATTTTCAAAATTAAAAAGTTCAAAATTTCAAATGAAGAAAAAACTAAGTTTGAATGTAGAAGTCGGAGGCCCATTATATTGAAAATAAACGGTAAAAACATAGAGTTAATATATATAAATATTTAGGATAAACCAATGAGAGTTTGGAAGCCGAGATGAACAGACTGTTGGTTCAATGCCGGAAGAGATTGCAACCTCTGAAGGCCTTGGCATGCTGTGGAAAGGGAGTGGGAGTCCCTGTGCTACGAATGATATACTTGAGTACTGTAAGATCTCTTATTGATTATGCTGCACCTGTCATTTCTTGTTTTGGTAAAGGTAGGATGGGCAAGTTGGAGAAGGTACAAACTGAAGCCATGAGAATTATCTTAGGATGACCATGAAATGCTATGATTGAGATAATAAGGATGGAATTGAATCTGCAGAGTATTGGGGATAGAATTTCAGAGATAAATATAGCCTCTGTCATTAGATTAATGAGAGGTGGGGAGATATAGAAATCCTCTCAGTTCAAAAGGTGGGAAGTAATGAACAATGTATGATAAAGAAGAGAGCATATATGAGTGCCTTATTCTCTAATGTTATAAAGTATGATGTTATTACAGAATATATTGCTCTGCCTAAGAGACAATTTACACCACCATGGGAAGATTGTAATGTAGATATAATTATTCCCTTGCAAAAGAGAAAAAGTATGGAGATAGGAGAGCTGAGGGCAACATATGATTGTATAATTACAAATTGCCTACACTCTACATGTATATTGTGATGGGTCAGTAGCTAGGGATGGGAAGGCAGGATGTGGAGTCTTGATCAGGGAGTACACTGACATCGGCACTGTAGATACTGTTACTGGACGCCGCTTAACTGACAATGTCTCTTCAACGCAGGCTGAACTCTGAGGTGTATTACAGGAAGTAGTCAAATGTGGTAAAAATGTCTGTTTCTTTATTGACAGTAGAGGGACGTTAGAGTCTTTAAATAGCAGACGCCCAGTATATCAGAATATTGTGAGTGTAGAGAGAATGTTAAGAAATTAGAAAAAATTGGGTATAAAGTAAGATTCATGTGGGTGCCTTCACATGCGGGAATACTGTTGAATGAGGTAGTTCAAGTTCAAGTATGTTTATTGAGACAAGAAATAAATACATCTCAAAGGGATAGAGTAGCTTAGGCTATTTCTACCCCCCCCCCCTCTACTTCAAGTCCCTCAAGGAGCTCACAAATTCAGTAAGTACAATAGACAATTACATTACAAGAATCCCATTTAACATTGCAGGTTAATATAATAAGCATAGCATATAATTGTTACAATCTTGGGGCAAAATTCTTGTATCTCCTAAGTATACTGTCATCATACCATTATTACACATCCAAACAATGAATGAGGTAGTTGATGAGATAGCGAAGAAAGCCACGGAAAAAACTCTTGTTGATGTTGTATGTCAGATAACCTTGAAACAAATAAAAACAAGAATCAAGATGATTCAAGAGGATGATGAGAATGGCAACGGTGGAAACTTAAGAATTATTCAATAATAAATACAAATTCCTCCTTTACCTGTGGTAGTGGAAAGTCTTCTTGGAAGGATTCAATTTACATGAGATTAAGATTAGGATACAAATATATCTGGCAATACGGTAATGATGTCAGTGAAAAAGATAAAGAGTGTAAATTATGTAGTATGCGCCAAGCCCACACCTTAGAACATTATGTATTAAAGTGTCAACTTATTGATTTGTGTATTTGTACTCACTGAATTTGTGCGCCCCTTGAGGGACTTGAAGTAGAGGAGGGTAGAAATAGCCTAAGCTACTCTATCCCTTTGAGATGTATATTTTTTCTTGTCTCAATAAACATACTTGAACTTTCAATGTCACAAGTGTGCATCTATCACCTACGCCTATCATTGATCTTATTTAGTGTGTCGCACGAATGAGAACTGTTGCAATTACAGCAAAAGAGAATACTCCGAAGCTCTGACGAATTTAAAGCCTATTCGTCAGAGCTATCCTAATTAACTATCCTAAGCTAATGCTATTCTCGCGGATAGCAACTGAAAGGTAAACAAACACATTCTATAACATAGTTTCCTACCTAGTGCTTTAACTCGCACTGTATCTGGTGCTACCCAATCCCTCAGTATATGTACCTAAGTCCTATTACTTTACCATTGTAATCTTTGATATCATGGTTGTTGTATTGCGTGCATATTCTACTGCATTATTCCTTGAAGTGATCCTCACATTGTGGTACAGTGAACCAATGTATAACCCTGAAATTTTATTCTAATGTATCATGTTCGTTATAGTGTATTGTTATTTGTGTATTATTCTAATCTTTATTTTTGTGCCAAAATTTCTTACAGGTATATTTGTAAATTTTACTGTAATTTATTTACTTAAAATTACCTGAACCTGTAAAGTACATGTAAACAGTTTTTTGTCAGTTTTACTGTAAATTATTACTTAAAATTATCTGTTAGTTTCAGGACTTGCCTGAAACGCTATGCGTACTAGTGGCTTTAAAAAAAATGTAAAATCAACATCATTTCTATGTTTTCTCTTAACTCCCAATGTACCTTCTTACATATAAACAAATAAATAACATTTATGTCTAGGAAATGTAATATAAAATGCAGATGGCGTACTATTATACACATGCTCTTGAAATATACGCTCAGCGCATTGTCGTGCAGTATACTTTATCATCGTGCAATAAATGTATGCTACGTCCTCATATAAAACAAACATGCCACATTCTCACACAAAATACACGTGATACTTGTCATTCAATACACTAACTCTAAAACTAACTCCAGATGTAGTTTCATGGTGCCTCAGCCTTCGTATGATAATTACTTCCTCGTCATTCAATATACGCTTGATTCTTCTCAAAAAATATACGCAATATGCCCAATCGATTGATTGATTGAGAAAGATTAAGCCACCCAAGAGGTGGCACGGGCACGAATAGCCCGTAAGTGGTACATTTTTTTCAGTAATTCTTTTCAGTATTCTGAGGTTGCATTTAATCATCAAGCTGTTATCGCGGGGGAGGATACTGCTTGACAGTCTTTATGTGTCCAGCAGCAGTGCCCAGCAGTAGGTGTCCAGCTGCTGGACACCTTTGTTGACCAGGAGAGTGGCTGTGTTGATGGCTTCAGGGTGGCCACTGCAAGATTCAGGAACTCTTAAAGCTCTTCTAAGGTCGTTGGTTGCTTCACATTCCAGAAGATAGTGAAGTAATGGCTTTTCTGTGACAGTTTGGCAGAAGATGCACTCTCTCTGTCGGGGTTCACCAATCTCCCAGTTGCATCTGTAACCTAGACGTAGTCTATATAACCTAACTGCTATTTCCCTGTGGATTCCTTTTGGGATATTTAACCTTTCTAATTTGGTTGCCTGAAGATACCATGTTGCAGAGGGCGAACCTTCAGCTATGCCCAATCGTTTCTGTCCTGCTTAGGGGATTGCCCCCGGGTCCGACGATTGCGCGCGAAGGACGCAGGCCAATGTGCTACAGGATTTCCCGTTACGATTCCTGGCGTAATCTAACGGGGAAATCCTCAACTGATGTCATAAATTACGAAATAAGAGGGAAAGTTTAAAACGCAAAAGGCTGTCTTCCGTCACCTGCCACCTCGTCAACCTGAGCTGAAAATATCTTTCCAAGTTTTATATTTTTAGTACAGTATTTTGTACTAAAAATACTACCACATATGGATGAACAAGCCTTCTATACTTTTATTAATTCTTATGTTCTTTTCAACAGCCTGAAGACAGCAATACTCCGGGAACAACAACAAATTCCTCAGGCTTGAGACAAGGTGAAATTCACACCAGTTACTCCATCTATCATCATTCTATTATGCAGGAAGAACCGCACCTCCACGGATCATCCAATAAGAAGGCCAGCAGACTTCTACATGTTATCACTGCTAGGCTTAGGCTGGGCTACAAGTACGTCTGGGAGTTTGCACCACCTGCTGACTTAAACTTCACTAAATGTAAACTTTATCAGCAGAACTATGCACATACTCTGCATTATTATATAATTGAATGCGAAAAGAAATCGTGGAATTGAGAAATAACGCTGTCAAGGGTGTTCAAACAATGTGTAAGTATTCATAATGATGTACTACCAGAAATCTTAACTATCCAAAGTTTGCCTACTGTTGGTGATGCATGCACCTCACTTCTCCACACCCAATTGGATGGGCGGGGAGCAGACTTAATGACTATGTAACTGACTCACCGCAGATGTAAACTTGTCTAGGTTACAGATGCAACTGGGAGATTGGTGAACCCCGACAGAGAGAGTGCATCTTCTGCCAAACTGTCACAGAAAAGCCATTACTTCACTATCTTCTGGAATGTGAAGCAACCAACGACCTTAGAAGAGCTTTAAGAGTTCCTGAATCTTGCAGTGGCCACCCTGAAGCCAGCAACAGAGCCACTCTCCTGGTCAACAAAGGTGTCCAGCAGCTGGACACCCTCATAAAGACTGTGAAGCAGTATCCTCGCGATAACAGCTTGATGATTAAATGCAACCTCAGAATAATGAAAAAATTACAGAAAACAAAAAAAAAATGTACCACTTACGGGCTATTCATGCCCGTGCCACCTCTTGGGTGGCTTAATCTTTATCAATCAATCAATCGATGTAAACTTTACGGGCTCGCCATAGCCCGTGCTACATGGACACTTCGTCCTGAGTAGCTAAATCTGAAACACAACTGTCTTGTATAGAGACTGTTCTTTGCCACGTCTTGAATATATTAATATATATATGTGTGTGAGTGTGTGTACTCACCTAGTCGTGCTTGCGGGGGTTGAGCTCTGGCTCTTTGGTCCCGCCTCTCAACCATCAAATCAACTGGTGTACAGATTCCTGAGCCTATTGGGCTCTATCATATCTACACTTGAAACTGTGTATGGAGTCAGCCTCCATCACATTATGCCTAATGCTTTCCATTTGTTAACTACTCTGATGTTGAAAAAGTTCTTTTTAACGTTCTGTGGCTCATTTGGGTACCATGGTACTCAGTTTCCACCTTTTTTCCCCCTTGTTCGCGTACAGGTAGAGATCATGTCTTCCTTAACTCTCGTGTCTTCCAGAGTCGTGTGGTTTAATCCAGCAAGTACTCCAGTATATTACATGGAGGGATTTTTGTGAAAATCCTAGTCATTACAACTATATAGCATTTGGAAGGGGTTAGGATTTGGGATGGGACGGGGAGAAGGAATGGTGCCCAACCACTTGGACGGTTGGGTATTGAACGCCGACCAGCAGGAAGCGAGCCGTCGCTCTACGGTCCACCCCTAAGAGATACAGAAGCCTCAGAAAACCCTCCTGTGTTCAGTAGAACTGATTGATTGATAAAGATTAAGCCACCCAAGAGGTGGCACAGACATGAATAGCCCGTAATCAGTAGAACTCCAGGCTGCACTCCTTATACCATGTGGTGGTGGCGTGGCGTGTGCGTGGGAACACCCACCGCATGGGTTCGAGCCCTCATCATGGCTCCTACGGATTTTCTCAATAATAATAATTCAAATAATAACAACAATAATAATATTATAGGCTCTTTGCATCTTTATACAATATACACATGCTACCTCTTCATACAATTTATACGTGCCTCATACAATACACACATGACGCATCCTCATGCAACATACACACACATGACGCATCCTCATATAGTATATGCATGACGCATCCTCATATAATATATGCATGACGCATCCTTGTACAATAAGAACAAAGGTAACTGCAGAAGGCCTATTGGCCCATACGAGGCAGCTCCTATTTATAACCACCCAATCCCACTCATATACATGTCCAACCCTCGCTTGAAGCAATCGAGGGACCCCCACCTCCACCACGTTACGCAGTAATTGGTTCCTAATAAGTACAACCAGTATTTACCCACGTCTTTCCTAAATCTAAACTTATCCAATCTATACCCATTGTTTCGTGTTCTGTCTTGTGTTGATACTTTTAATACCCTGTTAATATCCCCTTTGTTATGCCCATTCATCCACTTGTACATCTCTATGTACAGTTGTCATGCAATATACGCATGACGCAGCGTTATACAATATATGCATGACGCATCTACATTCAATATACGCATGACGCATCTTTATACAATATACGCATGACACATCCTTATACGATATGCGCAAGACGCATCCTCATTCAATATACGTATGCTACATCCTTATACAATATACGCATGTTGCATTTCCTTTACGTAAGTAAGGCCAAGCCTATAAGGAAAACGGAATTGAGTCGCCTACGCGAGGCTTCATTGAAAAATAAATTAAAAATAATTATAAGAACGTTAATAAATATATAATTCAATACAAATTGTGCATAAAAAAAACTTAAATATATAAATAAATAATAAATATGTCAATAAATTGTAATTATATACACCCAGTTGTATATTCTACTTCTTTGTATTTACACACAGAATATACTTTGTTTAGGACTAAAATACACTTGCGGGTTAGTAACGTTATGATGACCATAATAATAAGGGCAAGATAAAGTTGTATTAATGACATTATCTTATTACTAATGTTCTCTATTATGAATCCTAATAACCTAGTGTAGCCTAGGCTTCTAGGCTACACTAATTTCTCGGCTTCAAATCACTACTAATTATGGCACCCAGTTATTGCCCTATATCTCCGAAGATGTTGAAGAGAGCTTCAGCGAAACGACTTCGTTAGCAATATGATTATTTAATTCAACGTTGAATTAACGTCGATTTAATGTTGAATTAACGTCGATTCAACGTTAAATTAACGTTGATTCAACGATGAATTAACGTTGATTCAACGATGAATTAACGTTGATTCAACGATGAATTAACGTTGATTCAGCGTTACTTAACGATGAATTAACGTTGATTCAGCGTTACTTAACGATGATTTACCTGATTTACCTCATACAATTAGGAGGTTGTAACTGTATAAATTAACGTTGATTCAACGTTGAATTAATGTTAACATTACTCGTAACTATTGTGTCCATTGGGTATATATATATGGTAATTATATTATGGTGTGAACACCATTACCTGCAGGCAAGAATGTTGAAATGCAAGAATGCAAGAATTCTGCCCAAAATGCTGTGCGTAATAGTGGCTTTAGGCATTGTATGTACTAGCTCTATCTATAAATCCATCAATATCTGTATCACACCTTGTATGTATGTACTTCACCTGAATAAACATTTGAATTTGAAGGTAGGTGAGTCTGTCGTACAAATGTAATCCTTCAGAAGATGTATTATTTCCTTCATTCCCTTATTACCTTCATTTCCTTATTATCTTCATTATTAGGTTCTTATGTCCACATCTCCAGTATCAGCTATTGATACTGATAATGGCTCCAAAAGATCCTACTCCACTTACGGGCTCATCATAGCCCCTGCTACATGGAAATTTTGTTCCAGTATCTGAATCAAAAACAACAGCAAAAGCTTTCACATGTATTATTAATTTCTTCCCACCTGTTGAAGTGAGAGGATTAATTCATTAGCGCCATCGTCTCTCATTAATCTAATCTCCGAAGCTTCATTTATATCTGAAATTCTATCCCCAATACTCTGTATGTTCACCCATAGCATCATTATCTCAGTAATAGTATTTCTTGGGTCATGAGAATAATCTTGGGATTATTCTCATGGCTTATTTTTTACTCTCTAACTTGTTTAGTCTACCTTTACCAAAACAAGACATGATATGGGACAGTATAATCAGTAAGAGATATCACGGCTGTGATTACCATTGGCATGTGAAATGTAAAATATGATTAAAATTAGTTTACTGCATGGGGCTTGTGAGCCCCTTAAGGAACCTTAAATAGATGAGCGTAGAAATGCCTAAGCTGCTCTAACCTTTTAGGATGTAATTCATTTTCTCGATAAACTTACTTCAACTTGAACTTTACGCCCCATTTAGATTATGCAGTTCAGTTTTGGTCGTCATTCAACAGAATGGACAAAAAATCATTAGAACGCGTCCAGCGAAGGATGGCGAAGTTAATTCCGCAAATTAGAAAGCTTCCATATCATAAGAGATTGAAAAAGCTTAATTTACATTCTCTAAAATGACGAAGAGTTAGGGTGACATGATTCAAGTTAATAAGCAGATAAATGTGCATAACAAAGGAGTTTTAATAAGGTATTAAAGGCATTAACAACACATACCTAGAGCACGAAACAATGGATAAAATTGGATAAGTTCCGATTTATGAAAGATCTGGGTAAATACTGGTTTGGAAACCTTTACTTCTTATATTCTCAGCGTTCACCTCCCATTTTAACCTTATATATATAATACCGTTATCTACTTGTTAGTTTTTACACGACTCGATAATGGTCCTGTTGGACCGAAACGTCGTCACTACCTTTATTTGTTAAATTTACTGGTATGTGTGTATGAATGTGTGTGTGCGCGCGCGCGCGCGTTTTTGGGTGTCTAAACTAGAGAAGTTTCCCCTGAATATATTAAAGTCGAGAATGTCCGTTTTCTTTACCCTGATTTATCTCCTGGGACGATCTATCATAATCTAGACATAACACATACACTAACACCATCTCCACCATCGCAAGAAGAGATAAAAAAAACTCAACCAACAAAAACAGGCAAGAAGTTTGGGGGTTGGAGCAGAGCCTGAGAAAGAGGGGGGGGGGGGGGATGAGAGTGAGGTAGACGAGCGGTAGATGTCTCTTTGTTGACATTGATCAGCTGTGAGAAACTCCCGATGCCACAGCGGAGAAAATCACAATGGCCTCTGCATCCCTCCTCAAGTGGTTCCCCGGCACGCTCTACAACTCCGCCCTCAACGTAGTGGTGCTACACTACAAGAGCGTCAGCCACGAGCTCCGTATATTCCCGCCTTCGGTCCAGTTCGATGTTCTATATAGGTTGGTGGTGAGTGGCTGTGTTAAGCGGTGCGCAGCTTGGAGGGTTTATTTCTTATGACTTGGCCACGGCTAAATGTCCCCCACGGCAGTTGTTGACGGATTTGGATAAAAAAATCCAAGAGAATTTATCCAGTATAAGTGTCATTGTATTATTAATTAATATATATATATATTTTTTTAGTTTGAACATTCCTCCATACTCGTGTGGAAAGTTAGTCCAGTCCAGATTCAAAAGGATTATTTGATTTGACTTTTCCACCACTGGTTTTGTAAGCAATGAAAAAAATATTATTTTTTATTTAGAAGCCCCTTAATATTATTCTGTTGGTCTAGACTTTGGTTAGACCTAGGTTGGGAGTAGGTCTATATGGGCTATGGCTAGACTGTAGGATAGGCTTAGGTTGGGGTTTGGACTAGGTGGTGTGTTTGGATAGCTCTTCTTGTACATAATTAGTGTTTTCTTGTCGGATAAATGCCCTCATCTAACCTTGTATAATTACGGGCTATTCATGCTCGTGCCACCGCTGGGTGGCTTAATCTTCGTTTATCAGTCAATCTTTGTATAACCTAAGAGCTTAACCTAGATTCAGATAAATTGGTTTAACCCAAGCATCTTTTATTTTTTTTTTTTGCTACTATGGATGGAATACTGTAGGGAATAATGAAAACCGAAGCAGAGTAGCCATAAACCTAATCTAATTTGTCCAAGGGCCTAATCAGAAATTTTATGATTACTTTAGCATAAAGGTCAAATGTAAATATATACTAAGGTACGACAGAGCCGAGCTTAGCAAGCCATAATGTAGGACGGAAAAAACAGCATTCTGCATTTCATCCATGGATCCCTGTAACCTAGCAGTAACTAGGTATCAGGAGTTATTCAGCTGCAACGGGCTGCTTCCTGGAGTGTTGTAACAAAAAGGAGGCCTGGTCGAGGACGGGCAGCGGGGACCTTAAGCCGGCGAAATCATCTCAAGATAACCTCAAGATATGGGTAAGCCCTTGGAATCGTCTACACGCTGAAGCTTCTGCCTACCTTCAGCAACCACGTCCGACCTGATTCCTCCGGTACATAACAANTTGGCAGCAGGAGTTTACATGTCAACACTTGGCCAAGGTCAAGCGGTCCGTGCCAGCTGATTCTTCCTGAATTTACCTGAGCACACTCTCTCTCTCTCTAGTGGCCTCGGCGGGCACAGGAAAACGACGGCTTGTCAAAACATTGTTATTTGCTTAGCTAAACGAACTAGAGGGTTCAGTTCCTGAACCGATTATGTGCCTCTGTATCCTTTACACCACCGCCCACGGGATGGGTATGGGGTGCATAATAAAGAAAGAAATTGAATTGGCTTGTCAAAAGTCCCCCAATGAAGATTTTATTTTTCACGCGGAATTTAAAACAAATAGTAGTACGCTGCGCGTACTAGTGGCTTTACAAGATTGTAAATACTATGCTATGTATTCTCACAAACCCAATGTACCTTCTTGTATATAAATAAATAAATAAATAAATAAATAAATAAATAAATAAATAAATGTCTCAGCATTACTGTATTTAGTATAAAGAGGTAGTAAAGTCAAATCAAATCAAATGTTTATTCAGGTAAAAGTACATGCATACAAGACAGAAATGGTTGGGTGCGTTTCCTATCACCTAATGCTCCTGTCCACCTTAGCAGTACGTAGGTACTCGCAAGTTAGTCAGCTTGTTGTGGGGTTGCATCCTTGGGGGGAGGGGGGTCAGTAATTTGACCTTGGGGGAGGGGGTCCTTGGTATAAGCTAGCCCCCCCTTATGTACTGTATGTTAGGCTACTTGTCATCCTACACAATGAATTATTAACTAACTTAAGAATTATATATATATGGCTTCGACGAGTTGGCGATTCCATGAGTTTATTACCTTATAGGTGAAACTCACTAATAGTCAGAGTACCCCCTCATTAATAGTCGTATGAGGTAATGAGTCTCATCTGCAACGTTATTGTCTGTCGCATTACAATACAACCCACGAAGGCCACAGCACCGCTCCTGTGCCAGGTAAGTCCACTACGGGCTCACCATAGCCCGTGCTACTTGCCCCGCTCCTGTGCCAGGTAAGTCCACTACGGGCTCACCATAGTCCGTGCTACTTGCACCGCTCCTGTGCCAGGTAAGTCCACTACGGGCTCACCATAGCCCGTGCTACTTGCCCCGCTCCTGTGCCAGGTAAGTCCACTACGGGCTCACCATAGTCCGTGCTACTTGCCCCGCTCCTGTGCCAGGTAAGTCCACTACGGGCTCACCATAGTCCGTGCTACTTGCACCGCTCCTGTGCCAGGTAAGTCCACTACGGGCTCACCATAGCCCGTGCTACTTGCCCCGCTCCTGTGCCAGGTAAGTCCACTACGGGCTCACCATAGTCCGTGCTACTTGCACCGCTCCTGTGCCAGGTAAGTCCACTACGGGCTCACCATAGCCCGTGCTACTTGCCCCGCTCCTGTGCCAGGTAAGTCCACTACGAGCTCACCATAGTCCGCGCTACTTGCCCCGCTCCTGTGCCAGGTAAATCCACTACGGGCTCACCATAGCCCGTGCTACTTGCCCCGCTCCTGTGCCAGGTAAATCCACTACGGCTCACCATAGTCCGCGCTACTTGCCCCGCTCCTGTGCCAGGTAAATCCACTACGGGCTCACCATAGTCCGTGCTACTTGCCCCGCTCCTGTGCCAGGTAAGTCCACTACGGGCTCACCATAGCCCCGTGCTACTTGCCCCGCTCCTGTGCCAGGTAAATCCACTACGGGCTCACCATAGTCCGTGCTACTTGCCCCGCTCCTGTGCCAGGTAAGTCCACTACGGGCTCACCATAGCCCCGTGCTACTTGCCCCGCTCCTGTGCCAGGTAAATCCACTACGGGCTCACCATAGTCCGTGCTACTTGCCCCGCTCCTGTGCCAGGTAAGTCCACTACGGGCTCACCATAGTCCGTGCTACTTGCCCCGCTCCTGTGCCAGGTAAATCCACTACGGGCTCACCATAGCCCGTGCTACTTGCCCCGCTCCTGTGCCAGGTAAGTCCACTACGAGCTCACCATAGCCCGTGCTACTTGCCCCGCTCCTGTGCCAGGTAAGTCCACTACGAGCTCACCATAGCCCGTGCTACTTGCCCCGCTCCTGTGCCAGGTAAGTCCACTACGGGCTCACCATAGCCCGTGCTACTTGCCCCGCTCCTGTGCCAGGTAAGTCCACTACGGGCTCACCATAGCCCGTGCTACTTGCACCGCTCCTGTGCCAGGTAAGTCCACTACGGGCTCACCATAGCCCGTGCTACTTGCCCCGCTCCTGTGCCAGGTAAGTCCACTACGGGCTCACCATAGCCCCGTGCTACTTGTACCGCTCCTGTGCCAGGTAAGTCCACTACGGGCTCACCATAGCCCGTGCTACTTGCCCCGCTCCTGTGCCAGGTAAGTCCACTACGGGCTCACCATAGCCCGTGCTACTTGCCCCGCTCCTGTGCCAGGTAAGTCCACTACGGGCTCACCATAGCCCGTGCTACTTGCCCCGCTCCTGTGCCAGGTAAGTCCACTACGGCTCACCATAGTCCGTGCTACTTGCCCCGCTCCTGTGCCAGGTAAGTCCATGTACAGTATATATATATATATATATATATATATATATATATATATATATATATATATATAAGATATATATATATATATATATATATATATATATATATATTCTTATATATATATATATATATATATATATATATATATATATATATATATATATATATATATATATATATATATATATATATATTTATATATATATAATTTTTTTTTTGGGGGGGGGGCTCCGAAACTGTGCCCCAAAACTCGGTTTGCTAAGCAAATTAACATCATATATAAGCTGATAATATATATTAACATCATATATAGCTGATAATATATATTCCGCAACGAAAGCTTTTTCTCAGAGAACACGCTGTATAGTCTCCAGTCAACTGCGCACGTCTATACGAAGGTTGAATAATGTATATCCGTATTGGGCAAGCGTTATATACTGGAGGCATGACAGACACCTATATTGCCTTCCAACTCACGCTCTGACGATCATGGCTGCACTTTGTTTGATAAATACCTGACGTCAACCTCTTAAGAATGTTTAAATATTTGATTTCGTAAAAAATAAGGGTAATAAGGGTCTATATATAGTTTGTTTATATTTAAGTTCACTTATTAAAAGATATTTCTGAGGTCGATCGAAACAGAATGTGGAAAATAATTTTTGAATACAAAGTAAATGGGAAAGTTAATTATAATGAAAATCCACCTTAATAAATTATAAAGTAAACTATAAAGCAAAATGTAAAGTAACTGGGTAAATTAAAGTAAATAGGTAATAAAGGATAAGGTTAAGGTTAACAGATAAAGGAGGTTGCAAGCATTAGCAGTAATTGTGAGGAGTCAAACCCACCCAAGAGTGAAGTGAGGACAACCCCCCCCCCTCCCTTCCCTTCCCTTATTTAAGAAAAATAAACTAAATCTTAAATTCTCATTAATTTATGAAAACTTAAAGGCCCTAATGTTTAGCAATAATAATGAAAATGTTAATAATAACTCTTAGATTACAAGCGACAGATATGTATGTGTACATAAGGCGTACTGAGCTTAGTTACACTGAGATTTTAATTTGGTCTTAAAGTTTGTTCGGACCCTAAGTATAATTGCTTCAGTTGCCCACTAAGCTGGTGGGCAACTGAAGCAAATTTAGTGACCTTAATTAATAACCATCAAGAGGTTGATAACCCTTAAGCCCAACACCAAACCAAAATTTTTGGATATCTCGTAATAATACAAAAATACATAATATGCAGGTTAATGCGTTTAGGACACCTAGCTGGGGTCATGTCCTTGGACGTGACCCGAAGAAGGACATGGAGTTCCCAGCGGTCAGCCATGAGTTAACATTCCTTATGCGTATATTAATGATGCCTCCCACACAGCCAGGGGAAGCACCACTAAAGTAATGACGTCAAATTGCTGGTTTCATACTGGGGTACAGGAAGTATGTTAGGCTTAGCGACGTTCCCCCCCCCCCCTAGGTCAATATCTTGAGGTTATCTTGAGATGATTTCGGGGCTTTAGTGACCCCACGGCCCGGTCCTCGACCAGGCCTCCACCCCCAGGAAGCAGCCCGTGACAGCTGACTAACACTCAGGTACCTATTTTACTGCTAGGTAACAGGGGCATAGGGTGAAAGAAACTCTGCCCATTGTTTCTCTCCGGCGCCCGGGATCGAACCCGGGACCACAGGATCACAAGTCCAGCGTGCTGTCCGCTCGGCCGACCGGCTCCCCGATGGTCAACGATGGTATTTATTTATATCTTTATTTGTAAAATCGAATGCCTGTCTCTTTGTTTGTCTGTCTGTCCAGATGCGAGGTAAGACGGGGAAATGGCCTCTTGTGTCATTTCCAAGATGACACAAGAGGGTGAGTGTAATAGACTAGTTGGGGTCGGCCCCGGTGCCATCCTTTAAGAAATATCGGCAACTGTAGTGATCCCCCCACCCTTGCGATTTTAATAAAGTCTGAAATCGGAGACATCTTTCCTGTAGTTTTAACAGTTATTTTAAAAGTGCTTTATAATATTACATTTTCTGAGAGAATATTCAAACAAACTTTCGATTTCAAGGAAAAGAAGGTAGTTATTCAACTGTATGCTGCGATGTACCGCCCATATTTGGACTACTGTATGAAAACATTCAAAAAGACTCAATCTTTTTTGAGTCAGACTCAAAAATGACACTCCTGTCTCAAAAGAGACAGGAGAGTCAATCTCAATCTCCTGACACTCCTGTCTCAAAAGAGACAGGAGAGTCAATCTCCTGTCAGACTTAACTCAAACATTCTCAATCGACTTGAGAATGGTCCAGGACGGACCGAAACGTCGTCGTCCCTTCATCTTCTAGTGTGTGGTCTGGTCAACATTTAAAAAGATAAGGTCTGAAGAGACCTCATTTTCAGAAGGACATATTTACTTTGGAGAAGGTTCAGCACCGGGCAACACAAATCATTCCAGAACTAAATCGACTCTAATGTCAGGAACAGTTGAGGGCCACAGGACTAACAACACTGCAAACCAGACATGACAATGCTGATCTCATTGAAACTTTTAAATACTTACAAATTTAGAGGATATTGATTCAAACAATTTCTTCAAACTGTCAGATGTAACACACATAAGTAGCAACGATTTCAAGTTCAACAAGCCACAATGTAGCACAGAAACCAGATGTTTTTTCACCCATATTTATAAAACTATGGAACTGCCTACCCGCCGAAGCCGTAAATGGCAAAATATTGCTGCAGTTCAGAATCCAGCTGGATAAAATCAGGAAAATTTGAGGGACCCTTGTCAATCAGCCGGCTTCCTGTCCTCGTCGAGGCCACTAGAGAAATGGTGGCCCTCATGTAAATTCAGATAAATTCAAAGACAGCGAGAGGAGGTAGGATATTGGTGAAGAGGTAAGGAGCGAGGGTGAGAAAGGTGGGAGAGAGGGAACATGAGGAAGAGAGAAGGATAGAATAGAGAGGGAGAGAGGGAAAGAGACCCGGGTACGGCCGGGTATCCAATCTAGTACAATAAGAGTATATGTTCAATTCACCTGGGCTCTAGGAGACTCAAACCCTGGACCCCACTCGTGTGAGGCCAAAAGCTCTATCGACCGAGCTATTGAGTAATCTTAATAAGAAAACGAGCTTTTAATAAATATCCAATGTACACTTGAAACAATGGAACAATTCCACATCTGTCGAATGATACTCCGTCAGACTTAATTCTATTGACCAGCTTTTGGTAACATAGGGATGACTACATCTCATTCCGTTTCATTTAATATTTAAAAGTTTTATTCGTAAATGATTTATACATTACATTTGTGACTGGCGTGAACAGATATAAAGCCTAAAATAACTTACAATTAAAGCGGCGACATTTAAGTTGACAAAACATGTAGCATAAAATTAGAATCGTAATCTAGATGTTTTCTCAGTCGCGGTGAAGGGGAGTTAGTTTAACAAGATCGAAGTATCACCCATACATAACCCGATGTAGCAGAGTGCTGCAAGCCTAGTCTACACTAGGGAGTTCCAGAGGCTCCAACTCTGTAGGTTAGCCTGTAATATTCCCCATCTCGCCGGAAGGTCATGCAAGGGTTGTGAATCCAGTTTTTGTACAAGCAATGCAATTAGCGTCAGGTGAACTAAGATATTTTGTAATTTTTATCAAATTTGTAAGTTTATGAAGCTTATTATTTAAAAAATTAGTCACCATCTCCGATAGTACACCGCTAGGAAACATCACCATCACCGATAGTACACCATCAACAAATATCACCATCTCCGATAGAGTACCATCACCATCAGAGTACTGGAGGACATCACCATCAGAGTACCGGAGGAAGGTCCTTTGTTATAGGTAACGCAACTGTCAGGAACAGGAAATATCTTCACCATGCCACCCTCAGGCTAGATCCCAGCTGGCAGGTAAGTCAACGTTGCACGTATTGCAGAAACAATAACCATAATTAGCCTGCTAACCACCTCACATGCAAGCACGCCTGACAAACACACTGAGCTGATTGCAAAATCCTTTGTATTATTTACTTCTTAAAATACTTGTATTATTATTATTATTATTATTATTATTATTATTATTATTATTATTATTATTATTATTCAAACCAATGTGCTGCTCCCCTATTCTGTATGAAAGATTGTTGTTATTATTATTGTTGTTATTATTATTTTATCACCGTCATTGACGTGATAAAACCTTTATCACGCTCTTGTGCGTACTCGTCACACAACGCAAAGTAGCAAACTTCTCGTCGTAGCAAAGAATACGAGTTTCAGTCTCATTTGTATGGATACCATCTCACATAGGTGTTGTCTAGCATGATGACACAGACAAGGCAGCTAAAACTGCCTGAAATTGAGTTGGATATGGGCATTCCATCTCTGTTGTAAAAGCCGCAGTATTTCAGGAAATTAAGGAAGACAGAGCAGTTACTGGCACACAAAAGCCAGAAAGCACGAGTATAAAGAGCTATATGACATGTTTAGAACCGAGAAATTATATGTACGGGCAGCATACAACATCCACTAGACAGTGTGACATTGTAATTGCCGGAATTAGGCTGGGATATCGATAACTATGGCAGGTGGCTGCAGGTAATAAATCCCCCAATGGTGAACATTCCAATTGTAAACTATGTAAACAAGCAAGACATACTCTCCAACACTATATCTGTGACTGCCCTGTTATCAGTGACTTCAGACCAATGGTACGGGGTACTTTGAGCTCTGTAATTACTTCAAAAACTCAGGAATATTGGAAGATATTCTTGTGCTGCACCCAGATTTTGCTAGTGTAGGCTAATAGATCAGCCTTACCTTTCTTGTTCTCTCCTGATTCCATGTATGACTGGCCGTCATGTGAGGTGGGGATGTTAGATGAGCTTATAGCTGATTTTTATGTACACCGCGAAATCTTTCACACAGAATAGGGGAGCAGCACATTGGTTTGAATATCTAAGCGTGCTAATAATAATAATAATAATAATAATAATAATAATAATAATAATAATAATAATATAATAATAATAATAATAATAATAATAATGATGATGAAAGTCGTAGCTAGCCATAAAATCCCCCTATTTTAAAACTATGAAAATAATGAGCATGTACGAAACCCATTTAAAATAATGGGAGTCAATATACCTACTGGTATATATATGCGTGTCAGGAGTAAATATACCAAATGGTATATTTATATATATATATATATGTGGCAGGAATAAATATACCAAGTGGCATATATGTGCGTGCCATATATATATATATATATATATATATATATATATATATATATATATATATATATATATATATATATATATATATATATGTCGTACCTAGTAGCCAGAACGCACTTCTCAGCCTACTATGCAAGGACCAATTTGCCTAATAAGCCAAGTTTTCATGAATTAATTGTTTTTCGACTACCTAACCTACCTAACCTAACCTAACCTAACTTTTTAGGCTACCTAACCTAACCTAACCTATAAAGATAGGTTAGGTTAGGTTAGGTAGGGTTGGTTAGGTTCGGTCATATAACTCCGTTAATTTAACTCCAATAAAAGTAAATTGACCTCATACATAATGAAATGGGTAGCTTTATCATTTCATAAGATAAAAATTTGAGAAAATATATTAATTCAGGAAAACTTGGCTTATTAGGCAAATCGGGCCTTGCATAATAGGCTGAGAAGTGCGTTCTGGCTACTAGGTACATATATATATATATATATATATATATATATATATATATATATATATATATATATATATATATATATATATATATATATATATATATACCTGACACTTGCCAGGAGTAAATATGCCACGTGGTATATATGCACGTGCCAGGAGTAAATACACCAAATGCCACATACGATACAGTATATATATATATATATTTATATACGTACCAGAATCCAGAGCTGCGAAACTGTACGGCCTTCCGGTGAACGGCGGTGATCCTGGCCACACCATGGACCGCTCGTGCGCACTGTGCCCTAAATCCACGTACCGAACTGCCATATTGCCCGGTATACTGGCCGTAAGGGCGCAGAGTATCGCTAGAGCGCTCAACATGGCCCACGAGGAGAGGGAGAGGAGAGCGCGTGTATAGGGAGGGGAGGAGAAGCACCTTCACAAGTCAGGGTTAGGCTGCAGACTGACTCGGCGAGAGAGGGAGAGAGCAATGGACGTGTCTGGACTGGAGGTTGGCTCGGTATTAATAAATTGCCTTCCCCGCCACTCGGTATGCTCTTCGTTGGTCATTACAATGCCTTCCGGTTTGGGTTCATCCACGCAATGAGTGTCCGGCAACGATCAACGTTTCTAGTTACAAAAGGGATATATTGATTTAGTCGTTGCGGCGTTGCTCTGCGGGCGTGGTTTGCTTCATTCTTTCGGCTGGGTCAATCACCAGTGGGTCTGGCTAGTGACTGGATGATACCATATGGATGCAACCGTGCTTGCTCTTGCAAGGAAAACTCGACAATTTATTTATAAGAGCTCATATGTTGCTGGCAAATTATGTGCCTTCGTATACCCACACGAGCGAAAATAACATGTATATTGTGTGCACGATAGATATCTACAATAATAGATATCGTAGATAATAGGTTTTATAAATATGCATACTGAAGTATGCATATTTATAAACCATCCTGCCAACACGCTCACACTAAACATAGAATGAGTAAACTTTCTTACAAAGACCTACCACACTCCACACTATTTAAAACTACACAAACTGCTAAATAAATCTCAGAATTAACAGTATCCAATTTGAGTTAAAAGTTGAAAAATATATATAGGCCTTCACATTGACAAGATGATCTTAAATACTCACTAAAAAGACCTATCAAAATTATCCATAACCGTAGGCCAATATTATTATATTACATAAGAATACAAGGGTAAGGAACACGAGCCTACTGATTCAAACGAGGCAGATCCTATTTAGATCCAACCAATTTCACTCGCGTATCTATCAATCCTATTTTTAACACTAAATTGTTAACTTCTATAATGCTAGATACCAATTTACGACCCCAAGAACTTCAACAAAATCTTGTAGATCTGAGGCAAAGTGAAATCGACACTAATTCCATCTACTGTATCATACTATCATGCAAGAGCCACGCATGTATGGATCATCCAATCAAATCAGCAGACTATATATCACTAGCAGACTTGTAGATGTTACTACTGCTCGGCTTAGACTCGGTTACAAGTATCTCTGGGACTTCTCATTATCTACTGATGTAGACCCGACCAAATGTAAACTGTCAATAAAATTATTCGCACACCCTCCGTCATTATGTGATGGAGTGCGAAAAGATACGTGAATTCGGTGACAATTCTATAACAAATGTTCAAGAGATGTGCAAATATTTCATTCAAAATGATCGGCTACCAGAAATCTTAACCAAATATCTCCAGTTTGCTAACTGTAGGTAGTAATTGAATGATTGCAACCTCTCCGCCGCTGACCAGTGGATGGGGGGCGGTGTGCAAGATAAACATCAATTGTGACACTAGCTCTCCACATATGTCAGTTACTTAATTTAGAAACTGTACTTGTGGTCGGTCTCGAGCCCATTGTTGATGTGACGAAGTGCATTGAATTTTGTAACTAGCTCATAAAGATTGTAACTTGCTTAGTTAAATTAATTGTGGGGCTCAGTCCCTCTGTGACCCTTTCCACTACCGCCCACAGGATGGGGATGGGGTTCATAATAAATTAACTGAACTAACATCCCCACCTAATACTGAAAAGAATTACTGAAAAAATTGTACCACTTACAGGCTATTCATGCCGTACCACCTTTTGGGTGGCTTAATCTTTATCAATCAATCAATCAATCATCCCCACCTATGCTCCCAACCACTTGGGCTAGACGGTAGAGCGACGGTCTCGCTTCATGCAGGTCAGCGTTCAATCCCCGACAGTCCAAGTGGTTGGGCACCATTCCTTCCCCCCGTCCAAATCCTTATCCTGACCCCTTCCCAGTGATATATAGTTGTAATGGCTTGGCGCTTTCCCCCTTGAAAATTCCCTCCCTTCCTCACCTATACTTCTTATGTCATTCTAATTCGATTAATTGATTGATAAAGATTAAGTCACCCAAGAGGTGGCACGGGCATGAATAGCCCGTAAATGGTACAACTTTTTGTTCAGTAATTCTTTTCAGTATTCTGAGGTTGCTTTTAATCATCAAGCTGTTATCGCGGGGGAGGATACTGCTTCACAGTCTTTATGAGGGTGTCCAGCTGCTGGACACCTTTGTTGACCAGGAGAGTGGCTGTGTTGATGGCTTCAGGGTGGCCACTGCAAGATTCAGGAACTCTTAAAGCTCTTCTAAGGTCGTTGGTTGCTTCACATTCCAGAAGATAGTGAAGTAATGGCTTTTCTGTGACCCTTTTGAGCTATTACCAGTATCAAAAGATGATACTGGAGATCTGTGGAGGCGCAACTGCACCCTGCGTGACGGGAGATGTCTCCCGGACCAAATGGTGACTAAATGGTGTTCTCTAGGCTGTTGTTGTTGTTGTTTAAGATTCGCTACTCAGAACAATAAGTTCCAGTAGCACGGGCTATGGTGAGCCCGTAAGTGGAGGCTTTTTGGAGCCATTATCTGTACCAGTAGCTGATACTAGAGATCTGGCGATGGATGGGGGTCTTCATGCTGGTTTTCAGCCTGGAGGGCTGGCTATACCAGTTATGGAGCTGGTGTGATTAGTGTCTAGGTTTTCCGTTTTTTCTTTGCCTGCGACTTTGGCTGAGTAGTGCTGTCGTTGGAGTTTGGTGACGTGGCCTCCATGAGGAAGTCTTGAACCGTGTATGTGTCGTATTTGTGATGCGGCGCTGGAGCTCCTACTATGATTTCCTCGTCTGAGGAGTCCGTAACCTCCGTAGTGGGTGTTTTTGTCTTTCGCCTCGCAGCCTTAGGTAGGCTTAGGTGTCGTTGATTGGTGGTTGTAGCTATTTCAGGAGCGCTGGTGGTGCTGTTATCGTTTGTAGACAGCACGTCTGCTAGCGCGGCTGCTGAGACTGTGATGGTAGGAGTGTTGGGAGCTGGAGAAGGAATTACCTCTGTTTGTGTCGCCCGGGTCATGGGCGGTTCTGGAGTCGGTGTTGAAGTTGACCGCATGGTCGTCCTGGTGGTAGTCTCCGGAGTGGTAGAGGAGGCAGTGAGATTTACGCTAGTGGCTATGATGGGGCCAGGCCATTGTCTATGTATAATGCGTTCAGTTCACTAACAAAGCGCTGGTTGTCTGGTCCTGCAAGCCTTTCCGCTAGTTTAAGAAGACCAGGGATAATGCCTGCACGTGATGCAGGGGGCTGTGAAGGAGCCTGTGGGACCTTGGGTCCCCAATGAGAAGGCTGTGTCGCCTGCTGGGAGGAGCCACATGTTGGTAAGACCGGAAAGTCTTCTGGTCGATTAGTGAGAGCTAAGGTGGTGGGTTGAACGCTTGGGGCTCTGGTCGAGGAGGTAGAAGGGTTGTTTCTCTTGGCTTCAACCTGGGCCTTGATGCTTTCCTGTCTGCGGGGCAGCGGTAGGAAATTGCGGGTGATTGCCATCACAGAGCAAGCAGCGATGGACTGTTGCCTTGCATATGGAGTAGTGATGGTCCAGTGCGCACAGGCTGCACCTCTGGACAGGGTGCTGACATTTGTTGGTCGGGTGGGAGAGCTCGTAGCACTTAAAGCACTGCTGGATCTCATGGTATCGTTCCTTTTTTATTTGGTGGGGTGGTATTTTTAGGCCGAAGCAGTAGAATCCTTGTGTGGCAGCCTGGGTGGCCGCAGCTATGGTGGTGAACGTAATCTTCATTGATGTTTTGTCGGTGTTGCAGAACTCTAGGTTGAATACCGACAGGTTTGGATTTTCGTCCTCGATATTGTCCATGATATGATGTTGAGGTCGCTCAGCAATCCACTGCTGGTCCTGCTGGTAAAAACAGTTCTTTCGGCCAGGAACTGACGTGGGAAGTGAGGATGTAGGTGGTGCTCTTTGCGAAGAATGGCATCGTTAGTTGTTTTTTAGCTTCTCTTCTCGAACAAGAGCAAGTAGCACGGGCTTATGGTGAGCCGCGTAACTACCTGGCACAGGAGCTTGGCATAGCACAGGCTAGGTTAGCCTGTGAATGGGTCGTTAGTGAGGAGTTTTCCTAGCTCCTCTTCACATGAAAGAAGAGCACGATATCTGTCATCCTTTCTGACTATGTCAGCGGGTTCGAGGCCAGTACCGTCCTTAGACCTTAAAGTATTGCTTTTTCCCGATAGCATGACCGTCAAGTGAGTCGCGCCTGACCTTAAGACGTTTGGGTCGCATTGTGACCACACTGATTCTTGTGATGAGTTGGCGGGAGATGTCTCCCCCTCCTCTCTAGGCTGGGTTGAATTATTTTATGTATCACTGGATGACGAGTTGCCAATTTAGAAATTTCATCAGCTTTCTCATTTAATGGAATCCCAACATGGGATGGGATCCAGTTTAAGGTTATGTTGAGTCCTTTGCCTTTAGCGACTGCTCTAAGATACAAAATGGTGGTAATTATTTCCACGTTATCTTTCCACTGTTTTTGTCCTAGTATTTGAAGTGCAGCTTTTGAGTCTGTGTGTATGATTGCATTTTGAGTGTTTTGTGCAATCACATATGCGAATGCCTGTTGTATGGCAAACAGCTCAGTTTGGTTGATGATACTAGTCCTCCCAGTCTCCAATATGCCTTGTATGCTGGCCGTGCAAAGAGCAGCGCCAGCACTCTCATATTCTGTGTCACCGATCCGTTGTGAAGATGTGGGTGGCTCCTGCTACTGCTATGCTATACATTTGCTCTTCTATTATGCGCCTTAGGATTGTCGGATCATAGGCAGCCTAATCATAACTAATCTACTAATAAAACTAATCTACTAATCATAACTCCCAGATCCCTTTCGCAATCCGACTTCGCAATCTCAACACCATCTAGCTCGTATCTTGTAACTCTATCATCATTACCTAACCTCAAAACTTTACATTTATTAGCATTAAACTGCATCTGCCAGTCTTTTGACCATTTTAAAACCCTATTGATCAACTTGAAGTGATAGCGAGTCTTCTTTCGTGTTATTTCCCTACCGATTTTGAGTTTTTGAAGAAAAGATTGCACTGCTAGGTTGATGTCCCCTATGTTACCTAACTCGGACTCCCAGTTGACATTTCAGCAGCAGTTATAAAATTGTCTATAGCAGTTTCATTGTGCAGCCTAAAGCTTAACTCCCTTGACTCTAAAGGTGGTTTGTTAATGTTAGTTAGAGAATGTGGGGTAATGGTCTGTAGTGCTATCGGTGATTATACCTGAAGTAAGCGGAGAGGTTATGTTGGCTCAGATATGATCTAGAGACGTGGCAGTACTATCAGTGATTCTAGTAGGTCTAGTGATTAAGGGTTTGAGGAAGCAGGAATTCATACAGTTGAGGAAGCTAACAGCAGTAGGGTGTTCAGGCTCGCAGAGGTCATATTAAAGTCCCCTGCGATAATTAGATGGTTTTTGTTCAGTCTGTTATCTAGTATTAGAATTCTAAGGTTTGTGTTGAATTCGGACACATCAGTGTTAGGAATTCTATAGACTGCACCCACAGACAGGACAGACTCGGCTCCCTTGACTCTGAAACTGGCGAAGATATACTCCCCACAGCAGTCTCTAGTTTTAATTACTTTTAAGCATGTTAGTTCTTGGTGGTAGTAAAGAGCAGTGCCACCACCTCTCTGAATTTGACGACAGTTGTGAATTGCCGAGTAGTTAGGCATGTTAAAGAGTTGAGTAGTATCCTCTCAACTACTTTCAGTAAGTATAATAAAAGAGAATTTGTTGTCAATAGTTTCAATCAAGGCACTAACATCATCGAAGTGTTTACCTAGGGATCTAACGTTCAAGTTGATTACAGAGTATTATTATGATTTGTTTAATACATTGTTTACATCATGTGCTGTAAAATATCTGCAATTTTGATCATTAAAGTGATGATTGTCATAGATAGTGGATAAGAGTTTAGTTCTGGGTCTATACTTGTCTGCATAAAAAGGCTGGTTGTAGGAAAACAGGCAAGAACGGCAATTACAAAATAGAATTTTGATATAAAAGGGGAAAATTATAAACATGACTATACAAACAAACACAAATGAACAAAAAAAAGAAAAAATGAGGTAGCCTACAAGAGGCCTACAGGTACTCTCAGGTACACTGTAAGTAATAATTTGCATTTTGAGACACAGGCAAAGCCAGGGGTACAATGGAGTAAGGAGTATGGCGAGGCTAGGTAACCTAGGTAATAAATGAAATCAAAGAAAAAATTGAATAATAAACATAGGCAATTTAAGCTAATGATTATTACTAAATAGTTTAGTTATGATCGTATAATTAATAAGACCTAAAGAAATATTAATGCACTCAATAATTAAGTCCAATAAATGACTAGTAAAAAGTAAATTAAAATTTAATTTAAAAGTGAAACAAAGAGACTTAGGATACCTAGCCGCACTAGGTGACAAGGGGGTTAATTATGTTGACTCATTGAGAGTGATAATAAGGTGAGACAACCACATTGGGAGAGAAAGTGTTGAGGTTGTCCTCATTAGCAATTGTAAACATTTTACCTACTGAAGTCTTTCTCATTTTAATCAAGCCATCTCTAACGAAGCACTGATGAATCGCATCTGGGCTTTGATGACGGATTTGACGCAGGCGGTAGAGGAGTTGCTGTCTTTTTCTAGTCAATCACTCGTTGATGTAGATTCCCTGTCGTTGGGATGCAGCTGTCCGACAAGATGCGATTTCGTGGACTGGGAAGCCAGCTTCAGGCGAATTTTCCGCTGGTTTTGTCCTGATGGATTCTTTTTGCCTACTCTGTAGGCAGCAATAATGTCTGTTTTGTCTAGATTGACCTGCAATTTGTTTTTTAGAGAGACTGAACTATTTCAATACACTTTTCACCTTCACTTTCCACAGGAATATCTTGGAACGACACAACTACAGAGTCAAGCAAATTTTGCTGATCTTGTTCATCCTGGGAGACGGAATGTTGGGCGGGTAATGTACTGATACATGCTGTCATTTTGCTGAGAGCTTCCTCTTGTTTTTTTTTTATGGCTTCATCAGATTTCAGACGAATGTTTTCCTCACTGAGATTATTCAAGTCATGCTGGAGTTGATCTTGAAGAATATTAATGAAGTATTAAAAGTATCAACACAAGACAGAACACGAAACAATGAGTATAAATTGAATAAGTTTAGATTTAGGAAAGACTTGGGTAAATACTGGTTCGGTAACAGGGTTGTTGATTTGTGGAACCAATTACCAGGAAACGTAGTGGAGGTGGGGTCCCTCGATTGTTTCAAGCGTGGGTTGGACATGTATATGTGGGATTGGGTGGTTATAAATTGGAGCTGCCTCGTATGGGCCAATAGGTCTTCTGCAGTTACCTTTGTTCTTATGTTCTTCTTAACTACCCCTCACCTATTATTCGTCTATATAAGTACATCAGAACCATAATAATCTCCAGTTCCCGCGGTGTGAGAGACGAGAGGCGACGTCTCTCTTGGCGCGACTTGAGAGACTTAGAAGTAGAGAAGGCGAAGAGTCACAATAACGTGGCTGAAGTATGTTTGACCAGACCACACACTAGAAGTTGAAGGGACGACGACGTTTCGGTCCGTCCTGGACCATTCTCAAGTCGCTTGTGATGAGAGATTTGATTGATTGATGAAGATTAAGCCACCCAAAAGGTGGCACGGGCATGAATAGCCCGTAAGTGGTGGCCCTTTTGAGCCATTACCAGTATCAATAGATATACTGGAGATCTGTGGAGGTGCAACTGCACCCTGCGGACGGGAGATGTTTCCCGTGGTCTTCTATTCGATTGATGATGGGAGTTGTTGTTGTTATAGATTTAGCGACTCGGAACAAGTTCCAAGTACAAGCACTGGCTATGGTGAGCCGTAACTTACCTGGCACAGGAGCTGGGCAAGAAGCACGGGCTATGGTTAGCCTCGTGGACAGGAGATTCTCCGTGTGTGATGATGAGGAGGTGAGAACGGATAATATGGCAAAGAGAGAGGTGAGGAGGAAAGTAAGGTGTAAGAATAGTACTGCCCTTCTCTTCCTTATTTCTATGGTCTTCCTAAGACTCATAAACCTGGTGTTCCTCTTCGTCCTATCATTTCTTCACGGGGCTCTGTCAGCTATCCTCTTGCCTCCTGGCTCGATAAAACCCTGACACCTTACCTTGGCACTTTTTCCCCGCCCACCTTCGTCACTCTCAGGACTTCATAGAAAGACTGCGCCTGCAATCCTCTGTAAGATGCTTAGTCTTGATGTCGACTCTCTGTTTACTAATGTTCCGCTCGATGACGTTCTCTCTTTCCTTAGACGGAAGGCGTCAGAGGGCCTCCTTCCTCTCCCACTTCCCACTGACGTTTTCCTCGATCTCATTAGACTCTGTGTTGAATCTAACTCTTTCTCTTTTAACGGTAAATATTACACTCAAACTTTCGGTGTCGCTATGGGTTCCCCTCTCTCCCCTGTTCTTGCTAATTTCTACATGGAATACTTCGAAACTGTTCTTCTTCCTTCTATTGATACTCGTCCCTCTCTCTGGCTTCGCTATGTTGATGACATTTTTGCTTTATGGCCTCATGACCTTAATCTTTTCCAGCCTTTCCTCGCCTCTCTTAACAATCTGGCTCCTTCTATCCATTTCAAAGTTGAGTGGGAATCTAATTCCCTCCTTCCTTTTCTTGATGTTCATGTTCACAGCTCTGTGTCTGGGTTCTCTTTCTCTGTCTACCGTAAACCCATGCATAGTGGCATGTACATTCACTTCTTTTCCTACCATCCTCCTTCTGTTAAGAAAAGTGTCCTCGTCTCTCTCCTCCGCGCTCTACGCATCAGCGACCCTCAGTTTCTGGATTCTGAAATTTCCTTTATCTACAAATCATTCTCTCGCCTTGTTATCCTTTGCATTTCATCAACTCTGCCTACTCTCAAGCTAAACGAAATTTCTTTCATCCTAAACCTGCTTCCAACCTAGTAGCACTGTACTATGCCTTCCCTTCATATCTGAACTCAAAACTTTTACCAATACCTTTCGTCCTCTTGACATTAAACTCGCCTTTCGACAAACTAACACACTCGTAGCAATCTAGTTCACACTGCTCCTCCTGCTTCTAATGCTGCTGGTGTCTACTCTATTTCCTGTTCATCTTGTCCTCTCCAATACTTTGGCGAACTGGCCGTACACTGAATGACAGACTTAAAGAACACAAGAGAAGTGTTAAGTCTGCAGACACTAACAATGCTCTCTTCTGCCATGTGAGGGATTCTAATCATCCCATTGATTGGTCTTCCTCCAAATAATCTTTCCTGCCTCTACTCTTCACAGACGCCGTCTTGTAGAATCGGCTCTATACACAATGTACCCAACATGAACTTGAGTCCTGGCTTTGTTGCTGTGGACTCTTCCCTTTCACAGTACATACTCAAATGCTCTAATCTTTCTAACAAACGTGACTTAACATAAGTTCCCCTTCCATTTATCTTTCTTTCTCTTCCTTTTCTTTCTCTCTTCTCCCCTTTTTTGTTCATTTCTTCTCCTCCACCCCTTTCCTATCCTCTGCTTATTCCTATTACCTTTCCTTCTTTTGGTTATATGGGGCTGCCTCGTATGGGCCAATAGGCCTTCTTGCAGTTCTCATTATTACTACTATTCTCTACACCTTACTTTCCTCCTCACCTCTCTCTTGCCTATTTATTCCCGTTCTCTACCTCCTCATCACAAGCGACTTGAGAATGGTCCAGGACGGACCGAAACGTCGTCGTCCCTTCAACTTCTAGTGTGTGGTCTGGTCAACC
>WNGS01009202.1:15870435-15917421 GCA_020271785.1 Procambarus virginalis
CGGAAAGGATTGAGAAGATGCGATGTCCAGCGAAGATAAAACTAATCATACGCACTTAAATTTCACTTATTAAAATGCAACAGCTCACAATTATTGATAATAATAAATAGTTATATTAGCAGTTTTGACTATGTAATATAATATTTCATAAGAGTTAAGTTCCTGTTACTGTAAAACAGGCTAGGCGTAAAATAGGCCGTGACATAACCTGTTCATTTTCGTCACTGCTTGAAGCACAGATGCCAAACGCCGCTCTATAAGAAATTCTCCGTCCAAACCACTCATCAACGCTTAAAAATAAAACAAAATATAACCCCTCTAAATGTTCATGAATTTGAAATTCCACTTTACTATCTCTGTACATTAGATATACAAATTAAATCACTATTTAAACAAATATTTCTGGGAGGTTTGGCAGCAGGAGTTTACATGTCAACACTTGGCCAAGGTCAAGCGGTCCGTGCCAGCTGATTCTTCCTGAATTTACCGGAGCCCACTCTCTCTCTCTCAGTGGCCTCGGCGGGCACAGGAAAACGACGGCTTGTCAAAACATTGTTATTTGCTTAGCTAAACGAACTAGAGGGTTCAGTTTCTGAACCGATTATTTGCCTCTGTATCCTTTACACCACCGGCCCACGGGATGGGTATAGGGGTGCATAATAAGAAATTGAATTGGCTTGTCAAAAGTCCCCCAATGAAGATTTTATTTTTCACGCGGAATTTAAAACAAATAGTAGTACGCTGCGCGTACTAGTGCTTTACAAGATTGTAAATGACTATGCTATGTATTCTCACAAACCCAATGTACCTTCTTGTATATAAATAATAAATAAATAAATAAATAAATAAATAAATAATGTCTCAGCATTACTGTATTAGTATAAAGAGGTAGTAAAGTCAAATCAAATACAAATGTTTATTCAGGTAAAAGTACATGCATACAAGACAGAAATGGTTGGGTGCGTTTCCTATCACCTAATTCTCCTGTCCACCTTAGCAGTACGTAGGTACTCGCAAGTTAGTCAGCTTGTTGTGGGGTTGCAGTCCTGGGGGAGGGGGGTCAGTAATTTGACCTTGGGGGAGGGGGTCCTTGGTATAAGCTAGCCCCCCCCCTTATGTACTGTATGTTAGGCTACTTGTCATCCTACACCATGAATTAATTAACTTATGAATTTATATATATATATATATATATATATATATATATATATATAATATATATATATAGTTGAGTTTTCAGTGTATCTAGTCCTGGGGACCATTCAGGCTTGTTTGCATATATATATATATATACTATATATATATATATATATATATTATATATATATATATATATATATATATCATATATATATATATATGGCTTCGACGAGTTGGCGATTCCATGAGTTTATTACCTTATAGGTGAAACTCACTAATAGTCAGAGTACCCCTCATTAATAGTCGTATGAGGTAATGAGTCTCATCTGCAACGTTATTGTCTGTCGCATTACAATACAACCCACGAAGGCCACAGCACCGCTCCTGTGCCAGGTAAGTCCACTACGGGCTCACCATAGCCCGTGCGTGCACTTGCCCCGCTCCATGTGCCAGGTAAAGTCCACTACGGGCTCACCATAGGTCCGTGCTACTTGCACCGCTCCTGTGCCAGGTAAGTCCACTACGGGCTCACCATAGTCCGTGCTACTTGCACCGCTCCTGTGCCAGGTAAGTCCACTACGGGCTCACCATAGTCCGTGCTACTTGCCCCGCTCCTGTGCCAGGTAAGTCCCACTACGGCTCACCCTAGCCCCGTGCTACTTGCCCGCTCCTGGTGCCAGGTAAGTCCACTACGGGCTCACATAGTCCTTGCTACTTGCCCCGCTCCTGTCCAGGTAAGCTACGGGCTCACCATAGCCCGTGCTACTTGGAACTTGTTCCGAGTAGCACGGGCTTATGTTCTTATATATATATATATATATAGTATATATATATATATATATATATATATATAGCTATATAGTATATATATATATATATATATATATATATATATATATAATATATATATATATATATATATATATATATATATATATATATATATAACTGAAAACTCACACCCAGAAGTGACTCGAACCCATACTCCCAGGAGCAACGCAACTGATATGTACAGGGATGCCTTAAACCACTTGACCATCACGACCGGACAAAAGGAAGTGATAGCCTGAGCTATATGAACCACTTCCCCGCCGGCACCTGGATGGTTATCTTGGGCATAGCATTTTATCAAATCACCTCATTTTTTGGGGCACAACACGTGAGGAACACAAATGCAAACAAGCCTGAATGGGTCCCCAGGACTAGATACAACTGAAACTCACACCCCAGAAGTGACTCGAACCCATACTCCCAGGAGCAACGCAACTGATATGTACAGGGATCCTTAACCACTGACCATCACGACCGGACAAAAGGAAGTGATAGCCTGAGCTATATGAACCACTCCCCGCCGGCACCGGTCCGGTCGTGATGGTCAAGTGGTTTAAGGCATCCCTGTACATACCAGTTGCGTTGCTCCTGGGAGTATGGGTTCGAGTCACTTCTGGGGTGTGAGTTTTTCAGTTGTATCTAGTCCTTGGGGACCATTCAGGGCTTGTTTGCATTGTGTGTTCCTCACGTGTTGCCCAAAAAATGAGGGTGATTTGATAAATGCTATGCCCAAGATAACCATCCAGGTGCCGCGGGGAAGTGGTTCATATAGCTCAGGCTATCACTTCCTTTTGTCCGGTCGTGATGGTCAAGTGTGGTTTAAGGCATCCCTGTACATATCAGTTGCGTTGCTCCTGGGAGTATGGGTTGCGAGTCACTTCTGGGGTGTGAGTTTTCAGTTGTATCTATCCTGGGGACCATTCAGGCTTGTTTGCATATATAATATATATACATAATTTATATATATTATACATAAAAATTGGTATCACATTAGCAACTTTCCATAACTTTGGCACTCTGCCTGACTCTTGATTTATTAAATATGGTAGACAGTGGGTCGCAAAGCTCCTCTTTGCATTCTTTCAGCACCCTGGCAAACACTTCATCCGGCCCTGGAGATTTGTTTGGTTTGAGTTTTACTATTTGTTTAAGAACATCCTCCCTGGTAACTGCTAAACTAGTCAACCTGTCCTCATCCCCACCCATAATGCCTTCGATATAAGTGTTCTATGCAGCTACTAATAATCACAATTATAAAAAAACAGTAGAAATTTGGAAAACACATTATTTCCAAATTAGAACGGTAAAAGGCCTTACCTTAATGTTGGGTGCAGTTGCTGATTACCTCCAGCTTTCTCATACACATATGTAAGCTTCGGCAGCACTCAAGGATTTCGTTGTCCTAAACATACATAATAAGGCATTAAGCTTTGTATCTGTACGTCTATATTTACTACTGTTGTCATTGATATTGTCGGAATATATTGAGTATTAAACGGGCGTTATTACTTTGGACTATGTTATCTTCAGAGGTGAACTGAGGGAAGCAAGTGTAGCAGACAGTATACTGAGAAAGTGTAGCAGACAGTATACTGAGAAAGTGTAGCAGACAGTATATTATCTGCTACACTTTCACTTCACGTCTGAATTAATACTATCCACAACAACACCATCACCATCAACACGTACAAACCATCAGCGTTAACATGCAAAAATTATATCAATATAAAGTAATTATTAAAATTTAATATAAAAACAATGTGCAAATATAAACCGCAAAAAATGATACCAAATAGGGGGATTTATAACAAACATTAATTAAAATTAATATCAAGTTTTAGATGATTGAAAATTTACCTTACACTATACATGACTTTCCACTACGGATTCACCATTGCCCACGCTACTTAGAACTTTTATTCAGAGTATATATATATATAAATATATATATTTATATAAATATATATATTTATATATATACAAAATATAAAACATGAGCCAAGTACTCCAACGACCCCATTTTCTAAAGTGATTACGTATATAAACTCGTTTAGAAAATAGTTTATATCACTTACAAGGAAATTTTACTTAGATTCAAGAGCGCACGCGCCACCTTCCACTAGGACTGTCAGGGATATACTGAAATCAGGTTGGGGGCAGCCAGGTGTCTTATGGGATATCTGCTGGCCCTATCACTCAGAAAGGTGGGAATTATCAAAAGAAATCGCCATGCCAGTGTTGAAAATATATCTGACTAATCGTCATATGTATATGCTTCACACATTTACGTTATGTGGTTATAAAATTATATTCGCAAGATTTTCTTATCAGGTAATAGGTCTGGTTTATTATTCAAAACTAATGATTAGTTTTGTCTTTTTATGAAAGTTACATCATTGGTCGGATTTTTTATTTATATTTTGTTATAGTTAAGTTGCGTCTATGAAGCGTTCCCTTTAGCCGTATAGTGGTTCCATTAATCTTTTGTTGACGATTGCACTTATATCAGCACCAGTCTATAAAAAATTTTCAACTAAGAAGAGAAACCATTTATTTCATGTTATTTCTTCAGCAGAACCTGACTTCTCCTTCACTAGTTCTTCAGCAGAACCTGGTTCTTCTCCCTCACCACAGTTCTTCAACAGAAAATGTTGAACCTTCCCCCCCCCCCCCTTACGACATGACTCGATCCTCTTCAAGGCTGAAGATCTGCTCAACTGCGATTGTTATGTGTTTAGTTTCTCGTTTCATCACCTATATCGAGCAAAGTGCAGCTGGTAGATAACATGGCCGGAGGCTTTGACAATATATTTAAACTCCTTCACAGTGTGTGTGTGTGTGTGTGTGTGTGTGTGTGTGTGTGTGTGTGTGTGTACTATTTTTACCTGCAGAATCGAGCTATTAGCTCTTGGACCCGCATTTCTAACCGATCTTCTTTTTTTTCCTCTATTTTTTTTCTCTAATACACGCACACACACACATAAATAATTTGGTCTCTGAACTAAAGAGCTAGAGCTCAACCCCCGCAAGCACAAATAGGTGAGTACATCCAGCAGTTCGTAGCAGCCGTCTCTCACGTAACTATTTACTGTAGGTGAACAGGCGAATCAGATGAAAGAAATTTTGCCCATTTGTTACTGCTTTGGCCGGGAGTCGAACCCGGGCCCTAACCACTACAGGGCTTCCCCGAGCTCTGTCCACTTAGGCGGGAAGCCCTGAGCCTTGTGTGCATTCACCTAATTGTGTTTGCGGGAGTTGAGCTTTGCTCTTTGGGCCCGCCTCTCAACTGTTGTTTGTTGTTGTTTCAGATTTAGCTAGTCAGAACGAAGTGTCCATGTAGCACGGGCTATGGTGAGCCCGTAATTGAGTTCGGTTATTCACGATAACCTTGTTACTGTGATATTTGGGTCTAAGTTTAAAATGGAGGAGGGGCTTTCTCCTTTTTCCCTGTTTATTTATCGCTTCTGTTTTAGTGCACTGGTTTTAGCCTTGTGTTATTAACATTATCTTGGAGGCGGATGTACATGCAGAATGCTCACTAGTGAGTCCCATTCTTCAATGGCTTTTCTAATCATTGTAGTCGATGTGGAATGTGCATCTAATGCAGCTGCTGTCGTTGGATTAATGTTGAGTTTGTTGCGCAGGGCTTCAGTAGCTTCACATTCCAGAAAGTAGTGCAATAGTGGAGCCTCTGCTTCTATTTCACAGATGTGACACTCTTTTAACTATTGGGTTCATTACCTCCCAGCAGCACTTGTAACCAAGTCTGTGTATGGCTATTGCAATGTCTCTGGATATCTTTTTGCCAGGCTTGAAAGAGGAGTAACCAGTGACTCTCAACTGTCAATCAACTGTTACTAACTACTTTTTTTCCCCACAGCTATTAGCACACACCACACCCCAGGAAGCAGCCCGTGACAGCTGACTAACTCCCAGGTACCTATTTACTGCTAGGTAACAGGGGCATTCAGGGTGAAAGAAACTTTGCCCATTTGTTTCTGCCTGGTGCGGGAATCGAACCCGCGCCACAGAATTACGAGTCCTGCGCGCTATGTAGGAGTCCTGTCCTCGAATAGGACACCTGAACAAATCCACAAGGGCCGTGACGAGGATTCGAACCTGCGTCCGGGAGCATCCCAGACGCTGCCTTAATCGACTGAGCTACGACATGGTTAAAAGAGTGTTCAATTTTGTTCATTTGATGCATCACGTAATTGTGATTTCTGTGTTAGGACACCCGTCTTTAATGAGGCTTCGTATTCTTCAGTAGGACACCTAGCTGTCATTAATGAGGCTAAGTATTCTTCAGTAGGACACTTGTTTTTAAATGAACCTTTAGGCTCATTAAACTGTTTAATAAATCTAAACAAAACCGCCAAAGATTGAGAAAAGATGCACAGGTGCGTGGCACATGCGTAACTGATGAATCTGGCGTAAATCCGGTTTAGGGTCCCGATAGTACAGTCGGGCTCGTTCTCGACCCACAATCGAGAATTCCCGGTCCGAATCCCGGCGGGACAGAAATGGTTGGGCACATTTCCTTTCACCTAATGCCTCTGTTTACCTAGTAGTAAGTAGGTACTCGGGTAGTTGGTCAACTTGTTGTGGGGTTGCATCCTGGGCGGGGTCAGTAATTGAGGTTGGTCCGGGTAGCAACAATGGCGTCGCCCTGGGCCAAGCTGGTTCCTCTTGTCTGTGGCCGACTCTAAGGGAAACATCAATATTTTCACCCACTTGTGTTTTACTTTTTCGTTTATTCCCATTTGCATAGTCTGATTATTATTAAGGGAGTTATTTTACACGTAGCCCAGTAATTACAGCTTTCTGAATATCGTTAGGTATTTTGTGTAATTTGTAATAAACTCGAATAATCTTGAATTGGCGCTAGTCTAAGCTATATAGAGTTAAGAGAGCCCATGCCACGAGCGCGGCATAATATATATTGAGCTATCCATTTCGCGAACAGGTAGGGACCAGTTGATTGACAGTCGAGAGGCGGGACTAAAGAGCCAAAGCTCAACCCCGCAAGCACAACTACTTACACACACACACACACACTGTGTGTGTGTGTTTTCTCAGCAACTGATGATAGCGAGTCAGTTATCGCAAGTGTAATGATTACCAGGCATGCTTCCTTGAATACATGTAGCAACACGGTGTTGCTAGCAGAGAGAGAGAGAGAGAGAGAGAGAGAGAGAGAGAGAGAGAGAGAGAGAGAGAGAGAGAGAGAGAGAGAGAGAGAGAGAGGAGAGAGGAGAGAAAGGGGAGAGTGAAGTAAGAGAGGAACACAGAGAAGAGAGAGGAGGTAAAAGGAGAAATGAAACGAGGGCAATACCCATGAAATGGTTAAAGGGATCCCATCAAAACATTTAAGATAAGGAGCACTTGGTTACGTGACCTCAGTAGCCTAGGAACTTTGTCAAAATTTCACCACAAACTCAAGGTTTTCCATGGTTGAGGATAGGAAGTCTGTCAGCCTAAGGTCCTTCAAGACCAGCAGCTGACCTTCCCAGGATGCAACCCGCAACAGTGACTTAACTCCCCAAAACCGTTTGCTGCTACATGAACAGTTTTACAAGATGTAATCCGCAACAATCTGGACTTACCTGGCACCGGAGCGGGCCTGTAACTGAGCTCAAGCGGTTGGGCAGTGTTGCTGTGGATGACTACTGGAGTGTGTATGGTGTGTATTCCTCTACAAGCAATGTCTCCGCTTACCATGGAAGTGGAAGCAAGAATGACGACGCTGGACATGTGCGAAGCGCAGCTTATATATGAAGGTGACAGGTATAGCCAGTTGTCAGGTTAGATTATTTATCTCTCAAAAGTTGATATATTCTTCTATGGCTTTGCTTATCAGTTACTACAGTCTTTGCGTGCCTCAGTTCGGCTCTCTTCATTTGGTCTTCTTAGCAACGCGATAGCATAGTTGATCTACTCAGAGAAGCTTTATCTTATATTTTACGAAATAATGACTATTAGGCTCCACTGTTGCCTCCCGAGGTGTATTGAATTGTAATGATTATGTGTTTGATCATTATATGACTTTCTCTTATGTAAATAATGTACTGAATTTTTGTGCCAACTAAATGTACTGAATTTGTAACATTTTTGTGTAAACTCGATTATAAGTGTACAACATTTCTTTAACATTTTCGGGGGCTTCTATTTAACCAGCCCGTCCTCCAAACGAAGATCCAAAAGTGATTCCATGCACCCGCCAAACCCCTTGTTTATGAATGAAAAGCGGTTTACACACGACTCACAACTGCTGGCGTTCGAACATATCCGGAACAAGTGCTTCACTGACGAATTTGTTCGAACCACAACGCTGTAAATGCTTCACCCACGTACTACAAATACAAATAATCGCCAACAGAACCTAAACACCTATCCTATGCCTATATATGCACCAATATACTAATATCTTATAATATTCATTTTATTTGAGAAAATTCCCGTTTTGAACGAACGGCATGTAAAAATTTAAGAATGCGTCTGTGGGGTTGACCGCTGGATGTAATGGACTTGAGTCGAGGACGGGTTGATTTAACATACAATAGCTTGGTACCAGTTAACGAGCAATTCCCCCCCCCCCCCCCCGAACGAGCCAATCCAGTAGGCGGGAATGCAAGAGACAAGTAATCACCAGCAGAAAGCACCCAGCATTAATATACAACACTAAAATGAGACTAGACAAAGGTGGGTTAGAAGGATAGACTAAGAGCTGGGTAGTTAGCTTAGTTCATTTATTATGCACCCCATACCCATCTTGTGGGCGGTAGCCCACATTTCATTAGCAAAGCAAGTTATCATCTTGATGAGCTAGTTACAAAATTCAATGCACATCGTCACATCAACAATGATAGAAGGGGTTGTTCACGACTCACAATGGGGAATCCCTGGGAAGAAGTGGTTATAGGCACATTTTTATCACCTAATGCCTCTGTTTACCAAGCAGTGAATAGGTACACAGGAGTTACCTCCTGGGGAGGGTCAGTAATTCGAACTTGGGGGGGGGGGGAGACCTTGACGATATGAGCCTAATAGGCTTATATATAAGCTAACAGGTTTAATTAACAGGGCGATGTCTGTCCTCGACAAAATATTATTATTATTGTATGAGGATAGACTTACAGATGGGATATGAAGATAAACTAGGAGCTAAGATATGAAGACTGTACAAAAAGGAAATGATTGTTTCAAGCGTAGATTAGACATATAAATGAATGAGTTTGGGTGGTTATAAATAGGAGCTGCACGTATGGGACAATAGGCCTTCTGCAGTGTCCTTAATTCTTATGTTCTTAATCGAACGCCGACCCTGTAGTAAGCACGGCCCGTCGCTCACCAAACTAAATGGATTCAAACACTCCATGCAAATAAAAGGGGCCCAGTCTTTGGAACTCACTCCCTGGTGAATTAACAAAAATTCCAACTCCCCTGTTCAAAAGTAAAACCAAAAAGTACCTAATTTCATCCTCATAGTTTCCTACCTTGTGCTTCAAACTCACACTCTATCTTGTACTACCCACTTCCTCAATATTAGTACTTAAGATTAATTACTTACTTAATCTTTACCAATTAATCTTTAATCTTCTAAAGATTAATTAAAGATTAATCATTTAAATTTTAATCCAATTAATCTTTACCAGATTAATTATTTTACTCTTTATTACTTGTCAATTTATATTGTTGATATAAAATATTGCTACAATGTACCTTTTCATCTTACCTGATATGTTAAGATTATAGGACCTATTAATCGTATTAAATCACCAAGCTGTCAGTGCTATCGATGTGCTTTAACATACCTACTAATCTCTCTCATTGTTTTTCTTGCAATGCACCTGTTACCATTTTATAAATTTTGCTAGAATTTACCTACTTAAAATTATCTGTTAGATTAATTATTTAGCATAAATGCTATAAACACCGAGCCTATCTCTTGAAGCCTATGCGTAGGGAATAATTTCCGCATTATATGGAAAGTAGGTTATATAGTAGAGTGGTCAATGTAGTCGGCTTAAACCGAATGGACCCGGGTTCGATTCCCAGGAAGGGTGTGACGTTTGGCCAGTTTCTCTTTCGTCTGTGCCTCTGTTCACCTCCACGTCTGATGTAGTTTGCATTCTGGCGAAGGTCAGTCGTTGGGATAGAGAAGACCTCGTTAGATTTCCCGCCTTGCCCCTTTCAGAGGGAAACTACAAGAGTGCATGCGGTATGCTGTCACATGATGATTACGGGTATACTTCTGGTGGGACAGTATAATCTGGTATGCCTTTATTGCTTCCCAGGCGGATTAAACATATTTGTGGTAAACGCCATATAAATGCATATGCCGGGGCCATATGCCGGCCTTGAAGGGCATCCTTGGTGGACTTGGACTGGCTGGCCGCCACGCACTCAAACATGGTCAGACAAGCACTCACACACACACGGGTAAACATGATAAGCTCTGCGCCTTATCTGACGACGTGTCTCCAGCCATCATCACTATATGTCCTGTGCACACGGCACTCCTCCTCCATGGTCTCTGCACACGACCAACGCTCCCCTTAATGTGCGTGCAGGGGGGTCGAGCTCGGCTCCTGGGCCCCCTTTGTCACGCGGTGGTTCTGGGGTCCAGGTTCCAGACCAGGACCTGGTTCTGGAAAATTTCCAGAAACTAAATTTATCCAAGTTTTATTCATTGTTCATGGAAACATACTGATAAGGGATGGATTAAGTTTTCTTTTGTAAACTTACTGCAATACATATCTACAATTATATTAAAACTTGGACAATGCATATCTTTGACTACATGATGTGTATTATGTTTCTCCACAGCCTCTTCTTATTACTAAATTCCCTTTTCATCAAAGCCATAATTATCAAAAGAAGGCACCAAGCTGGGGAGGTTGAAGCTATAAATGCTAAGATATTACTGAAGTTTAAAATTTAGCTGGAAAACCTTGAGGAATAATGGCGGTGGGGGGGGGGGTGTCTTTGACAAGCTTCTGTAGTCATACAGGGAGAGGTCCCTGAGGTGTTCTGTGGTCATACAGGGAGAGGTCCCTGAGGTGTTCTGTGGTCATACAGGGAGAGGTCCCTGAGGTGTTCTGTGGTCATACAGGGAGAGGTCCCTGAGGTGTTCTGTGGTCATACAGGGAGAGGTCCTGAGGTGTTCTGTGGTCATACAGGGAGAGGTCCCTGAGGTGTTCTGTGGTCATACAGGGAGAGGTCCCTGATGTGTTCTGTGGTCATACAGGGAGAGGTCCCTGAGGTGTTCTGTGGTCATACAGGGAGAGGTCCCTGAGGTGTTCTGTGGTCATACAGGGAGAGGTCCCTGAGGTGTTCTGTGGTCATACAGGGAGAGGTCCCTGAGGTGTTCTGTGGTCATACCGAGTCAAATAGAGAGAAAAATCTGGGGATTGATACCACACCGAATCTGTTCCCAGAGGCCCACATCAAAAAGATATCATCAGCGGCATATGCTAGGTTGGCCAACCTAAGAACTGCCTTTAGAAGCTTGTCCAAGGAATCATTCAGAACCCTGTATACCCTTGTCTGACCAATCCTGGAATATGCAGCTCCAGCCTGGAGTCCATACCTAGTTAAACACAAGACAAAGTTAGAGAAGATTCAGCGGTATGCCACCAGACTCGTCCTGGAACTGAGAGGTATGAGCTACGAGGAAAGGCTAAAGGAGCTGAACCTCACATCCCTGGAAAACAGAAGAGTAAGGGGAGACATGATAACCACCTACAAAATTCTTAGGAGAATTGACAGAGTGGACAAAGACAAACTCTTCATCACAGGCGGGACACGAACAAAGGGACACAGATGGAAACTGGAAGGAAATTTTGCCCTTAAGTGCCCAAATGAGCCACAGGCATTAGAATTTTTCAGTGTCATAGTAGTTAATAAATGGAATGGATTAAGTAGTGATGAGTGGAAGCAGACTCCATACACAGTTTCAAATGTAGATATGATAGAGCCCAATAGGCTCAGGAACCTGTACACCAGTTGACTGACAGTTGAAAGGTGGGACCAAAGAGCCAGAGCTCAACCCCCGCAAGCACAACTAGGTACAGTATGTATAAATAATAATCATAAGGTTCCTGAGAGGAAGAGCTATAGATGAAATGTTAGGGGAAAAAAAGGGCATCATCACTATAGAAGAAAAGAAGGTAGTTTTTAAACTATAAATTTCTGGTGTGCAGCTCACTGTTTTATTTATATATACTGTATAAAAGCTCTTACATTCTTGTAAAACTACAACTTGTAGTTTGTTATAGGTCCTTATTCCTAATTTTCCACCAGAATACGTCCCCCCAAATCGTTTAACAACCAGGTACACATTCACTGCTGGGTGAACAGAAGCTACACTTAAGGATTGGCACCCAGTCAATTCTCCCCGGCCAAAGCGCTCACAAAGTGACGAGACGAGTGCTTTACCATCGTGCCACGGAGACTGCACGGATTAAAATAAATAAGTAAATAAATGTTTATTCAGGTAAGGTACATACATACAAAAGATTTTACATGCGCCACAGAGACTGCACGGATTAAAATAAATAAATAAATAAATAAATGTTTATTCAGGTAAGGTACATACATACAAGAGATTTTACCAAAAATTGATAGATTTATAGATAGAGCTAGTACATACAATGCCTAAAGCCACTATTACGCAAAGCGTTTCGGGCAGGAAAAACATTAATGGCTAAAACTTAATACTAATAGAGTATAAACAATAAAATGTGTTGAGAACAAATAAAAAAAAATAAAAAAGGGGGGAACATGGCTGAAAAAGCAGCACAAATACAATTAGGTCGACAAACAGTGTTGTTTAAAAAAACAGACATGGGTTGACAATAGAGGGGTAAGGTAGGTTACAGGGAATTTATTAGGTAGTGCTTCATTTTTATCTTAAACTGGTTGAGAGAGGTACAGTCTTTAACATGATTGGGAAGGTCATTCCACATTCTGGGTCCCTTGATTTGTAGAGCATTTCTAGTTTGATTAAGTCGTACTCTTGGAATATCAAAACTATATTTGTTTCTGGTGTGGTGCTCATGGGTTCTGTTACAACCTTCAATGAAGCTTTTGAGGTCAGGATTGGCATTACAGTTCAGCGTTTTATATATGTATAATACACATGAGAAAATGTGCAGTGACTTAATATCTAACATTCAGAGATTTGAGTAGGGGTACCGAGTGATGTCTGGGGCCAGCGTTGGATATTGTCCTAATAGCAGCTTTGTGTTCAGTAATTAGAGGACGTAAATGATTTTGGGTAGTAGAACCCCAAGCACAAATACCATAGTTGAGATATGGATAGATGAGGGAGTAATAGAGAGTCACCAGGGCAGGGCGGGGTACATAATATCTCATTAAAAATGCCAACAGTTTTTGAAACTTTTTTTGATATATTTAAAATGTGTTCCTGGAAATTCAGCTTGTGGTCAATGAGAGCGCCAAGGAATTTGCCATCTATTTTGTTACAAATTTGGGTATTGTTTATTCTGAGATTTATTTGATTAGAGGATTTATTGCCAAACAGAATATAGAAAGTTTTGTCAATGTTTCTGCATATGCAGCTAAGTCAATAATTCTTGTATAACCGCATGGAGACCTCATCTTCAGAAAGACATAGCTACTTTGGAGAAAATATAACACCAGGCAAGAATTATTATCCCAGAATTAAGACCTGTAGACTCTCATATCAGGATCGGCTGAAGGCCACAAGGCTAACAACACTGCAAGCTAACCATGATAGGGCTGATCTCATTAAAACTTTTTAAAATAGTTTACTGAAAAATTTGGAGGATATTGATCCAGACAACTTCCTTAAAATTTCACATAATTCATTGTGTTTTACTGCAAGGAGAGCAGTAAAGAACAGCAGTAAAACAAGCAAAATTGAAAAATGTTAACAGGTACATTATAAGAAAATATTAACAAGATTGGTAGGTACATTATAGTAAAATTGATTGAGGATTAATTAGGTACCAACACTTAACTGTTCACCTTTGTTCACCCAGCAGATACCTGGTTGTAAACCAATTGGCGAGTCATGTACTAGGGGAAGACTTACCCTATAGAAATGGAAAGGGAAAGCTCTAAGCCAGCTAACATGAGTCGGAAGTTCTCATTCTGTACGCACCTGTGTGAAAAAAAACAAAAGGACTTTTTGTCCCTGACAATGGGATCCATAATATATATTTCTTCAAAGGAATACAATGTTTATAGATTTTAAAAATACAACTTTCAACAATGGAGGTAGATCACAGAGCAGAAAGACATCTCTAAATATTACGACAGTTCAGAGAAATAATATATTATGCTTGCTTCAGATCCTACACCAAAAATGAGATTTTATTGACAGACCCTTCAGAATCTTATGTTAAATTTTTGTAACATTAATGTAAAATGTATCCAATAAATAATATTAAATATTACAGATCATAAATACTGCATTTAAGAATGTTTTTAAAATACATTACTATATTTGGGCATAACCTAGCTTTACAAAGCTATAGTTCACTCATTACTTTTAGCTTTTTATCAAAGCAATAGTCTACTGTATGCAATACAGTAACTTTTCATACATCAAATGTACAAAACCTTCAAACGAGTTTACCTAGGAAAAAAAAAAGAGGAAGGAGAGATCGTTAAGGACCAGCAGCAAAATAAAACCATAGTGCTTATAAAACACCGACCTGGGAACACCTTCAGACTTTTGATGAATGTCAGAAAGCAGTACCAAGCCTCACCTTTATAAACATACAACAAAGGAGAAAGCTTTGAAGAAAAAGTGGGATATTGTGATGAAGGCCAAAAGAATGCAGCAATTGGACTAAAATATTGTACCTCATATACAACTTAAAGTTTAGCTTTTCATGCTATATTCTTTAGCTATAATCACATCTTACATGGAAAGTTAAATTGAAATGGCATTTTTGTAAAGCTTTTTTTTTTTTTTTTGGGTGAAAGTTGGTCATATCTGTGTTTACATGCTGGTCAAATCTGCACAGCAAGTTCCCTGCCTATTGCTTGCAGTCATATTTTGTCCAGCATCTTAAGGTACAACTGGTCAGGTACATTTGTATAATATTGTATCTGGGGATGATTATATGCCCCAACCAGTTTTAAATTAAAAAAAAAGTACTGTAGGTATATTATGTACAGTATCATTGAATACAGGTAATTCCAAGACCTTAAAAAAGTAGGCACATGACATTTTAATACCAAATGCGAGTAAACATTGCATAGCAATGTAGTTGAGATAAGCATTACAGTATTCCACATGGAAGTAATGTCCTGTGCTTGCTATGAGACAACCACATGTCCTGTATAAAATTAACAGTTGAGAACAACTTAACTACAAGCTTTGCAGATATCTACAGACTAACAAGAAAACAGTAGCTGTAAAGTGCAGTAGAGACATGGGTGCACTGGCATGTGAAGTGGAATTGGCATCAGGAAGGGTTGCTATGATGCGTACAGGTGCACCACTGCCCCCCCGAATCTTCATGGGCATAACAATTACTTGGAATCCAGTGGTCGGTAACTTCTGTTGAAGAAAGAATTATTATCGGTTAAAATTTCTACAACAATTTGAAAAATTTAAAATTTCTGAAATGAGGAATTGATATACTAAACATAATACCAGTAGTATATAGGATCTAAAATATTAAATATAAAAGGGCTCATTGCAGACTTTACAAAAGTCATTGATAGCAAAGGCTATCTGACCAACAACCCAAAAGCACTCGCAATGGGAAGACAACACCGATGTTTGAAGCAACCAGGTAAAAAAGGATGTGGTACTGGAAGAAGTTCTAACAAGCTTTCCTCGTCTACTCCCCTTCATTTGAGCAGGGTACAGTAGGGAATCGACACTGTTGTTAAGGGAACATGAAATTGTTTCTGCAGGTGTCCAGCAGGGAGACCCACTTGCCTCTTTCTTTTTCTGCATGGCGCTAAAGAGGTCACAAGCAGGTTGACCAGCAAACTCAACATCTGGTTCCTGGACAGTGGCACCCCTGGCAGGGACACAAGAGTCCCTTCTAGAGGATCTACATCTAGTGAAATCTAAGGGAGGGGAATTAGGACTCGCCATAAATCCATCAAAGTGTGAAATCATCTCATTTAGTGAACCAATCATAGATGCAGTACAAACCATGTTGCCAAGAGCCCAGTGATTGCTCCCGCCAACAAAGTGCTGCTAGGGGCACCTCTGGGCTCGAGTGTCATTGAGGTAATCCTTGTCATTGAGGTAACCCTATTACTTAATTAATATGTAAGTAATTATCAAAAGAAGGCACCAAACCGGGAAGGCTATGTAGCACCATCAAATGTGCGGAATAATCAGAGGGCGCTAAATATCACCAAGGATGCCAATACGAAAACAAAAACGCATAAGGCGAACTATATCAAAAGTATCCAAGTCACCAAGAATTCTATTGAGGGACAGGTGACCGTGAGGGACGGTCGGAGGTAATCCTTGAAGAAAAGCTGAACGACCTGAGGAAGATGGAGGGAAGAATAATGGCTTTAGATGCCCATGATGCTTAGTACCTCCTCACAAGGTGCCTGGCATTGCCCAAGCTTACCTATTTCCAAAGGTGTGCTCCCTCCTTCGACAGTCCCTCGACAGTCCCTGCAAGATGACCAACCAGTTTACCACCCTTCAACCAACCAACTCTCTCAACTTGTTTAAGATGAAAACTAAGTCCTACCTAATTAACTCCATGTAACCTACCTCACCCCTAAATGCCAACCCATGTCTTATTTTCTTTAAACAATGCTGTTTGTTGACCAACTTGTATATTGGCTATTTTCTACCATGTTTCTCCCTTTTTTATCTTATTTTTTTCTTTCAATCGGATTTATACATTAAGCTCAATTACTATTAAGTTTTAGTCTAAGTTTTTTTTCTTCCACACCTTGCCCAAAATGCTATAAGTCTTAGTGGCTTTAGGTATTTATATGTACTAGCTCTGTCTATAAATAATCAGAATGTTTGTAACTCTGCATCTGTGTAGGTGCTTTTCCCAATTAAAATATTATTATTATATTATTATTATTATATACCAATGGGACCAAGCAACGCTCCCAGTTAGACTCAGGGTATAGGTATTTGCAAGGTAACACAGTTAGCATTGCTGGCATCCTTCTTATCCTCGACCTGTGCTACAGGTGAATTAGTAAATGAAATACTACCAGAATACCTAAGAGACTCCACTGGGATTCATGATCCCAAATTGGTGGGTGGAGCAAGCCACTAGGACAATCTTGCCAACTCTCATCCTCAACAAACTTTTCCAAACGTCTGCAAACAGGCCAAATGGGATAGCCCCATAGTGGAGAACATTGCCATAGCATTGCTGGAGGCAGCTTCTGGGAGGACAAAGCCTGTCTCCTAGCTGCACACTCCCCATGCCAGGGACTTCCTGTTGGCTGTCTCTAATTCTGCCTTGGGCACCGAACTAGACCATCTGGCCCTCAGTATTGGTGTTGCCCTGTGCCTTGCCACCCTATCTCCATCAAACACCAGTGTATCTGTGGCTATGAATCGGCAGACCAATACGCGGGGCCATGGTCTCATCTGTCGTTGGTCACCCGAAAAGATTGCCAGACATGAAGCAGTCAATGAGAAGTTTGAAGAATCATCAAGAGAAGTTTGGCTACAGGTGGGTGTCCAGCACAAAGGAAACCTCAGTTGTGCAGACCTGATAGCAGTCACAAATGGTCAAATGGAGTCACCCTGCAGCCATGGAGGGATGGTAGACAGGTTGTATGGGGTGTGTTGTTGAGCCACAGCAACCTTCCCATGTCTCCCATGTCTCCCAGTCCTCCCCACTATTCCCCCCCCCCACTCCTCCATCCACTTCATCCTCCCCCACCATTCCCCACTCCCCTGTCGTCCCACACCATCCCCAACTGCCCCGTTCCCTTGTCCTCCCCACCATTACCCCCTTCCCCTGTCTCCCCTCGTCATCCTCACCATCCCCCACTCCATCCCCTCATCCTCCTCACCATTCCCCACTCCCGTCGTCTGATGCATTCCCAAATGATCTGATGTTCCCATCAGAAAATTGGGAACATTAAATGATCTGATGTTCCCATCGCTGAAATATAAGGAAAAACAGTTAAAGAAACGAAATGAAAAACAATGAAAAAAAAATACAAATGAAATGAATGGTATGGTAAACACACAGCTCAATTCCAACGAAATGTCACACAAAATAATTAAATCAAAATGAAAATATATCGAAATCTATGAGAATTCAATTTATCAATGCAGTCGGAAACATGGAAATGGAATCGTAACATATTTAGTATAGCGTGTGTTGCTCTTACATGCAACAGATGGCGCTGTTTCTTAAAAAAAGAAGTGTTTTAACTTCACAGGTGTGGCACTATACTTATACTTACGAATGAACGAAGTATGGTAAACAACACAGCTCAATTCCAACTCAATGACAAAAAAATAATTAAATCGAAATAAAAATGTATCAAAATCTATGAAAATTCAATTTATCAATGCAAATTGGAAACATTGAAATGGTGTTTGTGGAGTAACATAGTTAGTACTGTAACCCCGCGATTATCCGGGATTCGAACATCGAAAAACGCCTTAATACGGCCAAATCGCAATCGGATAAAGTTATCACAATATCCGGCCAAAAATAGCCACAGGAACCGGATTAACGAGAGTGTGGACGGATAAAATTTTGGGGCCCGGTTAATGTCCTGCCGAAATTACTCTATCCAGTCAGTTGCCGGATGATCGAGTCTTTTTCCGTATGAAAACATGAGGCGGGCCATACGGTATTAATCCCGTCTGCCCGTGACTCGAGGCGCATGGTGTAGGAGGGGGTGGGGTGGGTGGGTGGTGTCGGGAGTGTGGGAGGAGAGCGTCGGGAGGGACCACCTGGGTACAGGAATTACCATTAATTTTAGAACAATTAATCATAGCCAAAAACAAATGAAATAAGTACTAGTAATTATGTAATAACAAATAAATAAGTTTTCTAAAAGCAATGTGCACAGGCTGAAGTTTCCTTAAAAAATATTCTCCTGGCAGCCTAGTAAGGTGCTATAGCTGCCCCACGCCAAGTGGACCCGTCCAACACTGGTCAACCCATGTGCGTCCATCCCTCGTGTTATACACAATGCTGCGCCATTAGTGAATATTTTTTTAAATAACTTTTTTATTTTCATAGTAACTTTGAACATTTTGGCCAAGACTATGTCTGGTAGGAGCATCAATCGTTCTGTAGGTGTTAAGAGGAAGAAAGTTGTCCTAACAATTAAAGACAAGTTACTGTTATACACCTCAACGAGTGAGGCGTCACAGTGCTGCGCCATTAGTGAAATATTTTTTGAAATATCTTTTTTATTTTCATAGTAACTTTGAACATTTTGGCCAAGACTATGTTGGTATCAGCATCAATCGTTCTGGAGGTGTTAAGAGGAAGAAGGTTGTCCTGGCAATTAAAGACAAGTTACGTGTTGTTAACCAGTGAGGCGTCACAGGCAGCCAAATGCCTTCAACAAGTGAGGCGCCACAGGCAGCCAAGCGCCTTAACAAGTGAGGGCATGCAAGCGCCTTTAACAAGTGGCCTCACAGGCAAGCCAAGCACCTTCAACCAGTGAGGCTTCAGCAGCTGGCAGTCAAAACTAACTTTGCTTAATGAACTGTACAGTAATTTTAAGTGTTAATTTAGTGTTGTGTTAGTATAGGTTACGTAAATTGTTAACAATTCTTAACTTCAAGATGTGTGGCATCAATCAAGAAGACGAACACCAACAAGGTAAGTTGAGGTTTCTAGTTGAATATCTAATAATTATATGTGGCAAGGCAATTCAAATTATGTTGTTTGTAGTATAAAATTGTTGGAAATGATCACTTTTGGACTCGTAGGTGAAAAAGTACCATTATCCGAAAAACGTGATAATCCGGTTGGGGGTCCTTCCCATATAGTCCGGATGATCGAGTGGAGACAGTATAGTGTGTGTTGCTTTATGTCCAACAGATGGCACTGTTTTTCAGAAAAAGTATGTTTTTTTCCTGTCACAGGTGAGCCATGTATATAGTATGTATATAAAAACACGCGCCAATTCGAATGCAATGTTGTGTCAAAATTTCAAAGCAATTGGTAAAGAGGATTCGAAGATTTCCCTCACATGAAAAACACATGAAGAAACAGTTAAAAAAAACAATGTTTTTTCCCATCACAGACGTGACATCTATATAGCATGTATATAAAAACACACTCGGATGCGAATGGAACGTTATGTGAAAATGTCAAAGAAATTGGTGAAGAACTTCTGGAGATTAGCGATTTTGACCAAACGAACATTTACATTTTATTTATATAGATATAACACATACCTGTACTGTACATATATATATATACACACACACAAATATACACATACTATAATATACCAGTAATACAACTGAAAAGACTATGTTGATATATATTGTATACCTCCAAGTTTGCAACATTCTCCAAACCATAAATGTTAGCTGTGAAGAGTTCAACATGCGAGGTGAAGAGTGTAGACGGCCCATTGTCGAGAGAAGGTGTATCCAGCCCTACGCCAAAGACTCGACGTCCTGTTGCAGCTTCATATCCTGTTAGTAGCTGTGCAGCTCCTGGGTTGATGCCTGCAGCAATAAGTAACATTTAGTAGTATGTGGACATTTGGAATAAGGTCAAGAGAAGTAAGTAAGTAATTATCAAAAGAAGGCACCAAACCGGGAAGGCTATGTAGCACCATCAAATATGCAAAATAATCAGAGGGTGCTAAATATCGCCAAGGATGCCAATACGAGAACAGGAACGCATAAGGTGAGAGATATCAAAAGTATCCGATTTACCAAGAATTCTATCGAGGGACAAGTGACCGCGAGGGGCGGTCGGAAAGAAAGACACATGCTCATCCTGGAAGTCAGGACATTCAAGGAGGATATGCACGACTGTAAGAGGGACAATGCAATTTAGACAATAAGGAGCAGGGTGGCGCTCCATTAAGTGACCGTGAGTTAAGCGAGTATGGCCAATACGCAACTTGCTAGAGCCGTTTCACACCGCCGGTTACGGTGGCAGGAGGAAGGCCACAGGGACACACTATGCTTAGGAGCACACAGTTTGTTACCAACTACAGAAGACCAACAACCCTGCCAAAGGGGATAGGGTGGAGGAATGAATAACCGGGTAAAAGTCGGAATAAGGAATACCTTTACGGGAGATGGGACAAGAGCGGATAGCGTCTCTAGCGACAGCATCCGCAGGCTCATTTAAAGAAACACCAATATGACTGGGAACCCAGCAAAACTCTACGGATTTAAATTTACTAAACATAAGAAACAGTCAATGTTGGATCTCGACGACCACCGGAAGGACAGGATTAAAGTACCCTAGAGCCATGAGGGCACTAAGAGAGTCAACAACAACCACAAAGGAGGATTAACAATGAGAAAGCAGGAGATATAGAACATAGAGGATAGCATAAAGTTCAGCTGTGAAGATGCTAGTCTCCGAAGGGAGGCGACACATATAAGTGCGGTCAGGAAAAACAACAGAGTAGCCCACACCATTCGTAGACTTAGACCATCGGTGAAGATGGAAACGGAGCGGGAGTGCATGTTATGGGTATATTGAGCAAAAGTGCTCAAGGAAAAGGAGTTTCAGAACCGTAGGAGGGGTAAAAGCTTTAGTGATGCGGGTCAAGGATATACAAAACTTTGGAAGGGAGATTCTCCACGGGGGCAAGGAAGGAACAATACAAGGAGAAACATTAGAAATACGAACTGAAAGAGAATCCTGTAAGCGAGATAACTGGACAGAAAGAGGGAGGTGGTGAAGAGGAACAGGAACTACAGGAGGGGTAAAAGTCAAAACACGACAGAGGCAAGAGGAAGGATGTTGTATAGACTGCACAAGATAGCAAAGACAGTAGCGATCATGGCGGTCCCAGAGAGATGGGAAGCCAGTGTCAACATACAAGCTGAGGGCGTGAGTTGAACGAAAGGCACAGGAGCTGAGCCGTAACCCAGTATGGTGCAAAGCATCAAGACGGCGAGGAGTAGAAGGAGAAGCAGATGAGTAAACAGGGCAACCATAATCGAGTTTAGACTGGACCGAGAATGGTCCAGAGAATGGGATCTGTTTAGACCGAGAAGAATGTAAAGAGAGGAGCATGCGCCTATCCGCCTCCCAAGAAGTATGGGACAAAACCTTAAGGAGGGTAAGGGACTTAGAGCATTCAACTCAGAGGTATGAGATATGGGGCGACCAAGACAAACGAGTGTCAAAGATTAACCCCAAAAGCTTAGCAGAATCCCTGTACACAAGGGGATGACCATAAAGTGACAAAGAGGGACAAAGAACGACAAGCTTCTGAGTAAAAGTCATAGCACAAGTCTTAGACGTAGAGAACTTGACGCCATGGTCGGTGGCCCAAGACATGGCATCAATCGCAAGTTGAAGCCGCTGTTGAAGGAGAGGCGAATCACCACCCCGAAAGATCAAGAGAAGTTACTAAAAATCTGAGTTGTATGTTGAGAATCTCCTCTAAGATTTGGGCTTATTGCATAGCTATTCTTGGACCTTGCAGCAACTTTTCAAGAGCCAAGGTAAGGTAATTATGAGGAGAGAACACTAGGCCACTATTACTAGCTGGTTTTCAAGAGAGAAAAATTATGTATGTTTAAAATACATGCCCTGCAAATATTCTTTACATTAAGTTCCTAATGTACATAAACACTATCAATAACAATAGAATGAGTAACCTAAATAATACAAGTTCAACACACTAGATGCCAAAACATTTCTGGGAAAAAAAAACTATCTAGGTCTGTGCATTATTAAATATTGAAGATACTGTATGTGGAAAAAAATATATGAGGTCATGCAAACACTAAATGAATATTTTACATCAAGGGCACATTAGAAAGGTTAGATGACATCCCATCACCCACACAAATGTTTGAAGGAGGGAAGGAGAATGAATTTAGGGATATACCCATAACATGCAAAATAATTAGGAAGAACATTGACAAACTAAAAGACTCAAAAGCCTCAGGTGTGGATGGAATCTAATACAAATTCTTAAAGGGACTGGCAGAAGAACTATGCCTACTGCTGAAAGTACTTTCACAAAATCTCTGGACCAAAGGGTAGTCCCCCTAGATTGGAAATGTGCAAATGTCACCCTTATTTTCAAAAAAAGGCAGAAAGAGCTCAGCAGAAAACTACTGGCCGATCAGCTTGACATCACATATCTGCAAGCTCATGGAAAGAATCCTTAGGAAGGGAATCACTCACCATCTTTCAGTGAACAATCTTGTACAATCGACACATAGGTTTGTTAAAAACAGATCCAGCCTTATAAACCTGCTCACATTTTTGGAAATGGTAACCAGCTACTGAGACAAAGCACTTATGGTTGATGTAATATACAGTACATGTATTTTGCTAAACCCTTTGCTAAGGTACCAAATGCTAGACTGGCAAGGAAATTACAGGCCAATGGAATAAATGTTAAAATATTAGAATGGATAAAACAATGGTTGAAAGAAAAAAACAAAGGGTCATGCTAAATGGGAATGATATGAATGGAGAAAAGTGATAAGTGGGGGTACCACAGGGGTCCATTTTGGGGCCAACCCTTTATGTCATAAACATCAGTGACATAGATGAGAATATTTACCCAATTTGCAAGAGGGCCACAAACCCTAGTGGCCTCAACAAGGACAGGAAGCTGGCAGCTTGTCAAAGGTCATTTGTATTTTATGATCTTTTCCAGGTAAATTATAAACTTAACACAGTTTTGGCGGGTAGGCAGTTCCATGGGTTTATAACCTTGTGGGTGAAAAAGCATCTCCTGTTCTCGGTCCTAAATTGTGACTTGTTGAGCTTGAAACCGTTGCTCCTTGTTTGTGTTACATCTGACCTTTTGAAGAAATTGTCCAGATCAACATCCTCCAACTTGTTCAGTATTTTAAGTTTCAATGAGATCAGCCCTGTCATGCCTGGTTTGCAGTGTTAGCCCTGTGGCCCTCAACCATTCCTGATACGAGAGATGACTTAGCTCTGGAATGACTGACTGTGTAACCTAAAGGTAAGTTTCTAAATGAACAAATCCACAAGGGCTGTGGCGTGGATTCGAACCTCGTCGTAGTAGGTCGCTAGACTGTCGTAGCTCAGTCGATTAAGGCAGCGTCTGAGATGCTCCCGGACGTAGGTTCGAATCCTCGTCATGGCCCTTGTGGATTTGTTCATTTGATGCATCACGCTATTGTGATTTGTGTGTGTAGTGTAAGTTCCTTGGTATCCGAGGGTGTTATGTCCACGTTTGCCGAGAGGAAGGTAGGATAGTGATCGGTTGTTCTATCGGTGATTATACCAGAGGCAGGGGGGGGGCTGTTATGTTAGTCCATATATGGTCCAGAGTTGTAACAGATTCTTGAGTAATTCATGTGGGCTTGGTAATTGTAGGAATTAGCATACTGGAGTTCATGCTGTTTTGGAAGTACTAGTACAGTACAGTTATCAACTTGGGGGCTATTTTATTAACAAAGCTCAATGTTGAAGTCACCTCTTAGGATGATGTGATTTTTGTTGGGTTTTGTTGTTTATGATTAGGTTCCTTATATTATCTGAGAATGAATGAATGAGAAAGAGTATTCCTAAGATACTCTTGTATCTCTTAGGAATAAAAGTACCTCATTCTTTTATCAAATCCAAAAGCACTATTAATGCATGCTTTTCTGGACTAATAAGACTCAGCATCAAAACATTTTGTATTTGGTGAGAATGACCAGGCAGTGTAGTGTGAGCACCACCAAAAAAAAGAACCATCAATGAAGAGAAGTATCTTCTTACTTTCCAACATGAGGAGTTGCATATAATTACATTAAAGATACAAAAAAAATGAAAATAATTGTATTCTTATTCTAGGTTTTGGTGTACAATAAATACATTTTTAATATCCTCAAACAGGAATTTTACTTTTGTAAAATTTAACACTAATACTAAAGCCCTACCTGGGAAGATGAGGTTGCTTGTATCATTAGTGTCAGTGCCAAAATATGCCGTTTTATTACCATATCTGGAAAATAATGCATTTTATATTACAAATTTCTGTCATTAGTTAATTACAGTAAATGAAGTTTAATTTAGCAATTATTGGTCTCAGATATCATATCAATAAAAGAAAAAATATACCTATTTGGTATTTGTATTTACAGCACAGAATCTTTTAATTCCCTGCACTTGAAACAGAAGCAGCCTGCCCTTAGGTTTATTGTGGTCCCAACCTGACCCAACTACTGACCCTCCCCAGGATGCATACAACAATGGTTAGTTGCCCAGCTCCTTGATACCTATAACTGCTAGGTGAACAGAGGCATCAGGTGAGAGGAAATATGCCCAACCATTTATGCACCATCGGGGAGTGAATCCAGGTCCTTCGATTGAGAGCCGAGGACATAGACCACTGTGCTGCAGGACCAAAAATCAAAAATACTTTTCATTTGAGACTGAAAATAGCATTTCTTAGTTATTTCATCCAGAGCCTATTTAGTCAATACTTTTAATCATATGAATTACTGAACTGCTCTTCTGTCTTCACAAATAATCCAATAGTTTTTACTACTGTATAAGAGAGCCATTACTCCACCACTTGTAAGTACAGTACCTCGACTCACACCCGAGAGGACTGATTTATTAAAGAAAGTTTTCTTATACTGTAATAGAAACAATTAAATATAGTGTTGCAAGAGGACTCTTAGCACATCTATATATAAATTAATGTACACTGCACAACAAAAATGAACTTTAAAACTTAATATCTATGGATATAGAAACACTGATATATTTATTGTTTACATCTTATGCACATTAATTACTGTCTACAAAAAAAGCCTAAATCAAGTGTCAGTGATATTGCCAACAATACAAGATAATTCTTCACTAGCAGGGTGAAAACCCATAGAATCTCTTACCCACTGAAGTCATTAATACCAACGCTGTGCTTCAATTCAAAATACAACAGCAAAAAATCCTCAGGAATAATAAGGAAATAAATACAATTTTTTCAAATTATCCATTAAAAGAAAGAACTTACATTCTTCCATACACTATCTCTTCTTGTATAGCCTACTCAATCATTTCATGTAGCAAGTAAAAGATCCACTTTCCTTATACAGGTGTAACTCAGCCTCCAGACACTATTTCCTTCCTCTCTAAAAGGTCCCCTGCACTGCACAACTATTACATGTTGTATGGTGCCTAAAGCTCAAGAAGCCATAAATAAACAGGAAAAGGTGTAATGGCATGCTGCAAAATATCTTCCGGGGCTGAAAAACAAAGAGTTACGAGAAGAGACTAGAGGAGTTAAACATGCCAAAACTAGAAGATAAAAGAAAAAAGACATGATATGATCACAGCTTACAAAATACAAAAAGGAATCGACCAAACTGACAAAGGAATTCCTGAAACCAGCAACTTCATGAACAAGAGGACACAGATTCAAGCTAAGGAAACAAAGGTGGCAAAAAAAAAAAATGTCAGTTTTGTTTTAGAGTGGGTGATAGTTTGAACAAGTTAAGTGAGAAGGCAGTGGAGGCCAAAACCGTCAGTAGTTTCAAAGCGTTATACGATAAAGAGTACTCGGAAGATGGGACACCATGAGCGTAGCTCTCATCCTGTAACTACACTTGGGTAATTACCCTGAATTGGTGCCCATGATTTTTTCAAAGACGGTGTCTGATCACTAGAGACCTGAAGAACAGGATGTAAGACCCTTGTACCCATGTGAATTTTAAATCTTATGCTAGGCCTAAAAAGCAACCTTGGTTGTTATGTGCACCATCGATAAAACAACTTTGGTTGTTATGCAGTTGAAAGGTTAACCATTGAAGACCCTTTTCTTCCTCCAAATACTTCACCTCGGCCATCTCAGCTCTTTGACAGTCTAACACAAGAGCAATTAGACTACCAATTTGCTCATGAAGAACTCTAGAATACAAAGTGAAACACCTTGAAAGAGACTAATATGGTTTTAAAAGATAAGTACTTTCTTGGTTCTTCAAAAGTATATGAACATTTATAATTTGTCAGCTCTCAAACATTTTCTTTATTTCCTTTCCTTATAAACCATTGATTTCCCAGCACCCAAAGACACTTTTCTCCTCTCGGTATTCTCTTTAAACACTCACCGTTTCCCCCAGCCAGTCCTCACAAAGAGGATAACACCATCAGGAAGAGGACCATGTTCATCCATCCATGTCATCAGGTCATCAGAGGTTAGTTCAGCAACTGGATTATTTTCTACTTTATCTTGTATATCTATTACCACACCTATTAAAATAAAATAAACAATTATAATATGCTTGAAATGCTTTTCATGAAATAAATAATGTTATTTTTTTCTCTATAAATATAGCACAAGCTTTGTTAAATGTGTTAGTATGAAACATGAAGCAGGTTTACAAAGATTGGCCACTAATATTAAGCTTTCTTAAACCTAGGATAGATGAAATGCTTTTAGTGTGACTAGAGTAACAAATATTAAAATTAGGCCAATGGCATTACATGTATTTTGTGTCATACATTAGCTAGGATTACAGACTATTAAAAGAAAACAACAAATCTGAAAAACTGGTTTATATGGATAGAGCACACATTGTTTGCTTACACTACCTGTGAGTCTCTTACTTGCTTGGCTCATGGTCACATACTGTAACATTAGATACAGTAATTTCAGTATAATGTATTACTTTCCCTTTAACTTTATTACAAATTTAAAGCAATCAAACTTGTAACTAGTGTAAAACACAACAAATTTATATTGCTTTGCCTACAGAACATTGTAGTTGAGCTCTTGAACCCATTAAGTGACCGAGACCTTCATGTTAAGTTAAAGTAACCAAAACTGTGAATACATTATTTTATATTATAACAAATTCTGTCACCAGCTCATTAAAGCTGTGACTTGCTAAGCTAACAAAAATGTTGGGGTTCAGTACAAGAGCCTATCATTTACCTCTGTAATCTTTTCCACCACCATTTACAAAAATGGACATGGGGCACACAATATATTAACTAACTTAACTGTAGATCTGCAATCATGAGTATGGTAAGCAATCACAAGAATATTAGAAGATACAAGGGGAAGGTAATTGAAAAATTTTCTGAACCGGAAAAGATCATCAGGGCAAATGGTGGACCTTTGACAAGCTGCCAACTTCTTGTCCTTGTCGAGGTCACTATTGTTAGTGGCCATCAGGTAAATTCAGGTAAAATGTTAAGGTATCATCATGATGGAATATGAATAATGTATGAGGAAGTGTGACAGTTCTACATGGGCTTAACAGCTGGAATTTTAGCCCAGCTGTTAGCAATACTAAACTGTTGACAAGAGCAATATTTATGGTACAATTAGTTGGCTAAAAGAAGCACTGGAAGTAAGTGACAATATTACAAGATATTACAGGACATTTAGCTGGAAAAGTACAATATCCTTGTAAATTGTATGCACCTTTATGGCAGAAAATACAAGTAATTAACACTGCTAATATTGAATGTACAGTGGCAGTCTGAGATAACTGATGTTTATTTGTGTGGATAAGCTCTGACCTGGTCCCATGAAGCGAGTGATGGGAATTTGGTCAATAGACCACTTGCCCTCGGCAAAGTGCGAGGGAGCGTCCATGTGAGTGCCAGCGTGCTCAGACATGCAGAAGCTGTATGACTCATACCTGAAGGCCAAAGAGAACGTTGATGAAAGTGCTTAATATAGAATAAAAACTGAAATTAAACAACATACTAAAACTTTATTATCATCCTTTAACAGTACTGTACTTTAACTCACTTGTACGGTTCAGTGCATTATACAAATTTTAATTAAACATTTCACACGAAACCCTCCTGAAATGTACTTTAGGTTTCTTAATTTCTGTAATCTAAAGCACTTAATGTTAATATAAAGAATAATCATTTTGCATGGTAACTAAATAAGAATTATTTACAGTACATATATTGTTTTACAACCTTTACTGTACTCACTGTTGCTGACTTTTTATATTCTATAGTGTATACAGTACAGTATTGTAAGCCTATATGGATTTTTATACATTCTTGCGACTTTATGAAGAAGCAGAGACAATTTTTCTTACTAACAACAAGAGTGTGGAAATATTCAGCACACATTTTCAATGCTCCCAAAAGCCTTAAAACACCCGAGGGTAATACTCGACACATTTCGCCGATGTCACCCATTCAAGAAACATTTCTTCTTGATTCTACTCTGTGACTTGGGGAGAATAAAGTTATAGCCACCAAAGACATCTGGAAAAGTAACTAGAAATTCTGTTACTGCATATGTTTGTTATCTTTAATGTCTTCTAGATCTGTTCAGTCATTACAGTTTTTGAAGAGTTATCAGGGTCCTGTAGTATGATGGTCTAGATCTTCGGCTCACAATTGAGGGAACCCGGGTTCAAACTCCAGTCAGGTACTCAACCAATCTGAATTGGTTGGGTATGTTTCCTTTTGCCTGATGCCTCTCTTCACCTAGCAGTTAAATAGGTACTTGGAAGTTAGGAAAACCAAGAGGCATTGTCTTGGGTAAGAGATTAGATGGCTTAGAGGGGTCTCAATAAGCCAGGTTTCCTGTCCCAATAGCAGGTATTATTCCTGTGGACAAAAATCCATAAATAGTACAGTAATTGCTTTCTGAGGATCTGTTCAGTCTTCATACTCAAACAATCATAGGTCAAGTCTACAGCAAGTGTCAAAAAAGCTTTGGCAAGTGTCTGGGGAGTTTAGGATAAGCACCATGAGAAAGCCACATCTCAAGCAAGCACCAGGCAAGTGCCAGGGAAGCTAGGTGTGTCAAGGAGTTATCAAGTGAGCCCAAGAAGTTTCAAGTGATTTAAAGTAGAATCAATTACTTAATGCAACTGCTTTGGTGTTAGGTTGGCTTAAGGTTGCCAAGTGACATTGTCATATTATTATTATTATTATTATTATTATTTATTAATAATAATAATAATAAATACAGTAATATATTTATATACAAGAAGATACATTGGGTTGTGACAGTAACATACATTGGTGTTCTCACATTCTTGCAAAGCCACTAACATGCATAGTGTTTTGGGTAGGGAATTAACTTAATTCATTGTGTGAGGGAACAGGCAGCCAATTTATACATACAGTACACGTTCGGCTTATATTGAGCCCATGCCAGAGCCAAATTACTAACCCTTTCCAGGATGCCACCTCACAAGCTGACTAACTTATGCGTATCTATTTACTGCTAGGTGGACAGGGGCATTCAGTGATAGGAAGGACTCCCAACCATTTCTGTTCCGCCTGGGATTTGAACAGGGAATTCTTGATTGTGAGTCGAGAACGGACCCAACTGTACTACCAGGACTCTTTATTTATTGTGGAAGGTGCCTGCCACTCGGGCACAGCAGTGGAAAGGTGTCTGTCCCTCGGGAAATGGCAGTGGGAAGGTGTCTGCCCCTCGAGCATAACAGCAGGAAGGTGCCTGCCCCTCGGGCATGGCAGTGGGAAGGTGCCTGTCCCTTGGGCATGGCAGTAGGCAAATGCCTGTCCCTCAATCATGGCAGCATGAAGGTGCCAGTTTAGACTTCAGTAGTGAGAAAGTGGCAGTCAGGCAGTTGTAATAGTTGATAATATTAATAATTATTATATATTTAGGTAAAAGTGTATACATACAAAATGAGTTATAAACAATGTTGAATTTTGAGACAGAGCTAGTATATACTATGCCTAAAGCCACTAATATGTACAGTGCATTAGTGGTTTTAGTGTCAAGTGTCGGGTAAGTGTCTCATGTGCTTCATAGTTATTACAAACAAGAGAAAAAGATAGTAGTAGTCTCATTCTTGAAGCAGGATAAAGTGTCAGTCTCGGATATGTAGGAGAAAGTGATAGCCTCAAACTAGCAGGTGAAAGTGACAGCCTCAGACACGCAGGTTGAAAGTGACAGCCTCAGACACGCAGGTTGAAAGTGACAGCCTCAGACAAGCAGGAGAAAGTGACAGCCTCAGACAAGCAGGTTGAAAGTGACAGCCTCAGACACGCAGGTGAAAGTGACAGCCTCAGACAAGCAGGTTGAAAGTGACAGCCTCAGACAAGCAGGTTGAAAGTGACAGCCTCAGACAAGCAGGTTGAAAGTGACAGCCTCAGACAAGCAGGTGAAAGTGACAGCCTCAGACAAGCAGGTTGAAAGTGACAGCCTCAGACACGCAGGTAGAAAGTAACAGCCTCAGACACGCAGGTAGAAAGTGACAGCCCCAGACAAGCAGAGAAAGTGACAGCCTCAGACAAGCAGGAGAAAGTGACAGCCTCAGACAAGCAGGAGAAAGTGACAGCCTCAGACAAGCAGGAGAAAGTGACAGCCTCAGACAAGCAGGTTGAAAGTGACAGCCTCAGACACGCAGGTGAAAGTGACAGCCTCAGACAGCAGGTTGAAAGTGACAGCCTCAGACACGCAGGTTGAAAGTGACAGCCTCAGACAAGCAGGTTGAAAGTGACAGCCCCAGACAAGCAGGAGAAAGTGACAGCCTCAGACAAGCAGGAGAAAGTGACAGCCTCAGACACGCAGGTTGAAGGTGACAGCCTCAGATAAGAACGAGGAACTATCAGTACCAAGTGACCACTTGAGACGGGCGTGGGTGGTAAGTGCCAAGTGCGGGGGAGGATATAAGTGCCAGTGCCACACTCACCAGTACCCTCGAGGAGTGTAGCCCCTGGCATGCTCCTCCCTCGAGAATGGCTGCCTAGAGGGCCACTTCATGGCACTCTCGTCGAAACTGTAGGTCAGATCCACGTAGCTCCCGCCAGCCAGCGCTCCGTGAATGGCGGCCACACACACCAGTGCTAGGGAGAAGGCCAGGCGAGGCATGGCTGAGGTGGGAGCAGAGGCACAGTGCCACCCTCGAGAGGCACAGGTGTTGTGGAGACTGACACACCTGCTGGCTGCCCGGGCCAGCCATCTTGGGGCATCACGCGAAGCTTCGAACACGGGGTTCGAACATAGGCTTCGTTATCTGATCTCTTAGTGTAGTCCATTCTCTCCCGCCGTATAATTTTATTACACGTGTAAACTATGTAATTTCTGTGCGTAATGTAGTGTAGTGAATTACACTACGTGTATTTGTATATTAAATCTGATATAATACATAATATATGTGAGGCCATTAGAGAAATAGTGGTGCTCAGGTAAAATTAGGTAAATATGCAATATTTGCATGTATATAACATTAACATTTGTGTAACTAGCTTCAAAAGAGTGTCATTTGCTTAGCTAACTGAACTCTGGGGTTCAGTTACTGAACCAATTATAATTGTGCCTCTGTAACCCTTCCCACCACCGGCCACGGGATGGGTATGGGGTGCATAATAAAGAATCACGACCATAAACCGTCTTGGTGTCATAACATAGCGATGCAAAGGTATATATATTATATATATATATATATATATATATATATATATATATATATATATATATTCATACTGCATATAACCTTATAATAACAGTCGTTGTATTAACTCATGATATATTGAACATATCATAAATTTATCTCAATAAACTAAATATATAAATATTATATCTTCTTCTTTGAGGTATTCATGAAGGTTTTCTCCTGATGACTGCTATAATTGATTGACAGTTGAGAAGCGGGACCGCTCAACCCCTGCAAACCCAACCACTTGGACTGGACGGTAGAGCGATGGTCTCCCTTCATACAGGTCGGCGTTCAATCCCCGACCTCCAAGTGGTTGGCCACCATTCCTTCCCCCCCCCCCACCCCGTCCCATCCCAAATCCTTATCCTGACCCCTTCCAAGTGCTATATAGTCGCAATGGCTTGGTGATTTCCCCTGATAATCAATAATTTCCCCCTCTCCCCTCAACCCCCGCAAGTACAACTAGGTGAGTACACAATATATGAGGGTTGCCCTCATGAAAGGCTTCAGAGCTTCGTTTGGTGATCCACAAGCTCCGAACCTTCCGATTATCGTGCCACTGAACGATGTATTCTGCTATACATCGCTCACCATGGTCAGCACAGTACGTATTTATTGGTCAGCGAATTAAATATAAAAAGTCATAATAACATGATATTTACACATTTAGGTAAGATCCACAATATATAAATACTTAATTATATTTCGCTACACTCAATTAGTTTTAAATCTGGCCGGAAAGGATTGAGAAGATGCGATGTCCAGCGAAGATAAAACTAATCATACGCACTTAAATTTCACTTATTAAAATGCAACAGCTACAATTATTGATAATAATAAATAGTTACATTAGCAGTTTGACTATGTAATATAATATTTAATAAGAGTTAAGTTCCTGTTACTGTAAAACAGGCTAGGCGTAAAATAGGCGTGACATAACCTGTTCATTTTCGTCACTGCTTGAAGCACAGATGCCAAACGCCGCTCTATAAGAAAATTCTCCGTCCAAACCACTCATCAACGCTTAAAAATAAAACAAAATATAACCCCTCTAAATGTTCATGAATTTGAAATTCCACTTTACTATCTCTGTACATTAGATATACAAATTAAATCACTATTTAAACAAATATTTCTGGGAGGTTTGGCAGCAGGAGTTTACATGTCAACACTTGGCCAAGGTCAAGCGGTCCGTGCCAGCTGATTCTTCCTGAATTTACCTGAGCCCACTCTCTCTCTCTAGTGGCCTCGGCGGGCACAGGAAAACGACGGCTTGTCAAAACATTGTTATTTGCTCACCCTCCGTCACTATGTGATGGAGTGCGAAAAGATACGTGAATTTAGAGACAATTCTATAACCAATGTTCCAGCGATGTGTAAATATTTCATTCAAAATGATCTGCTACCAGAAATTTTAGCCAAATATCCCCAGTTTGCTAACTGTAGGTAGTAACTGAGTGATTGTAACCTATCCACCGCTGCCCACTGGATGGGAGGCGGTGTGCAGGACAAACATATAAATTTTGACACTAGCTCTCCACATATGTCAGTTGCTTAATTTAGAACCTGTACTTGAGGTCGATCTCGAACCCATTGTTGATGTGACGACTTATATTGAATTTTGTAACTAGCTCATCAAGATTGTAACTTGCTTAGCTAAATGAATTGTGGGGTTCAGTCCCTGAGCCCATTATGTGCCTCTGTAACCCTTTCCACTACCGCCCACAAGATGGGTATGGGGTGCATAATAAATGAACTAAACTAAACTTAGCTAAACGAACTAGAGGGTTCAGTTCCTGAACCGATTATTTGCCTCTGTATCCTTTACACCACCGCCTACGGGATGGGTATGGGGTGCATAATAAAGAAAGAAATTGAATTGGCTTGTCAAAAGTCCCCCAATGAAGATTTTATTTTTCACGCGGAATTTAAAACAAATAGTAGTACGCTGCGCGTACTAGTGGCTTTACAAGATTGTAAATACTATGCTATGTATTCTCACAAACCCAATGTACCTTCTTGTATATATAAATAAATAAATAAATAAATAAATAAATAAATAAATAAATAAATAAATGTCTCAGCATTACTGTATTTAGTATAAAGAGGTAGTAAAGTCAAATCAAATCAAATGTTTATTCAGGTAAAAGTACATGCATACAAGACAGAAATGGTTGGGTGCGTTTCCTATCACCTAATGCTCCTGTCCACCTTAGCAGTACGTAGGTACTCGCAAGTTAGTCAGCTTGTTGTGGGGTTGCATCCTTGGGGGGAGGGGGGTCAGTAATTTGACCTTGGGGGAGGGGGTCCTTGGTATAAGCTAGCCCCCCCTTATGTACTGTATGTTAGGCTACTTGTCATCCTACATATATATATGGCTTCGACGAGTTGGCGATTCCATGAGTTTATTACCTTATAGGTGAAACTCACTAATAGTCAGAGTACCCCTCATTAATAGTCGTATGAGGTAATGAGTCTCATCTGCAACGTTATTGTCTGTCGCATTACAATACAACCCACGAAGGCCACAGCCCCGCTCCTGTGCCAGGTAAGTCCACTACGGGCTCACCATAGCCCCGTGCTACTTGTACCGCTCCTGTGCCAGGTAAGTCCACTACGGGCTCACTCACTATAGCCCCGTGCTACTTGCACCGCTCCTGTGCCAGGTAAGTCCACTACGGGCTCACCATAGCCCGTGCTACTTGTACCGCTCCTGTGCCAGGTAAGTCCACTACGGGCTCACCATAGCCCCGTGCTACTTGTACCGCTCCTGTGCCAGGTAAGTCCACTACGGGCTCACCATAGCCCGTGCTACTTGTACCGCTCCTGTGCCAGGTAAGTCCACTACGGGCTCACCATAGCCCCGTGCTACTTGTACCGCTCCTGTGCCAGGTAAGTCCACTACGGGCTCACCATAGCCCGTGTTACTTGTACCGCTCCTGTGCCAGGTAAGTCCACTACGGGCTCACCATAGCCCCGTGCTACTTGTACCGCTCCTGTGCCAGGTAAGTCCACTACGGGCTCACCATAGCCCCGTGCTACTTGTACCGCTCCTGTGCCAGGTAAGTCCACTACGGGCTCACTCACTATAGCCCCGTGCTACTTGCACAGCTCCTGTGCCAGGTAAGTCCACTACGGGCTCACCATAGCCCCGTGCTACTTGTACCGCTCCTGTGCCAGGTAAGTCCACTACGGGCTCACTCACTATAGCCCCGTGCTACTTGCACCGCTCCTGTGCCAGGTAAGTCCACTACGGGCTCACCATAGCCCGTGCTACTTACCCCGCTCCTGTGCCAGGTAAGTCCACTACGGGCTCACCATAGCCCGTGCTACTTACCCCGCTCCTGTGCCAGGTAAGTCCACTACGGGCTCACCATAGCCCGTGCTACTTGCCCCGCTCCTGTGCCAGGTAAGTCCACTACGAGCTCACCATAGTCCGTGCTACTTGCCCCGCTCCTGTGCCAGGTAAGTCCACTACGGGCTCACCATAGTCCGTGCTACTTGCCCCGCTCCTGTGCCAGGTAAATCCACTACGGGCTCACCATAGCCCGTGCTACTTGCCCCGCTCCTGTGCCAGGTAAGTCCACTACGGGCTCACCATAGTCCGTGCTACTTGCCCCGCTCCTGTGCCAGGTAAGTCCATGTACAATATATATATATATATATATATATATATATATATATATATATATATATATATATATATATATATATATATATATATATATATATATATATATATTTTTTTTTTGGGGGGGGGGGCTCCGAAACTGTGCCCCAAAACTCGGTTTGCTAAGCAAATTAACATCATAATTAAATTAATAAGCTGATAATATATATTCCGCAACGAAAGCTTTTTCTCAGAGAACACGCTGTATAGTCTCCAGTCAACTGCGCACGTCTATACGAAGGTTGAATAATGTATATCCGTATTGGGCAAGCGTTATACTGGAGGCATGACAGACACCTATATTGCCTTCCAACTCACACTCTGACGATCATGGCTGCACTTTGTTTGATAAATACCTGACGTCAACCTCTTAAGAATGTTTAAATATTTGATTTCGTAAAAAATGAGGGTAATAAGGGTCTATATATAGTTTGTTCATATTTAAGTTCACTTATTAAAAGATATTTCTGAGGTCGATCGAAACAGAATGTGGAAAATAATTTTTGAATACAAAGTAAATGGGAAAGTAATTATAATGAAAATCCNCTAAATGCAGAAGGCCTCGTTTTAGTAATAGAACTTTCCTAAACGCGAGCCTAGCAAAGCCTCGTCTCATCTGGTACAGGACCTAAACCTGTTTCCGCCAGGACTTTATGACGTCATAACACCTGCACAACCAATCAACACGACATTTGATCTCTTAGTTGCGTTAGGTTTAGTTAGGTAAATATTAAATATCAATGACGTAGTCGAGTACAGACTTTTCTCAGGTTTTAGACCCCACTCCACCATACGCTCACACGCCGTGGCAGTACACCATACATGTATTAGAAGATGAATTATGTATTCTAACATATACACCGAGTACGTGTGTATACATTGTTTTTACTTTAGTACTAAACTAAGTTCAAGGGCTTAGAGCTAGAGAAGATTATCTGGAGAGCTAGAGCTAAAAAAGATTATCTGGAAGAGCTTAAGAGCTAGAAAAGATTATCTGAAGAGCTTAAGAGCTAGAAAAGATTATCTGGAAGAGCTTAGAGCTAGAAAAGATTATCTGGAAGAGCTTAGAGAGCTAGAAAAGATTATCTGGAAGAGCTTAAGAGCTAGAAAAGATTATCTGGAAGAGCTTAAGAGCTAGAAAGATTATCTGAAAGCTTAAGAGCTAGAAAAGATTATCTGGAAGAGCTTAAGAGCTAGAAAAGATTATCTGGAAGAGCTTAAGAGCTAGAAAGATTATCTGGAAGAGCTTAGAGCTAGAAAAATTGCGATTGAATTCTAGAAACGTCTAAAAAGTACAAAGAAGAAAATGGTCAATAAAAACAGAGCAAGTGAAAACGTACACAAATTAGATATATTATGAATTATATTTTCTATCTCCCCCCCCAAGACAGACAAGCCTATTGTATTGTACCTTATGTAAGAAACAAAAATATTTGCTTTAAAATATGCCGAATTATGATATTTTTTTCGAATTCTTAACATAAAATGCACTGGAAAAAAAATGTTTAGACAGCGAGACATCTCTGGTGGGGCATTTGGGGCTAACCTCATTCAGCTTTGACATAGGAAACATGTAGAGTATAGGAATATCATAGGTCTGCGGGGGTCGGCTTCAGTGTCACACCCTAAGAAATATCGGCGTCTAGACCCAAAACACGCCCCATGCGATTTACATGGTCAACTCTGAAACATTGGTTGTATTATATCCGTAGACTTAATTAGCTAGTTCAGTTCTCGTTATAAAATGTTTGAACCTATTTACACAGGAGACATCTCCCGTCACGCAGGTGCAGTCGCACCTCCACAGATCTCCAGTATCAGCTCTTGATACTCGTAATGGCTTAAAATGGCCATCGCTTACGGGCTATTCATGCCCGTGCCACCTCTTGGTGGCTTAATCTTTATCAATCCATCAATCTTGGACACATTTACGTCACGCAGGGTGCAGTCACACCTCCACAGATCTCCAGTATCATCTATTGACACTGGTAATGGCTCAAAAGGGCCACCATTTACGGGCTATTCATGCCCGTGCCACCTATTGGGTGGCTTAATCTTTATCAATCAATCAATCTTCCTGTTTAGAGTAGCGTCTACCACGTCGAGGTTTGGTGTCAAGTCTGTTTGAAATACAGTTACGAAAGTGGAATCTGTTAGGCGATAATTATTGTTTGAGTTGCCTAATAAATACCGATAACACACTTGTAAATGATAACAGGTCCGAACTATGCAAGATAGTGTACCAAGGACCGAAAGTACTTGAGATAACGATAACAGGTCACGACTGTTAGCCAGCCCGTTGTCAAGAGTCACAGTTGAAGTGGTTTTTCTAGACCACAAGCGTGCACACCCAAGCAACCCACTCAACCTATAGGTCCCCCTCTCAATCAGTGTAGAACCCAGTGTAGTACTCCCTCTCACCCAGTGTAGTACACCCTCTCACCCAGTGTAGTACACCCTCTCACCCCGTGTAGTGCACCCTCTCACCCAGTGTAGTACACCCTCTCACCCAGTGTAGTACACCCTCTCACCCAGTGTAGTACACCCTCTCACCCAGTGTAGTACTCCCTCTCACCCAGTGTAGTACACCCTCTCACCCAGTGTAGTACCCCCTCTCACCCAGTGTAGTACCCTCTCACCCTGTGTAGTACACCCTCTCACCCAGTGTAGTACTCCCTCTCACCCAGTGTAGTACACCCTCTCACCCAGTGTAGTACACCCTCTCACCCAGTGTAGTACACCCTCTCACCCAGTGTAGTACACCCTCTCACCCAGTGTAGTACCCCCCTCTCACCCAGTGTAGTACACCCTCTCACCCAGTGTAGTACACCCCCTCTCACCCAGTGTAGTACCCCTCTCACCCTGTGTAGTACACCCTCTCACCCTGTGTAGTACACCCTCTCACCCTGTGTAGTACACCCTCTCACCCTGTGTAGTACCCCCTCTCACCCAGTGTAGTACCCCCTCTCACCCAGTGTAGTACCCCCTCTCACCCAGTGTAGTACCCCCTCTCACCCAGTGTAGTACACCCTCTCACCCAGTGTAGTACACCCCCTCTCACCCAGTGTAGTACACCCCTCTCACCCAGTGTAGTACACCCCCTCTCACCCAGTGTAGTACACCCCCTCTCACCCAGTGTAGTACCCCCTCTCACCCTGTGTAGTACTCCCTCTCACCCTGTGTAGTACACCCCTCTCACCCAGTGTAGTACCCCCTCTCACACAGTGTAGTACTCCCTCTCACCCAGTGTAGTACTCCCTCTCACCCAGTGTAGTACACCCTCTCACCCAGTGTAGTACACCCCTCTCACCCAGTGTAGTACTCCCTCTCCTTGATACCTTGAGGATACCTTGAGGTGCTTCCGGGGCTTATCGTCCCCGCGGCCCGGTCATCGACCAGGCCTCCTGGTTGCTGGACTGATCAACCAGGCTGTTGGACGCGGCTGCTCGCAGCCTGACGTATGAGTCACAGCCTGGTTGATCAGGTATCCTTTGGAGGTGCTTATCCAGTTCTCTCTTGAACACTGTGAGGGGTTTGCCAGTTATGTCCCTTATGTGTAGTGGAAGCGTGTTGAACAGTCTCGGGCCTCTGATGTTGATAGAGTTCTCTCTCAGAGTACCAGTTGCACCTCTGCTTTTCAACGGGGGTATTCTGCACATCCTGCCATGTCTTCTGGTCTCATGTGATGTTATTTCTGTGTGCAGGTTTGGGACCAGCCCCTCTAATATTTTCCACGTGTAAATTATTATGTATCTCTCCCGCCTGCGCTCAAGGGAGTACAGATTTAGGCTCTTTAGTCGGTCCCAATAGTTTAGATGTTTTACCGAGTGGATTCTAGCAGTAGAATCTACACTCTCACCCAGTGTAGTACTCCCTCTCACCCAGTGTAGTACACCCTCTCACCCAGTGTAGTACACCCCCTCTCACCCAGTGTAGTACACCCCCTCTCACCCAGTGTAGTACCCCCTCTCACCCAGTGTAGTACACCTCTCACCCAGTGTAGTACACCCTCTCAATCAGTGTAGTACACCCTCTCACCCAGTGTAGTACACCCTCTCACCCAGTGTAGTACACCCCCTCTCACCCAGTGTAGTACACCCCCTCTCACCCAGTGTAGTACACCCTCTCACCCAGTGTAGTACACCCTCTCACCCAGTGTAGTACACCCTCTCACCCAGTGTAGTACTCCCTCTCACCCAGTGTAGTACCCCCTCTCACCCAGTGTAGTACCCCCTCTCACCCAGTGTAGTACCCCTCTCACCCAGTGTAGTACACCCCCTCTCACCCAGTGTAGTACTCCCTCTCACCCAGTGTAGTACACCCTCTCACCCAGTGTAGTACCCCCTCTCACCCAGTGTAGTACTCCCTCTCACCCAGTGTAGTACACCCTCTCACCCAGTGTAGTACTCCCTCTCACCCAGTATAGTACACCCTCTCACCCAGTGTAGTACACCCTCTCACCCAGTGTAGTACTCCCTCTCACCCAGTGTAGTACACCCATCTCACCCAGTATAGTACACCCTCTCACCCAGTGTAGTACTCCCTCTCACCCAGTGTAGTACCCCCTCTCACCCAGTGTAGTACTCCCTCTCACCCAGTATAGTACACCCCTCTCACCCAGTGTAGTACACCCTCTCACCCAGTGTAGTACTCCCTCTCACCCAGTGTAGTACACCCCTCTCACCCAGTATAGTACACCCTCTCACCCAGTGTAGTACTCCCTCTCACCCAGTATAGTACTCCCTCTCACCCAGTGTAGTACACCCATCTCACCCAGTATAGTACACCCCTCTCACCCAGTGTAGTACTCCCTCTCACCCAGTATAGTACCCCCTCTCACCCAGTGTAGTACACCCTCTCACCCAGTATAGTACTCCCTCTCACCCAGTGTAGTACACCCTCTCACCCAGTGTAGTACACCCTCTCACCCAGTGTAGTACTCCCTCTCACCCAGTATAGTACTCCCTCTCACCCAGTGTAGTACACCCTCTCACCCAGTATAGTACCCCTCTCACCCAGTGTAGTACACCCTCTCACCCAGTGTAGTACCCCGTCTCAATTTCTATAACAATAACATTTCTAACCAGTTGTACGAATTCCTGTTCTAAACTGACTTCCCCATTTTTAATCCTTTTGTACCACGCTCTCTTTTTACCTATATGGTTCTTCAAATTCTTTGTTATCCACTTTGGGTCATTATTATTCGATCTATTCAATTTGTGTGGTATACTACGTTCCTGTGCTTTGTTTAGAATATTCTTAAAAAAGTTATATATTGAATCCACATCGAAATCCCCTTTTACGTCACCTATCGCTGGGTTCATGTCTCGCTCCAAGACCGGCCCACACCCCATACCCAAGACCCATACAATTTGACCCAAAAAATTTCTTAGGCTATTAAAATCAGCTTTTCGAAAATCTGGCACTTTAACAGAATTTTCTCCTACAAGGTCTATTCTATTCTATGCTAAATCTGATTTCTTTGTGATCACTGTTCCCTAGCTCACTCCCTATTTCGATGTCATTAATTTGTGTTTCCCTGTTAGTTAACACTAAATCTAAAATATTATTTTCCCGTGTTGGTTCCTTAATGTGTTGCGTAAGAAAGCAATCGTCAATTAATTCTAGAAAATCTTCTGCTTCACTATTCCCTGTTTTGTTCAACCAGTTTATTCCACTCAAATTAAAGTCACCCATGACATAAATACTGTTAGATCTAGATGCTCTAGATATTTCATCCCATAGATGCTTTGCTTCCATTCTGTCTAAATTTGGTGGCCTATATATAACTCCTATTATAATATTATTTGCTTTTTTGTTTAATTCTATCCAAATAGTTCGTGTGGGGCTCAGTTTTGATTCCCTCTTTGAGACTACATTTCAAATTGTCCCTAACATATATGGCTACTCCCCCTCCTCGTCTAATATATCGATCTGTGTGAAATAGTTTAAATCCATTTATTTGATATTCAGCTAATAGTTCTCTATTATCTACATTCATCCACGTTTCGGTAAGTGCAATAATATCTATTTTCTCTGTGCAGACAAGAGCATTTAATTCGTTAATTTTATTTCTTAGACTTCTACTGTTAGTGTAATATATCCTAAGTGAATTGTTATTTTGAGGCCCTTCTCTTTCCCTGATCATTTTGCCAATTCCTTTCTCCCACAAACACATACTTTTATTACCTCCTTCCTCCAAATCAGTTCCCATACTACTATCTACTAACAGTTTAAAAACCTCGTTTGTTTAAACCCAAACAAACGCCTCTAAGCACTGGTCCCAACGAGTTCGCAACAACAACCCCAGCTCTCGATAGATGCACCCCATCACGAGCATGATTGATTGATGAAGATTAAGCCACCCAAAAGGTGGCACGGGCATGAATAGCCCGTAAGTGGTGGCCCTTTTGAGCCATTACCAGTATCAAGAGATGATACTGGAGATCTGTGGAGGCGCAACTGCGCCCTGCGTGACGGGAGATGTCTCCCGGACCAAATGGTGACCAAATGGTGCATCACGAGCATACATTTAATTTCTTATATAGAAGTGTTCCCAGTTGTCTATGAAAGATATTGCTTTTGATTTGCAATATCTTTCCAGCCGGCAATTGACACCAAGTGCCCTCGACATCCATTCATTTCTTGGAAGAAAGGGAGTGGGAAATTTATTTAATCATTTTATGCTGAGATAGTTACTATGTGAATTCAAATTATGTTAATCATAATATACAATATATAATATAATTGCAATATGATAATTATAATTGATAATAAATTACAATATAATTATCATTATATTGTAATGTGTAACTCACTATAAAATTCCAATATAATTATCATTATATTGTAAATACACAATAATAATTACCATTATTGATAATCATTACATTTATCGGCTACCTTACGGATCTGCCCGAAACGCTATGCGTGTTCAGGCGATGAGTCACAATAACGTGGCTAAAGTATGTTGACCAGACCACACACTAGAAGGTGAAGGGACGACGACGTTTCGGTCCGTCCTGGACCATTCTCAAGTCGATTCGATTGGGGCGAATCGAATAAAGCCACTAACACTATGCGTGTTAGTGGCTTTACAAGAATGTACCACTTAATTACCAATGTATATGCTTTCACAACCCATTTTACCTTCTTATAAATAAATAAATTCAAGCTGGTGTGCATTTATTTAGAGAGAGAGAAGGGGGTGGTGGCGTAGGGCGAGGGGGACTAGCTGGGGTGGGGGGATTCAGGTGAGGGGCGGAGACATGATAACGGTATACATTATACATTACTGTTTGTTCACGCCAGGAGATAGTGGACTCTTCCTCGATAAGCATCTAGCACAGGGAACACCCTAGTGTAAGTATCTAGCACAGGGAACACCCTAGTGTAAGTATCTAGCACAGGGAAGACCCTAGTGTAAGTATCTAACACAGGGAAGACCCTAGTGTAAGTATCTAGCACAGGGAAGACCCTAGTGTAAGTATCTAACACAGGGAAGACCCTAGTGTAAGTATCTAACACAGGGAAGACCCTAGTGTAAGTATCTAGCACAGGGAACACCCTAGTGTAAGTATCTAACACAGGGAACACCCTAGTGTAAGTATCTAACACAGGGAACACCCTAGTGTAAGTATCTAACACAGGGAACACCCTAGTGTAAGTATCTAACACAGGGAACACCCTAGTGTAAGTATCTAACACAGGGAACACCCTAGTGTAAGTATCTAACACAGGGAAGACCCTAGTGTAAGTATCTAGCACAGGGAACACCCTAGTGTAAGTATCTAGCACAGGGAAGACCCTAGTGTAAGTATCTAACACAGGGAAGACCCTAGTGTAAGTATCTAGCACAGGGAACACCCTAGTGTAAGTATCTAACACAGGGAACACCCTAGTGTAAGTATCTAACACAAGGAAGACCTAGTGTAAGTATCTAACACAGGGAACACCCTAGTGTAAGTATCTAACACAGGGAACACCCTAGTGTAAGTATCTAACACAGGGAACACCCTAGTGTAAGTATCTAACACATAAGGACAATGTTAACTGCAGGAAGTTGGCCCATACGAGGTAGTTCCTAGTTACAACCACCCAATCCCACTCATATACATGTCCAACCCAGGCTTGAAACAATCGAGGGACCCCACCTCCACCTAGCAAGTTCCTAAGGTAAAGTGATTAGACCGAGACACCGGTATTCTTTTGCCTTTAATTACCATTTCATTTACCTGTATATAATTTGCAGCAAAAGGCAAATATGACGCACGTAATAGAACATAAGAACAAAGGCAACTGCAGAAGGCCTATTGGCCCATACGAGGCAGCTCCTATCTATAACCACCCAATCCCACTCATATACATGTCCAACCCGCGCTTGAAACAATCGAGGGATCCCACCTCCACCACGTTACGCGGCAATTGGTTCCACAAATCAACAACCCTTTTACCGAACCAGTATTTACCCAAGTCTTTCCTAAATCTAAACTTATCCAATTTATACCCATTGTTTCGTGTTCTGTCTTGTGTTGATACTTTTAATACCCCTATTAATATCCCCTTTGTTATGTCCATTCATCCACTTGTAAACCTCTATCATGTCACCCCTAACTCTTCGCCTTTCCAGTGAATGCAATTTAAGCTTTATTAATCTTTCTTCATATGAAAGATTTCTAATTTGGGGAATTAAATTTGTCATCCTACGCTGGACACGTTCAAGTGAATTTATATCCATTCTATAGTACGGCGACCAAAACTGAACTGCATAATCTAAATGGGGCCTAACCAGAGCAAGATATAGTTTTTTTTTTTTTTTGCAGGGATATTCCTGCGCGGGCCCTAAGCCTCTGGCTGGCCCACTAAGTGTTGAAGAAATCCCAGTGTCCTATTTGCCTTATTGCGAATATTCATGCATTGATCCTTTTGTTTTAGATTCTTACTTATCATAACTCCCAGATCCCTTTCGCAATCTCAACACCATCTAGTTCGTATCTTGTAACTCTATCATCATTACCTAGCCTCAAAACTTTACATTTATTAGCATTAAACTGCATCTGCCAGTCTTTTGACCATTTCAAAACCCTATTTAGACCATGTTGTGTTACTGTTGACTATGGCGCGCCTGGGAACACTGCGCAGATGTTGGAACCTCACACGTCTATTAAGGTACCAGGTAATTTTGTTCCATCAATCAGCAACCGTGGAAAGCGATGTTTCACATCAAATCAACACCAAAGTTTAGATTTAGGAAAGACTTGGGTAAATACTGGTTCAGTAACAGGGTTGTTGATTTGTGGAACCAATTGCCGCATAACATTGTGGAGGTGGGGTCCCTCGATTGTTTCAAGCATGGGTTGGACATGTATATGAGTGGGATTGGGTGGTTATAAATAGGAGCTGCCTCGTATGGGCCAATAGGCCTTCTGCAGCTGCCTTTGTTCTTATGTTCTTCTTATGTTCAAACAAATGCTTAAGACACTCACCTGATTTAAAGAGATCATTGTTGTTCCAGTAGCCTAAAGTGCGGTTTTCTTAATTATACTTCCTTCAATATATTCCTTGGGACTTTTCCGTCCCTCCCAATTTATAGCTTGCGTTTCAGACGTATCTTGAAGGTTCATACGACTTCCCCTACAAACATCCAAAGTCTTTCAAATGTCACAGTGATATAATGCCGAAGATTTTTTGTTCATCCACACGCGATGAGAGCGATGCTTGATCCTACCGGGACGGTGTCCAGGGGTCGACTGGTGGTATCCTGGCCTGAGAGTGGACCCAGAATCCCATCTCGGAGCCAATCATTATTGACAGACACGCGCCGTCAATGGTATAAAGCTCTACGGACACCTCACCTCGGGTTATGTCATTAGGCTTCCATGATGTTGCATGGAAATGAGAATAAAGAGCTTTTATAGGTCCATACTTTTGTTGGTCCATACTAGACAGCCTCTGTTTATAGCCACCCAAATAGTGAGTTCGTATAAATGGAGTCCGAGTAAGTGAGTGTGCCCCGGGTTTTCTTTTTGGTCCTCTGATGTTTACCGTACATACATATTATGTATGTACCATACCATACCATGCCATACATACATACATACATACATACATACATACATACATACATACATATTGATAAGAACTAACTGCAGACATACAAAAATAATATTATAAAACATTCAAAAGTGTAAAATCGCTGCAGGACGATGCTTTCAAATTGAATAAGACTGGCAGATGCAGTTTAATGATGGAAAATGTGAGATTCTGGTCTCGGGTAAGAATAAAATAGTTCCCAGATACCATGTTGTTGTTTCAGATTCAGCTACTCGGAACACAGAGTTCCAGCAGTACAGGCTATGGTGAGCCCGTAGTGGATTTTCCCAGATACCTGCTCGACAATGATCTTGGAGTGATGATTAGTAAGGACCGTGCACTTGCCATTTCCTGTTTCGATTAAGGTAGACTAAACAAGCTGGAGAATGTGCAAAACGAACTCATGCGAATAATTTTAGGATGTCCAAGAAATGTTATGTTTGAGATAATGAGGATGGAAGTGAACTTACAAAATATTTGGGATATAAATTCTGAGATAGATGTAGCCTCGGGGATTCGACTATGAAAGGCGAGGGAGCTGATGAATCAATCCTCTTTGATCAACGGGGGAAAGAAATTAACAATGTATTTTAATGTATAACAACACATGATTTGTGAGAAATATATTTTGTTACAATTACTGGCCATTTCATACCTGTGCCCCCCTTGGGTGGCTTTAGCTCCTCTATCAACCATCATCAGTCAATCTTTCTGTTACAAAATATAATGTCTT
>WNGS01009202.1:15973053-16041171 GCA_020271785.1 Procambarus virginalis
TTAAGGATTCAGTGATAATTAGGGGTAATTAAAGGATAAGGGGGGGCACACTTGAAGTTGTGAATGAGTGAGTGCTGTTATGGGAGAACAGTGTTGAACTTGAGCTTGTGGGAATACGTGTCCGGTGCAATTAATTGTCCGTGTGACAATTAATTGACCACTCTAGCTAATTATGTATTAGCATTCTCATCATGAATTCACGTAGTGGGAGAGGATCTGTCAGAGTCTGTCAGTGATAGTGCTAACGTCAGTTGCTCGAGACTAACTGCCTTTCAGGGTTGGGGCAATTAGTGGCTCATGATAATTAGTGGAGTAATTAACGTGGGAGTCTTGAGGACTCAGATGACTCGGTAAAGCGAGGTCATGGGGTTAGCATAATACGTTATATTAATCATATTCTGTCTGGTGACAGTGGATTAAGTTGCACTCATTGTTAATTAGGGTAATTAACTCCTCTCCGTGAATTCACAGTGTTTGATGAGACCTGCTTAGGCAGTGCGGAGTGAGACGTATTTATGTATGATTAATTATCGGTCCTGGTGACAGTTAATTAATTGCTCAAGGCTAATTAGGGTAATTAGCACTCATTAGTAAGTAAACGTAATTAGTGATACACAGACTGTTGAGAAGCCACCCACTTGGGGTAGGCTTAGTTAACGTAACTCAATTGGGATGTAATTAGTGGTCCGTTTGACCTTAATTAAGAATTACTCACTGAATACTTGCAAGGAGTCAAGTGTGATGTAATTTAAGATTTGAGTTATTGTGACAAGAGGACTTGTGTTAACGTAGAGTACTATCATGTTGTGTCTAGCGTGAGACACTTGTTTGTGATTAAAGTAGTACTTGTTGCTGACTGCTGTGATCAGTCAATTTCCATCATTATTCACATAATCAATGTTGCATTGATTAAGGCAATTTCTTTTGGTTATCGTCTAGTGACGAGGGTAAAGTAACTTAGGGATGAGTGGAGCTGTGTCCCAGAATCCCACCTTGCCTGACTGTGTTCACTTTAGTTGTGATAGGGTGAGTCACTGTTAGACTACCCACCTGATTACGGGGGTCGCTCCTGTTGGACTGGAGGACCTTAAGCTTGTGATTAGAGTAGTTGCCACTAGGAAGTCGTGTCACTATTGATTGCTTGCTTGTGTCATCAGTGGACGAATGTTCAGTTAGTTCATGTTGTCAGCCCGAAGTGTCAGCAGGATGGAGCCTGCTGTCATTTCTCGAGGGGCTGTGAATAGCTGTGTTGCAAATGCCACTGGTTGGACTGTAACGTAATTAAATCACACGCTGTGGTGTAACTTAGTCTGTGATATTTTCTTTGAGTTGCAATATTGCGTCATCAGTGGGCACACCTGTGTTCAGGTTAGTTCAGTATGCAGCCACACAGCAAGGGTTGCTATTTAGCTGTTGGTTATGGTGCCACTGGATGGACATTAACGTAAAGATTAATTTGAGGAAGGGTGCTGAGTTGCCAGTGAACCCATTAGTTATTGATGTCATTGAAAGGCTACTGATTTGATTGCATTGCAACCGCTATTGCAGGTGTAGACTGCACTGAGGCGGAGCGTAGAACAGTTAGGAGGTTACTGGAGACGTGTTCCAGAACTCACTGTGTCATTTGTTGTAATTGTGATTATAGATCTGTTAGTTCTTGCTTGCGTGTTGATTCCTCTGTGGGCACGCTTATGTTCGAGTAACGTCATTGACATTCTTGTTTTGTTTAATGTAGTAGTCTAGTCTCTTGTTATAATAAATGTTATTTGTTAACAGTCTTTGATGTCAACCTTCAACTATTCTGTACCACTCCCATTGTTCTGATATATATTTGATATTGTTGTTTTAAATCTTTGATATGACGGCTGCGCTCTTGGAATTCGAATTCCAATTCATAGCGCCACACACAAAATAAAATTTGATTGTGAGAACCCGTCGGTTACCCTTTATGGTTTTAACGTCATGTTTAACTAGGAGGAACCAGCGGCCTATTGTGGACAGGTTTTCACCCCTGCTGGTGGAAGCCTGGCGGTTTGCTCCCGCTTCTCCTTTTTCTACTGGACTCATGCTTAACTGCCAAGAGCAGCCTTTAAATGTAGTCCACCTCCTAAGGGAGGTAGGCGTAGTAGAGAAAAATCTCACACTGTATTTTATTGTAATACAGTATATATTATCCATATTGCATTAAAAGTTTCTTCTGAGTATTTATAGATAATGATGCCACTATCTTAATTTATTTCTATATAAATGCTTGAAAATAAATGCCTTTAAAGGGAATATAGAAATACTTTATTTTTTTTCCAAGCCATTCATTCAAAATCTTTATTAAAATATAATTAAACATTATATTTATTAAAAGATAATTAAACATTATACTGTATTTTAAAATATTAATTGATGGACATGCTATGAATAAATCATTTATCTCATGATAGTGTAGAAAAATATTGTAAAATGTATTGTAGTCAAACTCCATGCACAAAAAGTAATACATACAGTATTTACTCTGTACACTATGCTACAGACTCTGGTATAAGGAAGTCTCTGTACACTATGCTACAGACTCTGGTAAGGAAGTCTCTTAGGAATACAATTCTGTCATAACACCATCTATCATTCTGCTATACAATTAGCTGCAAAATCCAGTCTAGTAAATTATAGAAATATCTTAAGAATAAAATAACAATTACATCAAGTCATAAATCATAATACTGTACTGAAGTTTCAAATATTAAACTTTGTCAGCATTTTAATGACTTGTTCCTATATTATGTACCAGTACAACAATTTAGTTCTTGACATTTCAAGGCTGATAACTTTCCAACACTTGTACTTTCCATATTCATGGTGTATTATGGTTCCTATAAGGAAAGGGAAGTAGGGAAGAATGTGTTCTTAGTAGGGAAGAATGTGTGAACTATAGGGAAATACTTTACTTAGTATCAAAGAAAAAAAGTGTATGCAAGGGTGCAATTGAGATAATTAGAAATAATTGAATGAGGATAGAAAAGGAAATGGAGCGTTTAGGATTGGGGTGGGGTTGAACAGAACAAGTTTTTACGTTAAGAATGGTGGTCGAATGTTTTCAACATTTCATTGTCACATCAACGTCATGTGCCCAGATTTGCCAAGGGAAAAGAAGCGTGGAATAATATATTAAAGGCAGGATGAGGGGAAAGGAGTTTAGAGTGCTTGAAATAGTGAAAAGTGTGATAACAGAAATCTGTTGAGAATTTCTACTGTGCCCATCACTGATGGATAGCCCTCAGAAAGGTTTAAGGCATTGATGCTATATATATTAGATATAATACTGTCTATTCTACTAGAATGTATGTTTTACACATAGCATACTGTAGTTTGGGTTAGGAGAGGAAGGGAATCTTGAAACTTCCATTTTACATCTGGGGCGTGATATTGTATAAAGCTGAGTGTGGATTCTGTTTGTCAGCTTTCAGTAAATATTTCTCATTACAGTATACTGTACTACAGTATACAGTATACTGTACTCTGTCAATTTGTAAGGTTTAAGAGCTGCAAAAATTGTGAGAAAAAACTCATTGACGAACCAAATGTTTGAACAGAAAGACGCGACATTCAGAGGTGTGTGCTCCACATACTGCTGCTTTAAAATAACAACACAGACAACAGCATATTGATTTGTAATTTGTGTTAAATGGAAAATTATATGTTAACATCAGCTGAGCTTAAGTATTGTATGGGATATACTCTACAGTAAATGTATGCCAAATATTGCAGCAATATATTATGTTGAAGTGTATATATCACAGATTTTTTTATAAAAATTCTTTATTAAAAATATGCTATAGTATTATAAATCACATTTTATGTTTGTTAACCTTACGGGCTATTCATGCCCGTGCCACCTCTTGGGTGGCTAATCTTTATCAATCAATCATCGTTTGTGACAACTTGACAATTTAATTCCTAGATGAGCAAAATATAATGATGAACGTCGTAATGAAACGTAAGTACAGTACTAATCACAGTTCTGGCAATAGAAAAATACTGTATACCAAATTACTGTACATATGGAATGCATGAGACAATAAATTGAACATAGATGTATGTGTGCATGAAGACATGCGGACACATTGTGACAATAGACTGCATGACTTTCATCGGCATGAGCTGGGTAAAGAGCATTTATTCTTAATCTTTTAGTGCTCATGGATTCTTGTCATGGCTTTTTACCTTAAAGGTATATACCAAATAAATTGCTAGGAAAACCCAGGGCAAAATTCCAGCAATAATGAGCAGGATAAGCTTGGTGCGCGGCCACCACGGTGCGTTGCGAGGTAGGAGACGCAGCCCATATTGAAGTTTGATTTCCTGTTTTATTATCTTGACCTCGCTCCCATTTTCTGAGCAGCCGGATAGATCTTCATATCTGTAAGAGAGTAAGATCCGTGGGTGACTGGTAGAATCATAGGTAAAATAATTTAACCATAAAACAACCATCATTTTAGCCCAAGACGAGACATTCTAACCTCGAACAATTATGTCTGACGTGAAAAAGGTAGGCAGCTAAAACTAATTAGAATGTTGTTAATTCAAACATGGAGAATTAACCAATACGTAAGATTTTACATGAATTATTTGGAGAGATTGAATTAAAAGAGGATGATAGAATGCTCATCACAAGAGGATTAAAAAAGCAGAACACATGCTTTTGTTGTTGTTGATAAGATGTTGTGTTGATTTAGGGGTGACAGTGGAATTATTTCAGGTACACGAATTGTTTTCATTAGACTGCAATCCACACAGATGGCAAAATCTAAGACACTCATCATAACATATAGCTAACAGTGTAAACAGATCCTTTTACTGTATAGTATACATTTATTTACCATTGACCATGTCGTCGTCCCTTCACCTTCTAGTGTGTGGTCTGGTCAACATACTTTAGCCACATTATTGTGACTCTTCGCCTGCATTTATTTACAACATTTTTGACATAAGAGTTTTCATTTACCAGTCTCCGTGGTGTAGTACCAGTCTCCGTGGTGTAGTACCAGTCTCCGTGGTGTAGTGCCTGGCGTTCCGCGAGCGCTTTGTCATGGGTTCGTATCCTGGCCGGGGAGGATTTACTGGGTGCAAATCCTTAACTGTAGCCTCTGTTTAACTCAACAGTAAAATGAGTACTTGGTTGTAACAAATATTCTTCTCAGCGGAGATCGTATTCCAGGGACCTGCCTGAAACGCTACGCGTACTAGTGGCTACACAAGAATGTAACAACTCTTGTATATATCTCAAAACAAAACAAAAATTAATTAAATACATGCTCTATTTTTTATAAAACATGCACTCAGTTCATGCTTACTTGTTCATTTTATTACAGAACCAAGGAAAAGACTATTTTTAGTACACACATTGTGATAATGTTGACACTATCTGTTGAGCGCACTCGACCCCAATTCTTTTAGGAGGGGGAAAGAGAGGGTGTTGATGATGATGTCAACGCCATCTGTTGAAGGCACCAAACTCCATTTTCTGTTCCCTGGTGGAAGGCTGTGATCTTATTGACACCTGTGTAGTTTCCTTCTTATTATTTATCTTTTACTCCTCAGAAGTGATGTGGAGGATACTTTGGTCGACAGAAATCGTGTTCCAGTGGGACCACGTGGCCGAGTCGGTGTAGACTGTGATTTGTCTGTTATACTTAGTGAAGTATTATTGTTCCTTATTCCGACTTTTACCCAGTTATTCATGCCTCCATCCTTGCCCGTTGGCAGCGTTGTTGGTCTTCTGTTATTGGTAACAAACTGTACTCTCAAGAGTCGTGTGTCCCAGTGGCCTTCCTCCTGCCACCGTAACCGACGGTGGGAAACGGCTCTGGCTAGGTTATGTCTTGGCCATACCCGTTGAACTCACGGACACTCAATGGAGCACCGCCCTGCTCCTTATTGTCCAAATTGCATTGTCCATCTTACGGCCGTACATATCCTTGTTGAATGTCCTGACTTCCAGGGCGAGCGTGTGTCTTGTTTTCCGACTGTCCCCCACGGTCGTTTGTTCCTCGATAGAACTCTTGGCGACTCTGATACTTCTGATATCGTTCGCCTTATGCGTTTTTGTTCTCGTATTGGCATCCTTGGTGATATTTAGCGCCCTCTGATTATTCCGCACATTTGATGGTGCTACATAGCCCTCCCGGTTTGGTGCCTTCTATTGATAATTACTTACTTAGTGAAGTATTAGTGATTAGACCAATGTATCCCGGGATGGCAAAGTTGAGTTATGAGATGGAATTAATGTCAGGCTGTTAAGGCTTGTTATAATTGAAGCCTGTGTGGAAACCTCTGCCAGAGTGTTGCTAGAAGTGGAATGGAGTTTCGACACCGTGACGTTACTGTAGAAGACTGGGCCATGATTTACTGAGAAAGGTGAATTCTCCAGTGTGAGTCTATAAGACACACTTAAGAGGGAATCTTGAGTGGTGTACCATAGAAGTGGACTCGCCGGGAAAGATGATTGCAGAAGTTGTATTAAATTGTCCTGTGTGATTGTGGCACCTGCTGTGTTGTACATAAGTATATATAAGAAGAACACGTGTTGGTGGTTTTCTGTTTAGTATTGTTTAACCCCCCCCCCCTCTCCATTCCTGTTAGACTATTACTGCCAGTTCTTAATAACATATGGCATAGGGTGGATCGGTTGTCATCGGGAGGATAAATCCTTCATGCAAACTGCACTTTCTATCAAGAAGAAGGGTTGGATCGAGTAAGAAGAGCCCCACAAAGTTTGATTTGAAAAGAACCCGGTTACTGGCTAAGTGACGCCGTAACACAGGCACTCTCACACGTGTGTACAACACATGCACGCAAACATGCATGGACACATTACTAAAAAAATATTATAACATTCACTTTCGCAAACAGTGGTACACGGGTGGAATAAGTAATGTGAGAAGACCAAAACCGTCCATAGTTTCAAAGCGTTATATGACAGTGCTGGGAAGACGAGACACACACACACTGAGTGGAAAAAATGCTCATGTGGGTCGTAGTCTTAAGAGCCCAGGTTCAATTCCCGGCCAAGGCAGAAACAAATGGGACAGTTTCATTCACACTAATACATCTGTTCACCTAGCAGTAAATGAGTACCTGGGAGTTAGACAGCTGCCACGGGCTGCTTCCTGGGGATGTATGTGTGCATGTATTAGAAAATATATATGTAATAGAGGAAAATACGTTGGTTAGAAAGGCGGGGTCCAAGAGCTGATAGCTCTATTCTGCAGGCACAAACAGTAAATACATTATTTTAAATGAAAGTATACCTGTAATGTATATTTGTTATATCTGAGAACGTAACCCCTACTTTCCAATATTATTTAAACACACAGAAATCACAATAGCGTGATGCATCAAATGTACGAATTTGATTAAGGCGGCGTCTGGGATTCTCTCGGACGCAGGTTCGAACCTCGTCACGGCCCTTGTGGATTTGTTCATTTAGTTTAAACGTTTTTCTATAAGAGGCGTGTTCCAGGAAGATAACCTGTGTTACTATTTCGTATCCTGGCCGGAAAAAGACTTACTGGGCGCAAATCCTTAACTGTAGCCTCTGTAACTCAAAAGTAATATGGGTACTTGGTTGTTAAACGATTTTTCGCTGACCGTAGGATTAAGGACTTGCCCGAAACGCTACGCGTACTAGTTGCTGTACAAGAAGGTAAGAACTCTTGTATATATAAATAAACTATAGCCGTACAGGATCGATTCCCTTTGAGATGTATTTTTTCTTGTCTCAATAAACATACTTGAACATGCCTGCGTTTTTTGTAACTAGCTCATCAAGATTGTAACTTGCTTAGCTAAATGAATTGTGGGGCTCAGTCCCAGAGCCCCTTATGTGCCTCTGTAACCCTTTCCACTACCGCCCACGGGATGGGTATGGGGTGCATAATAAATGAACTAAACTAAAAAACTAACTAACATACCTGCGTGCCTTCCACGGCTTGAGCGATGAGAGGAAAGATGTTTGGTGTTGGGAGTTGGCACCGGCGTGGGCGTGGGTATGACACAAGGTAGAGGGCGTGAGGACAACTGTACTGGTCTTGCCATACAAGTGTTGGCAAGCCTGGCACACAGGCACCTGCGGAGATCACCTTAAGTTAAACCTTGATACATTTAATATTTTTTTATATATAAATTGTAAATTGACATATGTAATATGTCAATTCCAAGCTGACAAATATAATTAGATTTGTAGTCTAATACTGTACAAAATAGACGAAGAAACTGACATAAGCGCAAACAGACACAAATTAAGTGACACGTGGAATAGGAGAAATCGGTCATATACAAATTATTTAAAAAGGCTCTAAAGAACTCTGGTGAAGAAGAGAGATCTTGGGGGGTGGTTCTGGATAGAAAACTGTCACCTGACCACCACATAAAGAACCTTGTGCGAGGAGCCTATGCTGTGTAAATCCACATCTGCACATGTTCAATGGACAATAACTTTAATTCCTTCATCGGGGACAGGAAGCCTGTAATTAGGCTTATCGAGGTGCCCCTTAGATCAACTATTAACCTTCCGCAGGATACCACCCACAAGTTAACTAGACATATTTCATTGTTAGATGAACTGGTGCATGAGGTGAAAGGAAACATGCCCAGACGTTTCTGTCCTCACCGGGAATTGAACTCGGTCCCCTCGGTTCTGAACCGAGAAACTTGCACTACCATGCTACAGGACTTGCCCAGAACCCTGCTTAAGGGAGTAGGGTCTAAAACCTGAGAACATTATGTACCCTTTAAGTCACTGCTACTCCATGTAAACAAGAGTAAACCTAATTACGTAGCCTAACCCAACATATTCTAAACTAACTTAACGAAAATAGGAGATAAAATGTTTTATATATAGTGTGCACGAAGGTTAGGAGAGGACACTTTAGAACGACAGTTTCTTGACGTTGGGAAACCTTAGGTTGACGAGCTGCATCATTAATTATCTATTTATTGTACTTGTCTGCTATTTTTTTGTAACTTTTTTCAAATTTTGTTAGCTTACTTCTCTTGTGGTATTAGATGTATACCCATTCAAACCTTTAAATTTGTTCACATTTTAAGTTTTGCCCGAAACGCCTTGCGTAATAGTGGCATCATTAGTATGTGTAACTCTTGTCCCACAATTGTAAATTACTCTTATGGTCTTTGTACACACATTCTTTGAATAAAAAAATTTGAATGTGAACAATGTTCACGAAGATGCTACAGGTTTTGGCTCCTCATTCATATTGAAAAGTTTTCTAAAGTGTGCTCTTCCATATAATTATTCATCAGTTATAATATCATTTTTACAAATACATATTTTAAACGTTTAGTTAAAAAACTGAAAGAATTCACACATACCACGCTGCCATGTTGATTGGCTGTCTGGCTGACGTCACCAGTCTCCCCATGATTGGCTGTCTGGCTGATGTCTCCAATCTCGTGATTGGTTGTCTGGCTGATGTCACCAGTCTCCCCATGATTGGCTGTCTGGCTGATGTCACCAATCTCGCCATGATGACTGTCTGGCTGATGTCTCCAATCTCCCCATGATTGGCTGTCTGGCTGATGTCACCAATCTCCCCATGATTGGCTGTCTGGCGGATGTGGCCAATCTCGCCATGACTTTCATTTATTGTTGTGAATAATGAGCCGTTTTTTGGGTCATCTTGCACCGAGAGGCTTTGGCGAGTCTTGGATTTCAATTCTTCCGTTTGTTCCATTACCGGTTTGGCTATTTCAATATTTCTCGTTGGGTTATCAGTACACTGAAAATCCTTCGCGCATGTTTCATTTTCCAAAATAACTTGAACTGGATTAACGTCAGTAGTTAGGCAGTCTGATCCCGAATGAGCCATTATCCAGGCCTAATTTATCATTTATTCTCAGTTTAGTTTTAGTTTTTTTACGTATATATATTCATGGTGACATTAATTTAACAGTTGCAAAGCCCTAACTTTGTTAGCATAACACTCGAAAAAATAATTCAATATTTCTACTCGGATGCTCTTTAGTTCGATCATGTTAGATCATGTCCAGATTCAGCAGTGTGAAGAAGATAGCACACCAGGCTACGAAGGCCAAGCCAAGGGCTAAGAGCAGCCAACCCTTTGGTTGCACCCAAGACAGAAGTTCAACCTGCAAGAAATGAATTAAACAATACATTTTGCACTTTTTGTATGTTATATATTTTAAATAACATCTCTTATAATTTCACAAGTAAATATAAGCAATTATCAATAGAAACAACTTGCCCAGTAAAGCTATATATTTAGCTGACATCACAAGTATAAATGTATACTTTATACTTGGGATGCTCCCGGACGCAGGTTCGAATCCTCGTCACGGCCCTTGTGGATTTGTTCAAGTATAAATGTATTTTAAATTTGGTTTCGCACAAAGGCTACAACAGTAGTGTCTGCTGCGCTCAATAACACATACAGGTTCACTGTTTGGCCTCCATGCTAAATTGTAGTAATCTAGTTCAAGCTAACAGCGCCGGATAACAAAATGATCACCCCCCCCCCCACACACACACAGTGCAAGACACCAGCTGGACAGGAGTCGTCAAGAATTTACACAACCCCGTACGAAACCTATATATCTTCCCTTAATCATGGCGGCTTTGTTTATATTTATTAAACAGTTTTACGAGGGCTTACATTTTGTTTATAACACTAATAACCTTGGGTTGTGAAGTTTCAAAGCTCGTAAAATGTTTTATAAATATAAACAACGTCACCATGATCAAGGAAAGATGTACAGGTTTCTGAATGTTGCAAGTTGTTGCGTAGATGTTTGATGAATCCTGATTATTACATCACAACACGCTCATTGACCCATATAGTGCACTCATAACTTATTGGACCCGAGTTCGATTCCCGGACAGGGAGAAACGTTTCCTGACACGTGATGCCTCTACCAAGCAGTGAGTTAGTCAACTGTTGTGGGTTGCATCCCGTAGGGGAAGGTAAGTCTTTGACCTGGGCCCTGTAGGTGAGGGAGGGGGGTTAGACATCGATGCCTCTTACAATGGGAAACAAATTATTAACAATTATTACCTCTTACAATGGGAAACAAATTCAATAATAGAATGCTGTAAAAAAATAAAAAAAAAAGAGTGGTGCCCAACCACTTTGATCATCGGGGATTGAACGCCAACCCTGCAAGAACTTGCCGACAAGTTTATAAACAGACTTTCAGGTACATCAGTATATAAAAAAAAAATATACATATTCTGCTTTCTCGAACAGCACAATTAAGGAACATTGAACAAGAAATCATTTCAGCGTTAGGCATCCAGTCAAAATCCTCCTCCCCCCCCCACCCTCCAAAAGGATTAACGGCATCATAGTACAAGCATCGGACACAATGCTATGAAGCAAATCTTCTTTAAAATACAACATATCAATAGTTCAAACCCAGGAATAGTAGCGACTATAATCTGAAGAGAGCGCACCAGTGCAAAAGACATGTGGGGGCAGCAAGCCGGCACAGGCTGCAGAACGCGCTTACCTTGGACTTAGGCTTGGCAGGGGACGATGATCCACATGCACAAGTGTTCTGATTCTCCTCGCAGGTGCACGTGGCCCGAGGGTGCGACAAGTCCACCTGGAGAACACGCGCGAGTCATTATTGTATCTCAAATGAGGACAAGTAACCAAGCCTGAGGTAGCATATAGCGAGATAGTATAAACTATATGGGGCAACTAGGATAGTACTCTACGTAGGGATAGAATAGTAAATGTGGAAGCAGGTTAATAGCCACGTGGGGGGAATAGGATAGTAAACTATGTAGAGAATCGGTCTGTAAACCACGTGAGTAGGATAGTAAACTACATGGGGGGGAGTAGGATAGTAAACCACGTGAGTTTAATTTAGCATATTTTAAGTGTACTGGCGGTTACTTCTTGGGAGGCAGTATGTGCACACAGTGAGTCAATAACCTGGCTGCATATTAAACAGTCCCCCGCCCCATCTCTGGACATGCACCAGGGTGCACCGTGACGTCTCTTGCTTCCTGTGTCACCAGAGGCGTTGGGTGTCTAATATATGCCTGCTGCTCCCTGGGAGTCTTGCGTTTGTAATAGCCTATGCTAAAGAAATGGGGGGAGGAGGAATACTTCGTCTGGGGGCATCCTTTTAATAGAAAGTTGTGTAAATGGGTCGGGCAGTATATTGAAGAGTGTGACTACTTGGGGAGGAGCTGGACAGTACCCACTGAGCGGGTCAGTAGGCCTGCCTGAGAAACAAGATAGTAGGCCTATCAAGGGACTTGGAAAGTACCTGGTGAGTGAATGGCGCGGCTGGGTATATACTTTGGTCTGGGTCGGAGGTGGAACAGTGTCCTTCCTTCTGATATCCTTCGTTTTCCATCTGTAAAAATAATAGTTAAGTTTAGCATGTGTTTTCCAAAGTGTGAAAATTAATTGTCGTGGCTTGGAACACTATTTTAAATAAGCGATAGGCTATAGTAGTTTTAAAATATTATATTTTTTATGGCGAATGGCGATAACCTAAGTAGAGTCTCTGCAGAGATGCGTTCCTAAACCCGTGATGGTCTTGGAGGCCTTGAGACATCTTGCAAGAAAGGCTCCTAGCAGTGCTAACGTGAGGTAGCCTAAGGTACAGATACGTAGCCTAAGCTGGAAGCGGCTCCAACAACCTCTATGAGGATATCGATAACATAATGGAATGGACTCGCAAATCCTTGTTAGGATACTTTCTGATAGAGAAAAAGTATATAGGTAATGTCGTTCCAGAGTACCCAAACTGGGTACTGAGGATCGTCTACCTGATAGTATGCCGGATACTAGGTATTAGGTAGACGAAACAAGAAAAAACACGCCCGCACCACACACACACACACACACACACACACACACACACACACACACACACACACCTGACGGCTGAGTGGACAGCGCTCGGGATTCGTAGACATAAAGGTCTGGATTCGATCCCGGCAGAGGCGGAAACAAACGGGCAGTTTCTTCACTCTGATGCCCCTGTTCACCAAGCAGTAAATAGGTTCCTGGGAGTTATAGACAGTTGCTACGGGCTGCTTCTTGGGGATGTGTGAGTGCGTGTGTTAGATATGTATGTAGTAGATATATAATAGAGTAAAAATAGATTGGTTAGAAAGGCGCGGTCTAGGAGCTAATAGCTCGATTCTGCAGGCACCAATAGTAAATACACACACGCACGCGCGCACGCACACACCAAATGGAATGCATTAGGCAGTGATGTGGTGAAGGCTGACTCCACACACAGTTTCAAGTGTAGATATGATAGAGCCCAATAGGCTCAGGAACCTGTACACCAGTTGATTGACAGTTGAGAGGCGGGACCAAAGAGCCAGAGCTCAACCTTCACAAGCACAAATAGGTGAGTACAAATATTAGGCGAGTACACACACACACACATACACACACACATAAAGTTAACCAAGAGCTTCCTACTTAACTATATGTCCTGTTCATAATAAGGATATTAGTCGTTGATGCTACTCACTCTCACTCACTCACTCACTCAAACAGCGAGGTCTCAGAGTGGCGAGACGTCACTAGTAGAGTTGACTCCAAACCTTGTCATGCATAAGACGAAGCTGGAGAAGGTCCAAACGTATGCTTCTAGACTAGTTCTAGAACCAAGAGGTATGAATTACTAGGAATGGCTGACCGAATTGCACCTCACGTCGCTTAAAGATAGAAGAGTTCGGAGAGACATGATTACCACATACAAAGGTTCAGAGGTTTGCCACCAGACTAGTACCCGAACTGAGGGGCATGAACTATGAGGAGAGACNAACTCAAATATTCACAATACTTTGGTGCGATTCTGGCGATTATTTGACAGTACGGTTTAATACTAAGTGTAATAAGTACAATTCCTGACTGCTAGGAATAGTACATAATTACACTTGTGCCATTACATTTACCTCCCCATATTCGGATGATGGGCTGAAACATCACAAGCTTGGCTCTCATCCTGTAATTAGACAAGAATCAAAAATCACCTCATGCACTTCAGGGACACTAAATCCATTACAGGGTAAACGTCTATGAAAATATCCACAGTATTCTCATTTAGGTGTTTGTCTATTGTCTATACAGTACTGTTGTGTAATATATCTTATATCAGTGAATAAGAAATTAGAAGTGATTGTAAATAGTGGTTTGTACTACATTTTCAGGAATGCTTTCCTGGAGGGGGATTTTTCTGGGTGTGTGAGTGTGGCCCGGGCAATCAATACCTTACAGGGGCTTTATGGGCGCATCCCTAATGTACTCGCCCATGGCAGAGCTGCTAAGGCAGTCATGAATGCCCTCGAAATCCTCAATGAACAAGATTCACCCAAAAAAGTCCATCAGGTGGGTGGGCATGTGGGTCATGTGTGTGTGTATATATATTCACCTTCATACAGAGTTCTTGTATGTTTTCTGTGATGAGCCTCCAGGGCTCACCCGGAAAATGGTGTTTCACTACATTTAACGCTGCTTTCTGGAACCGATTTCCTTTAATCAGTTTTTGTCCTTGAAGATTATTACAAAGAGGGTGAAGAAAACTGAGTTTATTTCCAGGGGGAGTTAGGGGGAGAATTTAAACTGCAGATATTTCCCCTCCTATTGATTTTTTGTATACTGTATGTATTAAATTTTCCTGATGTGTATCCTGATAGGTAATACTCTTTCCTTCAAAAAATTTAAATTTATCCTGTTTTGTATATCAATCTTAGCTGGTATGTTAATCTTTAGATATTTACCTAGTCTTTGTTCTCTATTATGGTTTAAGGGGCCAGTGCTCAGAAATATTTGTCTAGATATGAAATACCTGTATAGTGAAAATTGTTAAACAAATCTCCAAATTATTGGCTTCAGTGTCATGAAAGTTTCATCCCAATATTTTCAGAAATTGATTGTAGACAGTTTTTTTAAAAGAAGAATGTTTTGTTGATGAGGAGAACAGCTCCTATTAACTGGAACTGATGGATAATGCAATAATAGAGAGATCGCACATATTGCAGTCTCCGTGGTGTAGTGGTAAGACACTCGCCTGGCGTTCCGAGAGCACTTTGTCCTGGGTTTGTATCCTGGCTGTGGAGGATTTACTGGGCACAAATCCTTAACTGTAGCCTCTGTTTAACTCAACAGTAAAATGGATACTTGGTTGTAAAAACGATTCTTCGTGGGGGGTCTTATTCCAGGGAACATAGGATTAAAGATTTGCCCGAAATGCTACGCATACTGTACTAGTGGCTGTACAAGAATGTCTTGTATGTATATATATAAAAAAAAAAAAGATGCAAGCACATGTCTGATGCACAAAGATTAGTAATAAGAAGGGTCCACAAAGTGGGTATGCAGTTGGTGCCTTTATAGCATTGGTGAGTAATACATAATAACACAAATAATAATGAGTAAGTATCTTATTATGCTCTAATTTGTTACATATCATATAAATACATTACGCAATGTTAATACAATGGGGCCTCGACTTCCGATGCTAATCCGTTCCCAGAGACGGATTGGATGTCGAAATATCGGAAGTCGAAGCGAATTTTCCCATAAGAAATAAAGGGATTTGAATTAATCCGTTCCCCACCCTCCAAAATATTAACGTAAAAATACATTTTATACTGAATACAATGTTTTTTTCTAACTACAATACAGTACCAGAGTTACTCTTACCTTTATGGAGGGCTCTTGATGGTGTATGGAAGATGGTGATGGGGGAGGAGCAGAGTTGTTACTCTCCTACGTGTGCTCTCCTACGTTTTGCCTGAATACCACTAGGACCTGGTTGTGGTTCAGTGCTTGTTTGTCTCACTACAAATTTGTCAAGAGACATTTGTTTTTCCATTCGTTTTAACATTTGTCTGTAATGATGCATCACTTTAGCACCCATAATGTCCTTTTTCTTAGCTAGTATGGTGGATATCATTGACTGAGATTTGTTGTACTGCCTAGCAAGTTCACCTACCTGCACACCATCTTCATATTTTCGAATGATCTCTTGTTTCTGCTCTATGGTCATTCTTACATGGGATCTCATATGTTGAGCCTTACCACTGACTTTCCTGGGACTCATGGCATATTATATAATAATTACTTTAATGTTCAAAATGCAAAAAATCACCACAAAAGCGGAATTTCTTATAGGCGCGATCGTCACTAAGTAGGTAGCTGTAGTAAACTGAGGCACGTCGAACCGCGTGACCGGGAACCACGCGCTCGGCCGACCCGAACGTGTACCAACAAATATCGGATGTCGAGTCGCATTTTTTTATGAAATTTATATCGTAACTCGAATTTATCGTAAGTAGGGGCAATCGGATGTCGAGTCGCATTTTTTTATGAAATTTATATCGTAACTCGAATTTATCGTAAGTAGGGGCAATCGGATGTCGAGGTGCCACTGTATCTGTTTCTTTCACCAGTGACCAACATGGTTTTTTTTTTTTTTTTTTTTTTTTTTTTTTTTTTTTGAGGAGGGGGGGGGGAAGCAAACTGGCAGCCAGAGAGAAACATCAACTGCCGCATTGTAGTAAAGCAGACTGCGCCAACACCCAACTAATATCACTCCTCTCCCACCCGTGGAAATACGGAAAGCCCAAGACCCCCGATGTACCCCTAGGGCAAAGTTAACCTCAAGCAAGGAAGTCCTCTTGCGGGGAGTGATTCCCGAACGCCCCAGGGAAGATGACCCTGAAACGCAAGGATGGTACTAACGGAGCACCTAGGGAAGCTCAGCCTAGGAGCACGCTACTCTGTGTACAAGAAGACACCTAGCCAACACCCACACACACACTGCTGGTACAGCCACACAGTCCAGAACAGAAACTTGAAGCCAGAGGTAACCAAACTGACTGCCAGCACATCTGTTCAAGAACTGGAGTGGTGAGCTGCCGGCTCCCCCCTCCCTTCCTACAGGGAGTAACGCTAACGAGCGGAAGTGTTAGTCACATGAAGGGTTGCTTGTTTGGTTTCTTTCTAGGGGGAGTTATTTTGATCTTTTGGAATATAGATTGCACAAGGTAACCAGACAGTCGTCTGTTTTGATTTGCCTACCTTTCTGGGTACTTTCAATTTAACATTTAAAGTATTATGATATTCTTTAAACGTAAAGTTCTACCTGCACCTCTCTTAGGGGACCAGGTTCTGGTTCGTGGTTCCCAGTAGGCATAAGAACTCCTGTGAATGATGAACCCAAACTAATATAGCACATATCAGTTCAGATAGCTTCAGGGAGCCTCCAGGGCTCGCCCAGAAAATGGCATTTCATCATATTCAACACTGGGTTGTCTCTTATTTCACCTTTTAAGAAATTGGATTAATTTCAAGTTTTAACAGATATATTGTTTCTGGACATTTTAATTACAGTATATAAAGAATTCTCAGAGGTAAGGAACTAAAAGTGTTTGTTGATGCATTCTTTTTATGTATGCAGTGCTTGTTAACATACGGTAATTCTCATCATTTCTTAATTGTAGTAGATTTATTTTGAGTAATTTACAACTCCCCTGCCAACTTGAACATTTCCTATGTCCCCCGCCCCTTCCCTGGCCCCTCCATCCCTGCATTACTGTTATGGTTTTAACACCTGATGTGTGTGTGTGGAGAGTGCCAGCTTGGTAAAAAATGCTTGGGAAAAAAAAAATTATGCATGACCACCTATGAATGCTGGAAGATAAATGTTGGTTAAAGGAGACCTACCTCAAGGTTCCTTATTCAGATTCTTCTCTTTCTATCTTCATGTTGTGTGAGTGCAAATTTTTTTTTTTTTTTTACAATGGTTTTATATTTTTGAAAGCACATTTTATACTGAATATTTGTTGTGTCTTCTATTTTTATTGGTTTTATATTAAATGGCTATGTATTTTTTCAGGCTCCAGAGATCGGCCATCTTTTTATTTTTGATCGTGATGCTGACTATGTAACCCCACTTCTCACTCAACTGACATACGAAGGTGTATTAGATGAGCACTTTGGTATTCATGCTGGGGTGGTGGAGTTCCCATCTGACGTTGTGGGTCAAGATAGTCCCCGAAAGGTGCCACTCAATAGCAAGGACACTATTTATGACAACATTCGCAATAGACATTTTGCTGGCGTGTCGAGCTACTTGATTACTAGAGCTCGTGAGGTAAAAGCAAAGAAAGATCAGGCTCAGAACATGACTACTGGGCAAATAAGAGACTTTGTGGCAAATGAACTGCGCACACTACAGGCTCTACAGGCAACACTTGGCCTGCATTTAAAAGCATGCGAGACAATCACAAAATCTATGAGACGAGATTTTGAAACCCAGCTTGCAACAGAGCATGGACTCGTGACCAGAGCAGGGAATTCGGGCAAGGCAATGAAATTTTTAAACGACTGTTTAGCCCGCATGTTACCTCTGGCTGCCAACCTCCGTCTTCTGTGCCTCTACTCACTCACGCAGGATGGCATCTCCCGCCAAGAGTATGAAAAAATCACATCGCAAGTTTTGACCGCTCATGGCCATAAACACCTTGTCACTCTCCATTATCTTCGCCAGCTTGGGTTGCTTGCAGTTGCCGACACATCAAATGTTAGTACTGTAAGTGGTGTGAGTAATGCTCCCCTACAAGATCGTTTGGCACAAGTAACCTCTTTGTTACCAAAAAAGGGATCTGGTTGGCGTACAGCTGCAAAACGTTTTCGTCTCATTCCTGATGCTGATGAGCCAATTGATCTCCACAATCCTACTCATATGAGTTATGTTTTTAATGGTGCATATACACCAGCTATCCCCAAAGTGGTTGGTGATGCCCTCACTGGACGAGGTACCCAGTCTCTCTCGGATAACTTAAAGGTTCTTCCCGGAACAACGGCAATCATTACACCGCCTGCAGGTTCTGCAACCGGTCCTCGTGTGGCATTAGTGGTGGTGCTGGGTGGGATAACATATGCAGAGGTTGCAGCATTCAGACTTTTGGCTTTGACATCTGCAACACGCATTATACTGGCCTCCACTAACACTGCTACCGGAGCTCAGCTTGTTTTATCTGTTGCCCAAGAATGATTGTATTATATTGCCATATGTTGATCTATGCATGTTTATGAAAGCTTTTATAGTGTGTAGTAGTGTGGATGCAAACCAATAACTGGTGAGCATTAAACAATGACCTTAAATGGTTAGTAAATGGTCTATCCATCTACCTTTATCTACCTATCCCTTCCCAGCTAGTTAGGTTGGAACGTGTGCAGAGAGTCTCATACACAACTAAATGTATATTTTATAAGAAAAGAAATTTAAACAATTAAAGAAGATGCATACATCTTCATATTGATCTGATTGAAATAGTAAATGTAGACTTGTGCATTGTTTGATTACTTTTTGATCCTTTATTTGGCTCTCAAAGTTTATTGATCTCGATACATTCATTCTCGGTGCTTCTCCATTACGCATAGTCTCTTGGCATCCCTCTTCATAGTCATAGCCTTTGACAACATTCACTCCTTATATACAAAGCATAAATGAACACATACTGTACATGCCTGAAATAAGATACAATCCCCAATGGCATAGGTAATAACTGTAATTCATGTGGATCATTGAAGATTCAAATGAAGGCGTCAAAAGATGAAATTGTTGTCTTACAGGCCAGGCCATCCTTGTAATTAACCTATAAACCTTTGCCTGGTTAGTAGGATGCTGATCTCATAGTTTTGATGCCCAAGTTTGAATCAGGAATGATACAAGTCAATGAAATGCCTAAAATTCAGCATTAACAAATGATGAAGTACTTTTTTATTTTACAGCTTTATGGATTGTCAGTTTTGAAGAAACACATTGCTCAAGAATGAATCATTATTTTCCAACATTTCCACACTAATGAGCTGACTCAAGCTTAGACTGCATATCTAATAGTGAGTAAAAGAAGCTGAAAATAAGGTAAAGCTTTGAATGGTGTTTGTGCTCTATATTTGTTGCTGACTGTATGACTGGAGCCTGCAAAAGCCTGGTGAATCGCTGCAATTTGTTAAATGTGTTCTAACCTTGTAATAAATTGAAGAAGTTTAAGGACATAGGTTCGATCCCATCATACAGCCTCTGTATTTTCTCATGGATCTAGATTTTATGATTTTATCATGTATTTATAGTGCGTTTGGATTTCCATCATACTGTAATTTGATGTAGTTTAATTCTCCGGACAATAAAAATATTGAGCACCGCTGACATGAGCAATTGTATAAAATTAGCTTTATACTGTATATCATGTTTACAAATTCATGTTAAATTTGATTTTTTAAAGAGGGTATCTTTTGCCACATACAGTATACTGTACTATATATGTCATTCGGTTTTGATGTACTGTACTGTATTGTGATATACAGTATATTTATTTCCATTGATTAAATACTGTATGCTTTGAGTTATTCTAGTGACTTATGTTATGCAGTACGAATATAATTAAAAATTTTGCTCTGTGAGAAACACTGTTTAGTGAACTACCTGTATGTAATTTTGGGAAAAATATGTTTCACTTGTATGGTTTACACGTTCATGTCATGTCAATCGACAAAATAAGTCACAAGAACATATCTGAAACAAATAACCCAACCCATCTATATGAAATAAAATAAAAGTAACAGTTTGTCATTCCTGGACTGATATTAAGTTCTAATAAGGGACCAGGGCTGACCAAAAGATCACTTTCACTTCATGTGTGGAGTGAATTATACAACAGCAACCTTTAAAGCAGGATGGCACGTGCAAAATTCTAACCAAAAAATCACAGGTTCAACTTTTTCCTCTGCTTAGCATTTAAAATGCAGTACAGTATTACAATGCACTTTGCATTTCAGAAGTCTTATTTTCACATGCAAAACTCTTGAATTAGGTAGTAAGAAAAATTTTGGGACACCTACCCAAATAATCCAGCAGTACAAGGGAAGGACAAATGAATAATTGGAATAACTGATGAAAATTAAATTAACGGAAAGTGAATGGGGCAGAGTTTGAGCGCGTGCTGTAAACACTCAAGAGTATTTGTTGTGGAGTTAGGGGTGGTAATGCGCCTTGGATTAGTTTTAAAGCACCTTCACCCACGAGTTATGGAGTTGAATGTTGTTGTTGCTATTAAAGATTTGCTACCTGGAACAAGAAGTTCCAAGTAGCACGGGCTATGGTGAGCCCGTAGTGGATGTTTTATATATATTATGGAGCTGAAGCAGTCTAAGATGAATATCTTATCAGGTATTGTAACTGAAATAGGTATATTGTACTACTACTACAGGACAGGTTTTGTATCTTAAAGTAACTAAGTAACTGAAACTACAAGGTAGTTTCAGTTATATAGGTACATTTATATAAATAAATACATGTGTTGCAGTGTAAATTATCTGCAAGAGATGCACTTGTTTGTAATCTGACGTGCCTTGCATTACAATCATATTTTATCAATACATTCCTCTGTTCAGATATACTGTATTTTATTGTAATACAGTATATATTATCCATATTGCATTAAAGTTTCTTCTGAGTATTTATAGATAATGATGCCACTATCTTAATTTATTTCTATATAAATGCTTGAAAATAAATGCCTTTGAAGGGAAATATAGAAATACTTTATTTTTTTTCCAAGCCATTCATTCAAAATCTTTATTAAAATATAATTAAACATTATATTTATTAAAAGATAATTAAACATTATACTGTATTTTAAAATATTAATTGATGGACATGCTATGAATAAATCATTTATCTCATGATAGTGTAGAAAAATATTGTAAAATGTATTGTAGTCAAAACTCCATGCACAAAAAGTAATACATACAGTATTTACTCTGTACACTATGCTACAGACTCTGGTATAAGGAAGTCTCTGTACACTATGCTACAGACTCTGGTATAAGGAAGTCTCTTAGGAATACAATTCTGTCATAACACCATCTATCATTCTGCTATACAATTAGCTGCAAAATCCAGTCTAGTAAATTATAGAAATATCTTAAGAATAAAATAACAATTACATCAAGTCATAAATCATAATACTGTACTGAAGTTTCAAATATTTTAAACTTTGTCAGCATTTTAATGACTTGTTCCTATATTATGTACCAGTACAACAATTTAGTTTCTTGACATTTTCAAGGCATGATAACTTTCCAACACTTGTACTTTCCATATTCATGGTGTATTATGGTTCCTATAAGGGAAAGGGAAGTAGGGAAGAATGTGTTCTTAGTAGGGAAGAATGTGTGAACTATAGGGAAATACTTACTTAGTATCAAAGAAAAAAGTGTATGCAAGGGTGCAAATTGAGATAATTAGAAATAATTGAATGAGGATAGAAAAGGAAATGGAGCGTTTAGGATTGGGGTGGGGTTGAACAGAACAAGTTTTTACGTTAAGAATGGTGGTCGAATGTTTTCAACATTTCATTGTCACATCAACGTCATGTGCCCAGATTTGCCAAGGGAAAAGAAGCGTGGAATAATATATTAAAGGCAGGATGAGGGAAAGGAGTTTAGAGTGCTTGAAATAGTGAAAAGTGTGATAACAGAATCTTGTTGAGAATTTCTACTGTGCCCATCACCTGATGGATAGCCCCTCAGAAAGGTTTAAGGCATTGATGCTATATATATTAGATATAATACTGTCTATTCTACTAGAAGTATGTTTTACACATAGCATATACTGTAGTTTGGGTTAGGAAGAGGAAGGGAATCTTGAAACTTCCATTTTACATCTGGGGCGTGATATTGTATAAAGCTGAGTGTGGATTCTGTTTGTCAGCTTTCAGTAAATATTTTCTCATTACAGTATACTGTACTACAGTATACAGTATACTGTACTCTGTCAATTTGTACTGGTTTAAGAGCTGCAAAAATTGTGAGAAAAAACTCATTGACGAACCAAATGTTTGAACAGAAAGACGCGACATTCAGAGGTGTTGTGCTCCACATACTGCTGCTTTAAAATAACAACACAGACAACAGCATATTGATTTGTAATTTTGTGTTAAATGGAAAATTATATGTTTAACATCAGCTGAGCTTAAGTATTGTATGGGATATACTCTACAGTAAATGTATGCCAAATATTGGCAGCAATATATTTATGTTGAAGTGTATATATCACAGATTTTTTTTATAAAATTCTTTATTAATAAAATATGCTATAGTATTATAAATCACATTTTATGTTTGTTAACCTTACGGGCTATTCATGCCCGTGCCACCTCTTGGGTGGCTTAATCTTTATCAATCAATCATCGTTTGTGACAACTTGACAATTTAATTCCTAGATGAGCAAAATATAATGATTGAACGTCGTAATGAAACGTAAGTACAGTACTAATCACAGTTCTGGCAATAGAAAATACTGTATACCAAATTACTGTACATAATGGAATGCATGAGACAATAAATTTGAACATAGATGTATGTGTGCATGAGACATGCGGACACATTGTGACATAGACTGCATGACTTTCACTCGGCATGANTCTTTAGTATAGCCATTTGGGAATTTGACATAGACATGTCTACCTGTCTCAGATCCTGGCTGTACTAGGCTCTTTCTTACCATGTGAGTAGTGGCGCCTTTGTCACGGAAGATTTTCGCCGATTTTCCGTTAACATTTCCGTCCACCACCTCAAGGGTCCAAGCTAGTGGATCCTTTCCACGTTGGGATGATTCTTACCACTTGAGCTCACACCTGCTATGTAACCTGATTTCGGTTTTACCTTGCAATCAGCTGCACGATGACCTGGCTTACCACAGGTGTAGCACTTGTGCACATGCTTGTTGGAGGAGTTTCCCTGCTCCCCCGACACACCAGTCTTAAGCTTAGCTCTATCGCCAATACCTGTAGCATGATGCTTCTCGTGCGGCTTCACCCCTTTCACCTGTCTCCTGGCCCCAGCCCACAGATCAGCTTGCTTGGCCATAGACAGATTTGACACAATTTCTTGCTCTTTGAGCTTGACACGCAGAGACGATTCGCATGCTTCTAAGAACTGTTCACGAATCATCAGTTGATAGAACTCCATGCTCCCAGGAGCAGTCTCCATGAGTTCACAGTAACGGTTTAGACTCGATTCTAACCGCTGTAACATGAGCACATATGTCTCACCTTTTTGCAATTGAGCCCTACGGAAATTCTCTAGCATCCGGTCTGCAGTGATGCCAAAACCGTTCAGCAGCGCTGTTGTCAATGCCTCGTAATCTCCGCGCTGGTGCGGACCCAGACTGTGGTAGATAGTTAATGCCCTACCCTTTAACAATGCACTAAGAGCGAGTGCCCACTTTGATCTTTCCCACCCGCAATCAGCGGCGTGACCTTCGAAACGCTTGATGTATGCATCCATCGAGTCGTCCCTCTCATCAAAGTTAGCTAGTTTAGGTAGTTTGACAGTCTTACCTTGTTCAACGTTAGTCTCCGTTGAACGACCACTTGTCTGGTCATCCTGCCTTACTTGCAACTGCATGCGAGCTATGCGTTCAGTACTTTCTCGGTTCTGCTGATCAGTCCAGCGTTTGTTTCTCTCTCTTGCTGATCAGTCCACAGTTTGCTTTCTCTGTCCTGCTGATCAGTCCAGAGTTTCATAGCTTGCTCTGCTACTTTATTCCCTTCGAATCCCAACTCCCTAACTTGGTTACGGTATTCCTCTAAGGTGAATAATTGCGAGCCTGTAATACCTACTCTTTGAGTTGGTGTCGTCCACAAGGACCTTTTGGGCCGAGATTCTTCCCCATAGAATCCCCCAACGGAGTATTTAAAGGGCTAGATTCCCGCGTGACTCCGTTTTCTTCCGCAGCGCGCGTGATTCTAGTGACATCATTCTCGGTGACGTCACCCACAGGGGTCTCTACCTCCAAGTTGTCTCTCACTGGGGTCTCTCCCACTGTGTTATCTCTCACTGGGGTCTCACCACCGATAGCTTCATCCAGTGTGATGAGACTCGTGCACGCCACCTCAGCACTACCCTGCATGTGTGCTTGTAGCATCACCTCTTCCACGGCCCTCATGTGCTGTTCCACTCGTTCCTTACACTCTAGCTCAGTAAGAGTGTCGTAGTCGTCAGGTCTACGAGCGGTCAAGGCCAAGTGAAGATGCAGGTAGCGCTGTTTGTACTCTCCACACTCAGACATACTGGTGGTGTGTGTACCTAACAGGGTGTTAAACATCCTCTGAATACTGCTCGTCACTTTTGAATTTTCAGGGAAAATTTAAGTGCGAAATTTTACTGTACAACCTAGCTCATAGGTTCCAACTAAGCCTAACACGTTGGGCGCCAGATGTGGGGGTTTTTCTTTTTTTTGCTGTCACGACTGCAATGCGTACGTCGCCAATGTACATGTGGCAGACGCTTCACGAAGCTGTCGGAATTAGCAAAATAGAAAATACGAGAGCAACCGTACAGGGCCTGGGAGCAAGGTCGAGTTAGAGTCCTTGTGGGTCTCTTCTCAGACTAGCCTCACCTGGTCCTGCTCCACGTTGGTCGTTGGAATCTCCTCAATGATGTAACACTTTAAGGGACTCCTAGGGTCCTCATCAAATTTATAGTTTAGTGACTTACAGGCAACTCGGTGTTGAAGACACTTAGAGCTGAAGGCTTGAGTAATATTGGCAGTATTCAGAAGTGGTTCAACGGAAACACCGCATAAAGCTTAACAGTAGTTTATTTACTAACTTAACCACTAATACACAGGGTGCTTGATTTACTTTCGATTGGCGTCAGCAAAGCTATGGTTGCATTAGCGAGACTCTTGACGTCTGGCTAATCGACTCGTATCCACTCGTGGAGAAACACCTAACTTAACACAGTTGACAGCCAATCACTAACACGGCAACCTAACTGCCGGTATGCAAAGGGATCACAAGAGTTCCAACCGGATACTCGGTAATGATGATATGCAATAAACACAATAATAATCACACAATAACTAAATGTGTGGTGTATGTGAAGCTCACATCCACAGACGAGTGAAATGCTGTGATACCACACAGATAAACACGCATACACCGTCGATTCACCTATAACCTGCGACAGGTATAAGAAGGTGAGAACTGTGGTTGATCCCTCAGATCAACACAGACACAATAAACAATGACAAGATCTTGTACTTACAGATAAGGTACCTTTCCTTACGCACTCACTCAGACTCGTTTATACAAGCACTCGTAGGTGGCCTGATAGCTGGTTTCGCTCGTAGACACGGAGGGTACTCGCAGTATCTTGAGATGATTTCGTGAGTAGGGCGTGCTGTATGCTTAACAGACAGACACACGCGCACACACTGGCACTGACGGTGCGTGAGGTGGTGACGTCACGTAGGAGCTAGGGCGGCGGCGGGCGCTCGAGGTACTGAGGTACACGCTCAGGATGAGTGGCGGTACCATGCACTACACTGTACACTGTGGTAATGTCACACACAGATTACTTAGGCGGCGGCACTGCCTTAGTTCACTCTAGGTCACTCACGACGATCTTTGTCACCAGGGGTTACCTGATACCAGTCTGTTTCGCTCTGGAGATTTGTCACTTTAGGCTTCTAAACCATATATTCGCACTCGTGATTCTGGCGAGTGTGTGGTATATCGCAAAGACGCTGAGTTAACTTGACGGTGAGGGTTAGACGGTGTTCAGTCTATTGGCCGGTAGAACAGAACACGTCCACTTTGCAAGAGATCCCTCACAAGAATGAGTTTGCAAGGGTCCGGGCATCTCGTGGGCACACACAAAAGAGTTACAATTGACCAATAGCATTGCAGCAAATGAGCGGGAACCAATCATATTAGCTCGTTCGATGAGCAGTAGCAGGAGTGACGTCATGAACACGTCATAGCTGTTATTCAACATCGCGCCGGTTGACCCCAGAGGTCAGACGCTGCTGGCGTCTCCCCTCGGTCCCACGCGGGCACCAGCCATGTACTCACTGACCCTTGGTGGCAGTATGCTTAACTCCCTGTATCTACTTCCTGCCTGGACATACGGCGGCCTACGTATTTTAACAGTGTTCCTGGTTAAGTGGGCATTCTGGAGATACCCAACATGCCAGAAAACTATCCAGGATTAAGGGAAATAGGCTTTGTGCACAAGATCAGTGCACTGTGCACTGCAATGAGCCATTCAAGTCAGCTGTGGGAGGATCTTGGGAGACATACTCCCACAGATATTTAGGTGTAGTAGGCCTTATCCTTGAATTTGCATGATACTGTAGGTACTTTGACCTGAAGGAAGCAAACCATAGAACAGGATTTGCAGTTAGAGGTTCAATTAGGTTTTATAAATAAGTTAAAATAGCTTTAAAGAGTCCTGTGTGTTTGATGGTGGGTAAATGTTCAGTCAATAATTCTTGTGTTTTTAATCTGAATGAGGGTCCTAGTTGCGTTCTAGTCGTAAAAATGAGTTCCTTAGTATATGTTGCTATGAATATGCTTTCAGTACTCTATATAGTTTGAAATGGGTCAAGAAAGACATGTTTATATGTGAGAAGAGTCAGGTTGGAAACTGTCTCTTTGGCGGCCCCCAAAGACGGGGCCACTACGGGGACCCACTGGAAATGATGCGTACAAGGGCCAGGCTTGTCACAATACAAGCCTCGTGTAATATTCGGCCACCTTGGTCTCATTACAGTGTACTAACCCAATGTAGCAATCTTGAAATCAACGAGTCTTAAGTTTGATTCACATCATTCTTAAAAGACACGAGGCGTGTGTGCGCACATGTCTGTTTTCAGTTACATTGCTGGAAAATTTCTGTGAAATTCGAGCTATTATTCTGCTTATGAATTTTCTTAGTTGTTAGCCAAACACTGCTTAGTTACACCACTAACCCACAAGAGAACTACAGAGGCTTAAAAGTTAGTAATATAGCATGGCGTAGAACTAGCTTACATTACCTGGCTGTCTTAGGGCGTCCCTTCTTGTTCCTTGACTCGTGATTTCACCACATTCTTCTTACTCATGCTAAGCACCTTTAACAAAGTTCAGCTTATGTAACATTTCAAAAATAGCTTATTTCAGTAATAATGAGAGATAAGAAAAGTAGATTAAATATTGTGTGTGTGTGTGTGTGTGTGGTGTAATTACCTAAGTGTAGTTACAGGATGAGAGCTATGCTCATGGTGTCCCTCTTCCCAGTACTCTGTCATATAGCGCTTTGAAAATACAGCACTGACGGTTTTGACCTCCACGACCTTCTCACTTAGCTTGTTCCAACAGTCTACCACATTGTTTGCAAAAGAAAACTTTCTAATATTTTTTGGCACTTTTGTTTTCTTTCCTTAGCTTGAATCTGAGTCCTCTTGTTTGTGAAGTTGTTGGTTTCAGGAATTCCTCTTTGACATTTAGTCGATTCCTGTTAGTATTTTGTAAGTGGTGATCATATCATCTCTTTTTCTTCTATCTTCTAGTTGAAAAAGAGGTGATTTGATCACCACTTACAAAATACTAACAGGAATTGATTGAACTGACAAAAAGGAATTCCTGAAACCAGTGACTTCAAGAACAAGAGGATACAGATTTAAGCTAAGGAAACAAAGGTGCCGGAAAAATATTAGAAAGTTTCCTAGTGCGGCGGTCTCCAACAGGTGGTCCACGAGACAATTTTATTTGTGTATTGTATGCAACGTGTATTTTCTTCACTGTATATTTAATGGCATCAAATAGTTTGACTTAATAACTATCATTTCTAGTTTGGTGGACCAGGGGATTCATATTAGTGGTCCATGGGATTTAAAATTTTGAATTTGGTGATCGTGAGCTCCGAAAGGCTGGCGACCGCTGTTTTAGTGTGTGTGTGTGAAACACATGTACATACACATGTGCACACACAATTTTTGTTTTTTTCTATAATACTTTCAGAAAAGATTAGCATCTTCCAGATCTATCATAGAAATAGTACATATAGATCAAAGGATTATTTCTCACCACCCCAAGTGCCATAATCTCTCAAATTCGCAAAACCCATCTATTTGGCAGGAGCTACCGCTGTTCATACTAAAATAACCACACATAATCAACTGCAATACTATTCAATATAGGAACAGAATTATATACAAATAGGAAACTTATATTGTAGGGAAACATCGAATCAGGACGAGTTGGCTGCAGACTTGAACTTAACGTTCTTAAAAACTTAAACTGCCTATTGTCCCCCTCTTCTCACTTGGCCTGAGCAAGTGCTTGCTCCTCTTCCTGGTCATCTTCTGGAGAGAACTGGCTGACCATGGATGTATATGGGAGACGCTTCTCCTCTCACTGCTTCACCTGTCAAGTGCACGCTTACAATATCCGATCCCGGAATCTCAAACATGGCATCCAAGAGGAGGTTTTCCTAGAGATTGGATAGACATACATTACCAACATTTCCCACACTATTTTTATAACAGATTACTCAAATCTGACAAAATCATTGACAAATCATTGACAAAATTATATTTAATACAAATTTACAAATCATTAATTGAGAAAATTTGTAGGAGCAGTGATGATGGTTCGAACCTATGCGGTGGGTGTTCCCAAGCACACATGTGGGGATGCACATGTAGTGTGATTACTCAGTGTATTGAAAGAGGAGCGCAAGAGGTAGAACAAGTCCTCGATGACAGTGTCAAGAGTGCATGGGTGGATTGTGTGAAAATCCCATTCTGGATCCAGAATGGGATCCAGGGAAAACCTTGCGTGTTCAGAAGAACTTCAGGTTGCAATCCTTATACCATGAGGTATACCTTCTAGTCACTACAAGTGTGCATGGGACCATCCACCACATAGGTTCAAACCCTCATCATTGCTCCTACAGATTTTCTCATTGATGTAGTCATGTTAGTGTGATTACTCTCTATGTGAAGTCATTCATTGGTGATAAAGACTTAAAATATAAAGTACTATATGTGTTAAATATTTAATAACATTAGGTACCGAGACATGAAAGGAAATTCAGAACTAACACTACAGTCTTGAAAGACCATTGATGTTTAGATTTAAGCTGGGTGGATTGCATATTCTTAGACAATCAAATAGCCTTTGAAACTGTCCCCTTAACAGACTGACACACAAAATGTTGAAGCAATCTGGATAAACTGGAAAGGTACTAGATTAGATTCAGAGAGTACCTGACAGAAAGGAAATAGATTCATTGCAGGATGAAATGATTTGAGGGGGGGGGGGGGGTGTTGTAGTAGTAACCAGGGTCATACAGGGTTTCACTTTTGGATCTCTACTATTCCTTATACAAGTAAATGACATCCCTGGCAGACAATTGCACAATATTACAGGAGGGCCTAAATAAGTTACATGCTTGGTCAGAGAAATAGTTACTGGACTTCAGTTTCAACAAGTGTAAAGCAATGAAGTTTGACATTGCAGACTAGAGGCCAGAAGAACAGTGATACCATATCCTACCATATAAAAGGGAGGATATAGTAGGAGTAAGAAAAAGAAAAAAAATGGACAAAATGCCAGCACTAACATCAGACATACAGAGGAACTGTTTCCAAATCTGGCCGTGTCTGTTCCAAGAGACACGGCCAGTCATAGAATATGGAACTCCTGCAAGAAGCCACCTTCATTACTTCAAAAACACTAAATCAAAATCAGGAAAGTATAGAGAGTTAATGCAAGGCTAGTTCCAAAATTGATAGGCCTGAGCTATGAGGTCAAAATTAGCAGCATCTAATGAATCTCAGTCCTGTAAAATTGTGTTAAGTAAAACTATACTCTGAATAACAGCCTGTGAACAATTACCCCCTTCACCATACACTATGGTGGCTATCTGCCACACAGTGACCTGTGAACAATTACCCCCCCTTCACCATACACTATGGTGGCTATCTGCCACACAGTGACCTGTGAACAATTACCCCCCCTTCACCATACACTATGGTGGCTATCTGCCACACAGTGACACACTGGCTATCTCCCCCAGAAACAACTGCAGGTACATTACCATGATGGCACGAAGACCTCTGGCTCCCGTCTTTCTCTCCATTGCTTGCTGGGAGATGGCCTCCATGGCATCAGGAGTAAAGCTCAACTCAACCTACAGATGGGAAACGGAGGAAGTGTTCAAGGCTTGAGTAAATCCTTCTCCAGAAAATCTAGTGAGCAAATATTTACACATTCATCTGAACATTCTTCTTAATAACAAACTCTCCTGCTCTAACATATCCTAGTTTAACAAACTGCTTTAGCAATTTACAACATATGACATACCATGGTAAGAAAATGTTTGTACATTAACAAATGTAAACTAGAACAGATTTATTTTTAATTTTCTTAGCAACATGACAGATAATTGTGAACAAACTAATGTAAATAACAAACTAATACAATTTGCAAGGATTATAAATATTCACAGTTTAAGCATAGTTTATAACCAACATGAAAACATGCACACAGATGGGTCAAATATTTATTTTATTTACTGAACTGTAAATAAATTTTATTTACTGAACTTTTATTTACTTTTTATGAGATTTCTGGCATTCGTTTTATGACCCCCCCCCTTATTATATGTGATCTACTCACAAGGTCAGGGACCTTCTTTACCTTGTCCATGCCAAACAGCATCTGGAACTGAGGAACGAGAGCTTCTTGGGTTCGGTCAAGATCCTCACCAACATGATGCCAGTTAATGAGTGGAATGGAACCAGTACAGGAAACCGCCCAACAAACTCCTACAAAAGTAATAGTTACACCCTTGTACGTTTAGCATGTAAGCATTGTTGGGATAAAAAGGCAGAAATGGGTTCACAGGACCTTACTTACAGTGTTATAAAGTGGACAAATGTGTTATGAAATGGTAGAAATAAACTATTTTCACTCACACCACCACAAGAGAAGCCCTGAATTACCAGCATTTATAAGAATAAAGTACATGTATACTGTATTTCTAAGACTGTTACTCCTCTCAATGAACTACACCATCAACTACATTTTAAGATATGAATCCATCAGTATTCATGTCAAATGTGATATTAGGAAGACATGAATCACTGCTGATGTGTTATTACACTATGAGTCAGGATGATGACGTGATGTTATTACGATATGATTCATCAGGATGATCATGGAGTATAAACATTATCTGTGTTTGCTTCTTTATACCTGTATTGAAAAACAAATAAAGAAACATATTTCACAGAAAATTAAATTGGGAAAAACCAAGCGTGAATTCTACCCAAGCTCCTTCAACAGAAGCTCCTAACTCCAAGAGACTAAATAAGCCACCACTTACAGGAATCATTCCAAATTCAATGAGATCCCTTGCTTCCACTTTGGTCAGGAGAGCATCCTTCTCTTGATTGTCTTCCTCTGCATCTGTGCTGGCTGTGAGGTGAGCCACGTCTGCCTGCGATGCCGCTCGCCGACCCGCCGACTGCCCTCCGATGCCAAAGCCTAAGTACTGGAAAGAACCATCAAAGATTAAGGTGTGGAATAATTAAGGAATTATGGATAATGGCACACAGAAGATATCTCAATTAAGATGGCTCCTGTTTGGTTTGATATTTATACATAAATATCTAACAAATTTATAGCCTTTAACTTGTTTTGCCAAGTCCTCAAGTAATACACATAAAGTATTATTACAATATACTATTCAGTTACATTTCATTAAACACTGTATTTTATTTAACAAATTAATATGGAAATACTTTAAATTCTTAATTCTGGATTTTCATTCAAAATGTTCAATTAATTTCAGTATATACTGTATTAATAAACTATTAACTGTGCTTCTTAATACAAATATTGTACCATAAGAACTTTATTGATAATATTTGGGTTGACAAATTTAGCACCAATAGTCCCTTTTTGTGTGAAGGTGCTATAACAGTCAACTCAAGTTAGCTTTTGTATTCCTTATAAATTTATCTCTGCAGTGCTTTTAACACTGGGGGTTGTGTTCATGACCAAGCTATCCTAAACTATGGGGTTGTATTCATGAAAAAGCTAGCCTTAATTGTGAGGGTTGTGTTCGTGACCAAGATCATGATTGTGATATTAACCCCTTAACTATGGGGGTTGTATCATAACCATGATTGCCTCAACTATCGGGAATTAGTTTGATCAATAATAGTATCTACATTACTTCTGAGCTTATCTATTTAGCCATCATTAATACCTTATTCTTTTTCATGCTTGCATTTTTTAAATTATATGATTACCAAACTTCCTCAAATGTAGTTAGGTTTGTACAGGACTTCTGAGACGTGGAGGACTACACTACTGTACCTCATGGCAGTTGTAATGGTATACCATTACAAGTCTTCCTGTAGTCCTGTCTCTGACCAGGCGTAGAGGTAATTTAGGAAATACAGTACAATGTTGGGGAAATACTCTACATATACAGATTCCACTACTGTTGCTTAAGTTTGATTAACAGAATAAAATATGATATAATAAAAGTAAAATGTTTTGAGTGGGGGAAGCATGCATGACAGAAACAGTCTCATATCTGAATAAATTGACAGACAAAGCAATCAGAATGTCCAGTAAATGACGAGATATTCTTTATTGGACAAAGCAAGGAGAATAATGACAAAGTAACAATTTGGTCCCTATATTAACCCAATCTTTAAATTTGCCACGCTGCAAAAATTGGAATTGTTTTGCCTAATTAGAAACGTATGAACCTAAGCAACCCACCTAACTTATCGATGCCGACGCTTAGAAATCATGCATATTAAGGTGCTTTTTACTACTACCATCACATTTGTTAATGGAATGGCCAAGTCAGTTAAAAGGGTGATGTATTAAGGGAGAGGCTAGGTTGTATATACAGTGCTTCACAAGGAGACATACAATAATGCAACATGAAGCAAGCATAGCAGACAAAAACATACAAGAGAGAGAAATAAGAATACAGGCCTGGATGTGGGAAAAAAGTGTACTGTCTATGATACACATAAGATACATGAAATGTGTTTTAGCACTGGTACACAAGGAGTAGGTTTGAAAAATTAAAAAGGATAACTAAGGAAAACTTTATAACAACAAGTACCAGGGAGAGAGAAGACTGTACCCAAATGACATTTGACTCTGCTACAGGCTCTCTCAAAAGAGGAAAATCTTTGAGTGTTCATGACTGGATGAAATGTTACCAAATAACATTTTTCCATCATGTACGGCAGTTGACCCAGAAGCGTGGCACCACCACAAGGAGGTGGGGCAGTGTCACCACCAAACAATGGACTACCACTACCAGGAATACAGGCACTGAGGCATCACCAATTCTTTTTATTAACACATTTAGGTACATCTGCATTTTGTGCAGCTTATTTAAAGGGGGAGTATACTGTGTGTCAAGAAGTTATGTGATGCTAAAAATTCCCATCATTCAAGATGGTTAGTCATACAGGGCCATGTGATCAGGTGTCTACACTGGCAAACTTTGGGTGAATTATGAGGATATCATCAAGGACACAAGAGTGAATAAGATGGCAGTAATATTATGATGTTCCCCATCTCGCAGGATGGTTAGTCAAACAAGGCAAGGTGATTAGTAGCCTGCACTGGCACATTTTGGGTGCATATCCTCAAGAACACGTATCAATAAAGTGTTTGCAAAATTTCAGGTACCTCTTGCTTGGGTCTTTGAAGGGTCTAATAACTGGACATTCACTAATGTAGTGTGTGAGGTCATGACTCGCTTCCTGCTCACAGAGTACGCACCTGGAGTGCTCAGGACTGGGAGATTTGTCATCTGTAGCCACCTGCCGCAGGTAGCTATAACCTAACCTGAGTCTGGCAACAACTTTGTTGCACAGTCTGATGGATATTTTGTGCTGCCCACATACATAGGAGGCACCACCACCAAGAAGCAAGGTACTGAGGCACCACCACCAAAAAGCAAGGTACTGAGGCACCACCACCAAGAAGCAGGGAACCAACACCACACCAAGAAGTGGGACACTACCATGAAGAAGCAAGGAACCACCACCATCACCAAGAAGTGGGGCACCACCACCACCACCAAGAAGTGGGATACTACCATGAAGAAGCACGGAACCACTACCACCACCAAGAAGTGGGACACCACCACCAAGAAGTGGGACACTACCACCACCAAGAAGTGGGGAACCATCACCACCAAGAAGTGCAGCAGAGCCCTGGGTTTCTCGCATACCAGTACCTCCTCAAGTGACCACCAATTTTTTTTATTAGGGTTATTCAAATAACAACAGTAAATAAAAAGCACTTCTTTACATAGTTCTAGACTTACTTGAAACTGTGGCATGAAAAAAAGAAGGGTAGGAGAATCCTTTAAATAGTTAATATATGTTAGTTATAATTAATAAAAATTACAAGGTTTGATGATAAAAGTAATAAATGATGATATCAGAATGAATCGACCCTTCTGCCTAGCCACACTTCTCTGGATGAATTCCAAGGATACGTTACATTATGCTAGATGTATACTGTATGTTGACCAGACCACACACTAGAAGGTGAAGGGACGATGACATTTCGGTCCGTCCTAGACCATTCTCAAGTCGATTCGTTGTCCCTTCACCTTCTAGTGTGTGGTCTGGTCAACATACTTTAGCCACGTTATTGTGACTCATCGCCTGCATGTGTATACTATATAGTTCGGTAGAGGTTAGGTAAACATATGTTTGTCTAGCACGGTTAGTTTTGACTAGAAGAAAGTTCAAAATGGGGCAACTTGTCCTGAAATCATAAACAGATGATTATTTAATAATAAACCTTCATGGATTATTATGTATATTTTTATTAGAAAAATACTGTTGAAAGCAAATGTGTGTGTCCATCTATGTCCACCTTTTTCCACAATGAAGGCAAGGGGGAGGGGGGGAGGAGAGGCTACAGGCAAAGTCTCCTCCGAACATTTCATCAACTGTATTGTACTGTACAGCACTGTAATGAATTAGCAATCTTGATGTCATCAAGTACCAATACCCATATTTTTTTGAAGACATCTGCCTATTGATTTGGTTATTACATATATATATGTAGAGATATTTTTGTTTATTTTCTCACATGCTGAAGTGTGTGAAAAGTATGAAGGAAGACATAGCAGGTGCAGTAGTCACTAGTACTGTACATGAGTATTCAGAAATGAGTCCATTAGACAGAGAAGACAAGGAGAGTAAATCTAAAGAGAAGAGCACCTACACCTCTTCCAAAGAACACAAAGAAACTGATAAGCTACAAGACTAATACCCGAAATTAGAAGCTTGAGTTACCACCGTAAAGAGGCCAAGAGAACTGAACCTACAAATCTTAGAAGACAGAAGAACCAGAGGAAACATGATTTAGATAACAAAAATTAATATGAATAACCAAGGTAGAGGAACAAATTATTCCACGTAAACAGGAACGGAATGAGAGGTGGAAACTGGAAAGATGAGCCCGATACATACGAAAGTACTTGTACAGTGTGTAACAAAGGAAGGGAATGGACTTAATGTAATAGTAGTAGTAGTAATACAGGCAGAAATAAAACCCAGTACCAAAACCAGATATGATAAAATCACGAAGGTTTGTGACGAGATATATCAGGCACTCTAGAATAGAGAGGCAGAGTCTACCTGCAAGCACTATTAACTAAGAACTTCAGGCGTTGAACCTAAAACAGATTTTGCATTAGCCTGCAATTTCTCATTACCCTACAAAACAGTGCTCCAACTGGTGTGTAGCTTGCAAACTAAAACAATCATTGTAAATTCACTCACATTTTACAAAAACCTTTTATCTGAAAAGGTATAAGAAAATTTATTCCTATCAAATAAATTACTGTGAACTTATAAATTGTCATCCACACTTCTGTGGAAATAAACATTCCTTTCACCTGGGCTGTATGGATCTTGAACCGTGGACCCCATGCGTGTGAGGCCGAAGCTCTATCGACTGGGCTATGAGTAGTCTTAATTAGGAAAGTTTCCAGAAGCAGCACCCTGCTGCCAAACTGGATTTTTTTTTTACTTTCCCTGACTACTACTGAAGCCCAGAGGAATTAGTTATCCACGCCCACGTCATATAAATTGTCATCCACACTTTCGTAGACATAAACATTCAAGACCCATACAGCACAGCTGAATTGAATACAGTACTGCGAACTTAACTTGTTTTGTGGTAAGTTTAAAAGTAAAATTAATCTCTAGGAAACTTACGAGTTCTATTATTATTAGGAAGGTACTGACGGTGAAACCAATATATTTGTTAAATCTTCATACTGTCTCACAATAATATAAATGCTGATCTCCATATGGTATTTTCTAAAGCTACTTTAATGCTTACAAATGTGTCCTGGGTCAATGTTCATTTTTGTGATATGGGAAACTAGCATGTGCAAACAAATTTGGCAGGCATTAAAAACTGGTCTCAGAATGTCTCTTAACACAATGTAAATTGTTGTTGAGAGCAGAGGGTGTGGTGAATGATTGGTGTAATTTGAAATACAGCACTCCTATCTCCTTCCAGTGAATGCCTCACCACAAAAAATTGAAAAAAAGGAGATACTGTACTGATAATGGATGATGAAATATATTGGGAAGTATTCACATTAAAACACCTCCATCCCCATCCCCCTAATAAGAAAGGGAAATTCCCATTGAGATCAAGGTGGGGGGGGGGGCAGACACAAACAAGGCCATGTAAACTTATTATAATCTGAATGCAAACTTTCAGATGACTGAACAGTATTACTTAAATTAAAACAAATGAAGCACTGACTGAACATGCCTACGCATAACCTCCAAACACAATATACTACAGAATTTGGCTAGTGAAAGTTTTTTACCTTTTCGTTGTTCCGTCTTGATATGACACGATCAAGACCATTGAAAGCTCCAGAAGCAACAAAGAGAATGTTGGTTGTGTCAACCTGAACCGTTTCCCCGCGTAACTTTCGGGGAGAGTTGCGTTCTGGCACATTGACAATTGTGCCTTCAAGCATCTGCAGAGGAGTGAAGCATATATATTATTTTTCAAACATTATGTGAGCTACAATGATTGGAGTACAGGTTCTGTACAATTAGAAAGTCTTCTTTCAATCGATCACCCCCATTCCTTACAACAGAGGACCTCTAAACCAGTTCTTAATCTGGGGCATGCATACCCTGGTGCTTTCTTAGAGTTTTTATGTATTAAGGTTGCTCCAGTAATTACCCAAGAGTAGTTACAGGGTGAAAGCTATGCTGATGGTATAAAGTCATTCCAGCACTCTGTGGTCACACAATGCTTTGAAACTACTGATGGCCTCCACCACCTTCTCACCTAACTTCTTTGAACGTTAATTTTCTACTTTTTTTAGGCAGCTTTGTTTAGTTAACTTTAAATCAAGAACCTCTTGTTCTTGAAGTAAAGTGTTGTGTAGTGTGAAATGTTGTAGATAATGGTAAACTCTTTGTCTGATGCAAGACTGACCTTGAGCATCCCCTGTTGCACGCCTTCTCCACCCACATCACGCAGCTGGTGAATACCCGGAACAGCTCCAATCTTGTCCACTTCATCCAAGAATACAATACCTGTTTGGAAAAACATGTTAGACTGGCTAGAACTGAACATAATATAGACTGTTTAATCTAATATCCATTACTTTGGGCCCAATGGCTCACAGTAATTTAGATACATAAAAATATTTCAGATATCCCCTCATATAGTTACATCCCATGAGGATTTAACTCATGGGATGTAACTGCTATGGTTGTATTAGGTCAAAACCAGGAACTGGGGTGATTACTATGAGAAAGTGAGATTTAACTCTTTATGCCCCACCTAATTGCCTTTTTGTACTGGTAGGTTATTTTAATATCTACAAATTTACTTTTAAATTTCAAATGGAAATCAAATACTGTACTAGTATGTGGTGAAAGGGATCAATTGTATTTACCAAAATGTTAAGTTTCTCACCAGTCTGTGCCTTTTCCACATTGTAGTTAGCATCAAGAAGCAGCTTGGCAATCACAGACTCGATGTCCTCTCCCACGTAGCCCGCCTGAGTCAGAGTCGTACAGTCGCATATGGCAAAGGGAACATCCAAACACTGAGCTATGGTTTGAGCTAATAAGGTTTTACCTGAAAATATAAACGAAGCTAAATAACACAACTAACAAGACAGGTAGCTGCTTTTCATCTCATTTCACATAATATAGTAGGTACATAATTGGGAAAACAATCACAAGCATGCTAACACCGCACAAAGGGACAGAAGGAGTTAGATTATCTGGCTCATTTTCAACCAAATTTTACTAACAGCCAGTATGCAGCTTTTCAGTAATTTCCTCACAATGTTGATTACTCAAATAAAAATCTTAAGGAGTGCTATGAACTACAGTAATTATATTTTATCTCAAGTACAGTACATAGGTGCTATTACAAAGTTACAAATGCTATTTAAATCTTTTATGTGAGTACCATCTTCAACACTGTAGTACAGGGAAATTGGATTCTTGCTATCGATATAAACAATTCCACTCGCTCAGCCATCACCCATTCCCAGAAATATAATGATAATTCCTGTTATCATAGATAGGAAGATTGTATTTAGGGTTACCAAGACCTACTCTTATGCCAACTACTAATGACTTTTCCCAGGATGCAACCAATAGAAATCATCTACCTCCTGGGGGGCCTATTTTACTGCTAAGGGAACAGACCCATCAGGCAGAAGGAAACGTGGCCAAACATTTCTGTCCCATACGGGGACTGAACCTGGGTCTTTAGTTATGAGTTAATGATGCAGACCACTGTGCTATAAGACCCATATACATCTCAATGCTATGTACAGTAGTTAGTTGTATAAAATGAAGAGAATTTGATATTGATAAACTAGCCTAATTTATGAACACCCAACAAAGCAATAGTAACACATGCCAGTTGTTTCTTAATATACAGTATAAATAAACATTTAATATACCTGAACCAGTGGGTCCAAGAAGAAGGATATTACTCTTCTCTAGCCTTAAACTGTGAGTGGTTGCGTCGAGGATGTCCGAGCCGTGCGAGTTGCTGGACAGGGGTCGTCTGGAATGTGGATGCTGTTCCATCTGTTGCTGGGGGTCTTGTTGTTGCTGATGCTGGTCCGAGTTCTGGTAGCCACTCACACCTAATGCATGACTCTGGCTGATGCCCGCAATGTGAAGCAAATCTGATGGAGTAGTAAATTATATTTAATAACTCATACATACATATACAGGCAGTCGTGCACAAATTATTTTATGAAACTTTTAGACAATACTGAAAAATATATGCTGCTTATCCATATGAAGCTAGCATAAATACTAATTAATTCCAAAAACTTGTAGATCAGTAATAGAACAAATAGAAATCCATTAAGATTTGCATACAGTATTTCAATATTCACTTATTGTGAATATTGTGAGACAGAACACGAAACAATGGGTATAAATTGGATAAGTTTAGATTTAGGAAAGACTTGGGTAAATGCTGGTTCGGTAACAGGGTTGTTGATTTGTGGAACCAATTACTGCGTAACGTGGTGGAGGTGGGGTCCCTCGATTGTTTCAAGCGAGGGTTGGACATGTATATGAGTGGGATTGGGTGGTTATAAATAGGAGCTGCCTCGTATAGGCCAATAGGCCTTCTGCAGTTACCTTTGTTCTTATGTTCTTATGAATGTCCTAATTTGAAGAACTTTGGAACGTGTTCAGGTGTTTTAGCTTAATGCTTGCACTGCACAAGGGTTACAGCAAGCAATATCTCTATACACACAAAAGTACTCTTCAAAACTAGCTTTTTGTCTTACTATATTGTTAAAAGTCCTTAAAAGACAGGAAAAAAGAGTCCCCAAAAATAGTGTCCCCATTTTAAGATGGCAGGTTGTCATCATGATGTACCGGCAAGTTTCAAACTTAGCAAATTACGTACAACCTTTTAGGATGTTATGCGCACCACGGGGTCAAACACCTATAGATGATATGTTATCTTGAGATCTCAAGATAAAGTACAGTACATATACGCATTTAAAAAATTGTGTGATTATGCCAAAGAATGAATACAATGTATATCTTTGCTAACATAAAGCACTGTACCTTTTCTTTTCATATTACTGTCTTGTACAGTGCATGTTTACTTATGCAATCCTCAGTATTTTTTTAAGCATTCTGAATTTTCACTGCAGGCAGGTAGTAACCACATCTCCCAAGTTTAGCCAAATCAGCACAAAGAATTCTTGTGTCTTATTTTCTACTTCAAAAGCATTTTAATTAATGAAGGAAGTTTGGCATGTGTGAGTAAAGTTGTGTTTGACCACACTATCATAGGAGAGCATTCCTAGAGGGAGCATGACATTAAGAATACTGATGAGTTAACATAGTTCACAGCTCATAGTTCATAGTAATAGTTCCTATTACACAGTTCGCATTCAACATTTTATCCACACTAGAAGCCCGACCAATGGAATCATGCATTTAACCATCATTAGTCAATAAAACTAAAGCACATGGTACAATACAGTACAGTAGGTACATATACATCGATGTCAGTCCTGAGAGTACTAATTTCTACATTCTACAGTAAATTGAATCGCTCATAAAAGAACAATCACCAACTCATACCTCTATTGGTAAGTCCCTGAGGAATATTGGCAGAGTCAAGGTGTAGAGGATCAGTTTTTGTCTGTGGGATATTGTGGTAGATACGTTTGTAGTGGTTGTACACAGCCACGCTCAACACCTTCTTGGCTCTCTCCTGACCAACAACGTGCTTGTCCAAATATTCATAGATCTGGAAATAGAAACTTTAGTTGCATAATGTATTTAATACAAAGATAAAGTGAAAAGTTAAACCACTTGCATGTGAGAAGGTATATGATCTATGTTGCCATAGAAGATGAATCAAGATGGATCAGCATTGCTAAAACACTTTACTAATGTGGGAAGGCAAAGGATATAACCCTTTATCTTCTTTAAGGCACCTTCAAACTGTAGCTTAACTGTGGGTCTGCCAAATATTTCACATGATGACCAAACCACACATCAGAAGATGGATCAACGATGACGTTTCGGTCCATCCAGGACCATTAACAAGTCATGTGTGAGCTCACATGACTTGAGAATGGTCCAGGACGGACCGAAACGTCGTCGTCCCTTCACCTTAGTGTGTGGTCTGGTCAACATACTTTAGCCACACTATTGTGACTCATCGCCTGCAACATTTTCTCTCCTATTATATTTAAAAAAATTCTTATACTACTTCCTTCAACCTACCTTTATCTATCAAACAAACATCATTCATGCAAGACAATACTGACTGCTTTGCATTAACATATAAACATGTTTGTCATTGCAGTGCTGTGGTGCTTGGAAACTGCTCCTTCTAGACCACCAGACTTGGCGCCTAACAAATTGTACAGATTCCATGTATCCATCTGAGCATGCTAAGCAATGTGAATTTAGATTTACTGCAGCTTCAGTTAGACTGAAACTGTAATAAATATTTATACTCAAATCATCACATGACGGATACCTTCTTTGGGGGTGGAGGAGGTCTACGGTTGAAGTTAGTCCTCGGATCTTCTCTCTTTTCTTTTTTCTTTCGCTTAGAGTCTACTTCCGACAAGACAACAAAGAAGTGGTAGCATTTTTCGCACTTCACAAAGCGAGTAGAAGCTGCCACCCCACAAAAAAATTAAACAGAAATTAACAAAGTATAAAAATGCACAAGTTTATAAGAACAACTTGATAAGAAAAGCTACTGAAGCTGTGGGGGGGGGACTCAAACCCCCGACTGGGAGACTCCCAGCCACCGCACCACCCTGACTTGATAAAAGTTATACAACCGGATTTCTATTGTAATCACAGGAAGTCTACAGAAGCCAGTTCAAGTTCATCCATGACCAGCAGCAGCATTATGTTAGCAACTTCTTGATACTCTCCAGGAAAATGATGGCCATATTAATGCCTCGACTAGTAAAAACTTCACTAAATTAAATCTATTGATATTTCTATTAAATAAATTACAGATTACTTTCAATAATATAAAAGCAGTGCTGGATATATTTGCACTTCTATTTAAGTGTAGTATTTAACAATAATCAAGATATTTTATCATATAAAGCAACACCTTAGAAATAATATTAAATGACTGTTGGTGGGACTTGGGGAAGATTGAAAGTAAGGTAATGGGCTTAGACAAAATAGAGTGTAACAATAAACATCCCAATCACATAAAATGCATATAAATATATAAACAAGCCTAACAGAATGTACTTTGCTCACTACATCAATAAATATAATTCAAACCATTGTATAATCATAGCCACTGACCACTCATAGCCACCACAACTTTGCCAGCAAACCCAACAATGTGAAGTGTCTTAGACATGAAGAGAGACAGTCACAAGTCGAGCCTGGCCTCGGGTCGGGCTTGGGGAGTAGAAGAACTCCCAGAACCCCATCAACCAGGTATCTTCAGGTAACTTCTTTATGCTGAATGTCCCAGTTATTGCACTAAGATTTTTCTACATACTTTACAATGCTTTAATTAAATATATGCAAGGACATTAAAAAGGGGGTGATAATTGCAGAGTATAAACAATAAGGTGTACATACCGAGCTAGTACATGACGTGAAGAAAGTGATAAATAATGGAGCTTTGCCTAGTGACATTATCATACAGTATATAATATATAGGAGGAACCCAAGGGTAGATACAGGGATTTTCATTCCCAGGAAAGATGGGGGTTGACAAAATAGGAGCACAACAAATCTGGTTTGATATGTGCCATGTCAGTACATCTCAATGAACTTATCCAATAATGTTAATGTTAAAGTAAATGATATCACAAATTTTTATAAAATAGCTACAAAGATCCTTGCAGCTAATTCATTCATGATATCTTCCATATCATAAGAATTATGGGCCATAATTCCATGCCAAATCATCACAAAATATGGACTTCTTACCTGACCATCTCAGATTTTCATGAAATTTGGTAGGATAGTAGAGGACATGAATTAATTTATATATGCAAAATTTCAGTGCTCAATGATGCACAATATTTATACAGCAGGGTTGCCAATGTGAACAAAAATACAAATTATTTGCTTAGAAGCTTGAAAAAAAAAAATCATAACTTTGATTCAAAGCTAAGGAAAGATTGTTTTCATTAAAAATGGAGTTTTTAATCTCAAGATTACATGGTGTGACCTTTGACCTTGAATCTATAAAAAGGTATTCAATATTACACCTGAGTGGGACAGATACAATAAATCTGGAAAAGGCAAATGTAGTTCCAATAATCAAGAAAGAGAACAGACATGAAGAACTAAACTATAGACCAGTGTCATTAACCTGTATTCCAAGCAAGAATCTTGAAAAAGTCATCATGAAAAGGACTGTAGAACATTTGCGGACAGTAAATTTGATAACAGAGGCACAACATGGCTTCAGAGGGAAAGTCATAATTAACAAACTTGAAGGCGATGAGTCACAATAACGTGGCTGAAATATGTTGACCAGACCACACACTAGAAGGTGAAGGGACGACGACGTTTCGGTCCGTCCTGGACCATTCTCAAGTCGATTGTGAATAAATATTATTACTGGATATAAATATTGAATAAATATTATTACTGGATCACCAAAATAAGACAAGAGAAGGAAGAATGGGAAGACTTCATCCTTAAAGACTGCCACAAAGCTTTTGATAAGAGTTCTTTACAAAACACTAATACACAAGATGGAGACACAAGGAGGAATAACAGGAAAGGCACTAGAGTGGGCACAGAAGTACTTGATGAACATAGGAAACAAAGGTCGCAGTGAGAAAGGATATGTTAGACTGGTGAGAAGTGGAAAGTAGTGCTCCATAGGGTTCAGTCCTAGGACCATTGCTCTTTTTAATGTATACAAATGACCTTGCAGAGGGAGTGATGTTTGCAGATGATGCCAAGTTAATGAGAGTAAGAACTGAAGAGGACTGTAGGGTGCTGCAAGAAGACCTTGACAAACCTAAGATGTGGGCAGATAACTGGCTCCTAGAATTCAATTAAAATAAGTGTAAAGTAATGAAAATGTGTAAGGTAGATTAGGAGATCTTGTATTTAATTATACCACAAGAGACAATGAGAGAAAGAGACCAGGAAGTAGACATGACCCCAACACTACTCTACATGCAACAAAGTTTCACAAGTTGTGGGGTCCCGGTAGTACAGTCGGGTTCGTTCTCAACTCACAATCGAGAATTCCGAGTTCAAATCCCGGCCGGGACAGAAATAGTTGGGGTCATTTCCTATCACCTAATGCACCTGGTCACCTAGCAATAAGTAGTTACCCAGGAGTTAGTCAGCTTGTTGTGAGGTTGTATCCTGGGTGGGGTTAGTAATTCGACCTTAGGGAGGTGGGGAGGGACCTCGGTATAAGCCTAACATGTATGAATAAACTCTGGCTTTCTGTCCCCCGACACAATAAATTATATGAACCATAACGAGCGTTAAACTACTGTACAGTACTCACAAACAAATGTTTCCACATGAGTGCAAGGGTCACCACATTTGGGGCAACATAGCTGATTCTTATCATTTTTCTTCTGTGTGTCCTTGTCATTGCCATCATCGCCACCACTACCATCTGTTGGAGGGCCTGTAGAGGACTGGTAGCACAGTGTAGTAGAGGATATGGGTCGTACAAACACTAAGGAACATCTCTCGGTCCTATGCTCTAGCATACGTACACACAACACACCTGGATGAAATAACAAGCATTGAAACATTTAAAAGGCCAGTTCACAGTCTCACAGACCAGGCAATTACCCAGAAAAGCTGACCACTGGCCAAAAATTTAACGCCTCTTTTTCCATTTCCATCAACACATTTCACATATCAATTTGCAACCATTAACCAATTCCTTTTGTGAAAGCTTACCATTCCTATTTACAATATTTGTATTCTTGACGGACAAAAGTCGTCGTAATGACCTAGCTCCCCATCTAACACTAGACATGGTTGCTCTGTTGGTGACAGGAATTAGCTGCTTCTGTTCTTGAGTGTAAAATATACAAGACTTTATAATAGTCCTCTGTGTCTTCTTTATTCAGTGTCCTAATCTGTAAAAAGAAAAGTAAACTCATTAGCTAGCATAAACATTGTTTATCATCATATTCCAAACAATATGGCTCTGAGCCAAACACCAAAGCCAAATACCTGAGCCAAATAGAGCCAAACACCACCACCACAAGCAAGGCAACTTCAAGAAGACAGGAAGCAAAGCTTTAGTCCCTTAAACTGTTCCTGTCACCCTCAAGCAATAGACTGACAGTGGGCAGATTGCCTGTGGGAGATTTGATATGCCTCATAATAATCAAAATTCATAGAGATTTTATGTTGACCTTATTTGACACCAAAGACCTCTGGCAATCATCTGTCACAAAAAAAAATCCTGAAAATCTTGGTTACCTTCCTGGGCATTATTAAACAAAATTCGCACCATGTGAGGTGCATCACTGTCCACTTACCAACACCTGTTCTTAGAACCACTGACCCATGCAAATTTTTAAGAACATTTATGGACCAGAAAGATATTACAGTACAGTAGTGACAAGGAATAGCAGGGAGACCCCCAGTTGGATATTTGGAATTATGAAGAAACTACTGTCAGAGATTACTGACAGGGATTTTTAATCTAACTGAAGTCAGGTCGATGTTACTGGTATTTCAGCTATGTGTCGGGAGTGATTCAGCTCAGTAGGCTCCAGAATCTGTACACCAGTTGATTTGACAGTCGAGAGGTGGACCCAAAGAGCCAAAGCTGAACCTCCGCAAGCACAACTAGGCGAGTGATGATTCGGCCCATGGGATGGGTATGGGGTGCATAATAAAGAAATGAAAATGAATGATTGACCCGGGATAGCCCCAGAATATGTGGATATAGAATACAGAAGGTGTGCAAATACCACATATACAATGTCATGGAATGATTATTTATATCGATTCTACTTTTGTCTCATCCTACTTTTGCGATATAAATGTCCCAATATACATTACCATACCTTACAAAGTGAGGTAAGCCTTACTTTGTCTTTATTATACTGTATATCACCTTTCACATTGTAAGCTAAATGTCACTCATTTTAAGCCTAAAATGTAAGTTTGATTTAGACTGCTTTACACCTGTTTAGTCCAGCCAGTATTGTAATGAATTATACAAGTTTTTACAAATAAACTTTGATTCTAATCACGAAATGTCTATGTGCTATGGTGCTGTTATGACATGCAATTAATGTACTGTAATATTCATGTGAACTTTCCCAGTTATAAATGTACAACCATTTATGATTAAAGTGTTTAATTTGATTTGATTTCCACAATGTGTGGAATAGCTCACTTTATATACACAATTTACAAAAAACAGTGTTTAAGTATTGTACAGAGTATAGGCCTACAAAGTAATATGTACACATATATTGCCCATAAATCTGTTCCAAGCACAGCTCAAAGGAAGTGTCCTGCAGCCTACTCCCTCGCAGCTAGTATACTACGGGCTCACCATAGCCCGTGCTACTTGGGAGTTTTTGTTCCAGGCAGCGAATCTTAAACAACAACAACCACCACCCTCGCAGCTATTCTGGCTGGTAAGGTCATCTATCTGGAAACAGGTTCTAACACCAGTAGGAAACACCATGTTGTGAAGTGATAATTGCAGAGCTTGTGATACTAGATAACCTCAGCGATAGTAAGCCATTAAAAATCAAAGTAGAATTTGTTCCTAGGACTGGGTTAACTCCATTACATCCACATAGATGTATTTGTACTTCATTTACATCATTTATATTAAAACTGGGTGATAATAATTAAAATAATCATGATGATGAGTGCATTACCTTGGGGATCAACATGTGATAACCACATGAGATGCAAAGACGTGCAACTAAATGGCTTCCAGAACTGTAAATCATGAGCTACGAGGAGAGGGTAAAGGTATTAAATATACCAAGGCTAGAAGACACATGCAGAAGAAAAAAAGAAGTGATTATGATCACTACATATAAGACAGCAACAGGAATCGACAAAATTGACAAAGGAGAATTCTTGAAAACTGCAACTTCACGAACAAGAGGTCATATATTCACACTAAGGAAACAAAGCTGCCAAAATAACATTAGAAAAGTTCACTTTTGCAGAGTGGTAGATGCTTGGAACAAACTAAGCGAGGTAGAGGCCAAAACCGTCGGTAATTTCAAAGTGTTATATGACAAGAGAACTGGGAAGACGGGACACCACAGGCCTAACTCTTATCTCATAGCTACACTTAGGTAATTACAAAATTTGCCTGCAGCTTTTTAAACCTACCTAATGATTCCTAAACTTACCGAACCAAATGTAACCAAACCCATCGTACATCAACCAAACCCCGAGTGAAAATAGTATATTCTAATATAACGATATACTTGTACTGGATATACAGTTCTGACAAATCAAAAAACGAGCTTTGTCGAACCGTCTTATGTACAATTTGCCCATACTGAAGCACAGAGCCTAATTTCGACAAAATGACTCTTAATAACCTACTATCTTCCTGTCCACGTTGACCAGCAAGTACCCTATACTGCCGATATTGTCTATGGCGACAATTCGTCCCTTTTCGTAACTCACTCTCTCCAGCTAACCACAATTTTCCACTCACTGGACCATAGACTTAAGTTGAATAAGTGGAGTTTGTTACGGTCAGACGTGCAGCTCAACTTTTCAAGGTGACCCACTTTTTCTGCTCTAGCTCACAAGGACAAAAACATCAGCTAGGGCCAGCCACGTGGGGGCATCACCGGCGGCCAGTCCGGCTGTGAGGACAGGGGAAGCTCGACAATTCTTGTGAATAATGAAAAAATCAGCCCCACACACACACTTGCACAGTAACACGGGAGGAGGGCTACTATCGCCCGTCATACAACCACCTCCAGCTACCCCACTTCCAACGATGCTTAAAGCCAATATATCAAAGCCAGCATTAACGACCCCACTTGCCACGCTACCAGAAGTACATCAAACAAGAGAGAATGATCATTTTCATGCCTGTTTTTAGTGTGCGAGTAGAGACGCACTTGTCTTCTCCTGTCACCACTTCTGCCTGGCCCTTGCCTGGGTGCTTTTAGGGTTTGATTGTGTGGTATTATTCCTGTTATCATAATTATTTCAAGTAAAACCAATAAAAGACTAAATTATAATCTAGTTTTATATAATTTATATTTCTTATACTTGATTTTACTGAGTTACAATGTAATACTAATCAATTATTATATACCTAAAAGAATTATTTTACGCGATTCAGTTTAGAATATGATATATTTATATGAGAAACAAGTATATTATTGAGCAAAGCACGAGAGAAATATTAATGATATGCTAGAATCCAATAATTGTATATTTCAAAATCTTAAAATATTTGTAAGGATATAACAACAATTATTTTATGAGTCGCGGTTATCAGCTGAGCGATGTCAACACTCGAGGCCAAGCATGATGACTCCGGCTGTTAGTATTAGAATTTGTCTCTTCCTGGTGACCGGATATATTTTCATCTTGTTGCGGGCCCTTCAAGGCTAACGGGATAAGGTTTAGTGTCTCCTTACTTGTAAAAGTAAGCGAGTGCTTTTTTTTTTTTTTTTTTTTTTAACTTACTCGTACTTAGTAACCAGTACTCTTGGTTGCTATGCCGCCCACCTGTGATGTGGTCTTGGCACCAGATATGAAAATTCAGTAGCCTGACGACATGTCAGGCTACTGACATGTGAAAATGTGAAATATATTCGTTTTGAACTACGGATTATATATATATTATGCCGGTCTCTTCTTCATGGTGCAAACTGTTGCGTTCCATTCGTTGCAGGAAAGACCATATCCGTGTGTTAAATCCACATATCCTTATAAAAAAATAGCTGTACCCTGTATCAATACAGTATAATATAATGTGTATATTTATTAATATATGTAATATAATTATTTTTGCAGTTTTGAGAAAATCAAGTGAACCATTGCCCTCAACCTGAGAATTCAAGCTATATAAAATCTTATCAGTGCTAAACTACAGTGCCCCATCAACTTGTGCCTGAAGTATTCACGATCCTTAGGTCTTGTTTACGCTTGGGTTACATAGGCATTACATTTTCACCGTTATAATAAAGGTCACATTTTTGTCTTCTTGGTCTTTTAACCTATTTATCACAATCTTTTGGATTTATCTAATAGCAAATAATAGAATGTGGCTTTGTGCATATTTAAACACAATTTAAGCACAATGATTTTATAATATAATGGGATATAATGTTAAACGATGTTTTTTATATTTTTTCAAATTTTACCGATTACCATCCCTGTTCTAGCTAACATTATATTACTTGTATACTGATTGATTAAGCACAAAGAAATTTGAGCTCCTCAGACTATTTGACACCTTATAGGTTCACATAGTCAAGAGACAGGAAACCTGTTTGGCTTGTCGAGGTCCCTTTAGGCCAGCTGCCCAATTCGTTCTAAATTTAATTCCAGCTGCCCAAGACCATTCCCCCAAACGTTTCATCCCACAACATTTACTCAACTCCCTGGTACCTATTTACTGCTAGGTGAATACAGGCATCGGGTGAAAGGATGTATGCCCAACCGTCTCTGTCCCACCTGTGGATTCAACCTGGGAGCCAAAGATGCAGGGTAATGTGCTTCAGGAATGATTATAAGATAAGATAATGATAAGATACTGTTTTTCAGGTAAAAGTACATTCAAAATGTTTTACAAACATAATGTTAGATTTCTAGATAGTGCTAGTACATACTATGCCTAAAGCCATTAATGCACACAGCATTTTGGGCAAATGTTGGAGACGAGATTATATTGGATACAGAGCAATTACCAATGTCATACTTAGCTGCCAGCATTCTTGCTCCCCAGTAATTATTACATTTGTTTCAATTTAGCCTTTTTTTGTATGATGTAATACCTCTTCTTTCTCTTACCAGGTTTAGCCAGATTACTCTCACTGACAGACATCTTTTCTAAAAAATGAGAGAGAACAAAGCTAAAGATCGCATGGTTGGGACACATCCAGTGTCAGTAGTACTGGGCCACCCAAAGGAAAAAAGTCACATGTACAAACTATTTTACAGTACATTATATACTATAGTACTGTATATTACAAGTACGGTACAGTAAAATTATTAAATATTAATTTTGTTATTATCTACAGTGCAGGCACAGTACAGTACTATTGAATTATAAGCATACAGTCAAAATATGGAGAGTATGAGCACTAGATATTGCTACAACATTGTTTAGTTCTATTTTGGGAAAAATCTGAGTTCTCTTCAGGATTTGGGAGAACTATTTCATTAGTAAGTTCAGAGATTTCTACTATTTGGAGGTTGTACTGTACAGTACACTATACTGTATACTAGTTTTATTGGCTTAGAGGATTTTCATCATAATTACGGTACAGTACAATAGTATTCAATATCATGCAATAACTCATATAACATTTCTTCCCTGAGGTATAGAAATGATCTCAACATTAACAAAGAAGTAAAAGTACAGCTTGTAGTTTCAAAATGTAGATGTAGAAGCACGTAAAACTTGGAGCCAAGGTCAAGGAAGAGACAAAAAAAAAAAAAGACCATCATTATTTAAACTTTTTTGTAGCATTAAACCCCCAAAGTAAGAAAATGTCTCAGCCTCAGAGTTTAGGGCTAGATGTAGAAATTCTGCGTCGTTTGAGTCGGGATCGTCTTGTGCGAGTCCTTGAGGATGCACCTGGTGCCAAAGATCTGATCATTGATGGCGACCTCATGAAGATGCTTGACCGTATCTCAGGAGCAACACTTCTAAGGTGGGTTCAAATGGATTTCTAGTCTGCAGTGGCAAGCTTGCTTATTTATAGTAATACAGTAATAATAATAATAATACAGTACTGTAATAATAATAATTATTAATTATGGAGTATACTGTATATAGGAACATATTAGTGGTTAAATAGTAGGTACAGAAGTTGTATATTATATAAAGCTGCTAATTATGCATAATAGTACACAGTATAATAAATGAATTGGGTAAATATATTTATACAAATGTTTAAATTAGACTGTACAGATAGGTTAATTTAGTAAAATAATTTGCAAAAAAATGTTTGTTAATCAAAATTTCACCATGTTTTTACAAATGTAGCATCTGTATAATAGTTTAATTAGAAACTGTAGTAATAAACACTCATTTTTTGACAGGTTGTAGGTTAGAATCTTTTACTACCTGGGATTGTGTTTTAAGCAGAAACTGCATAGTTGAACTTTAAAATTATATGAGGTAGAAAGAGCTCTTAGTCGACCCCAACTTTACTTCCTCACCGTATACATCCCACGGTGGCCTCTAATTGCAATTGATGTTCCCCTCGTACACCCCTAAATGATCTTCCTTGTATATAATTCTTCCCTCATACTGTGGATGATAGTTTCTTACAGGTATAATTTATACAATATCTTTACACTGGCTCACGGCCAATACTGTATAGGTTTTTTTAGCACACTTTTTTCTTTTTAGGAGTCATGGCGTAGAGAAAATGTACAGATTGGATCGCTTGCCACCGCCTGTGCAGAGTGCTCAGCGTGTATATGTAGTGCAGCCATCTCTTATCACTCTTAAATATGTAGCAGACCATGTGCACTCTGATAAACTCAACCATCCTGATATACAGTAGGTTGAAGTGATTTTTGCTTAAGGTATAAACTGTGTTTTGTTAATTTTTGGTAAGCTAGCACATTAGTAGAGGAGAGAAAACAGATTCAATTTTTGTGTTGTGTGTGTATTTTTGGAATCATTTTTATTATGATTTACCATCATTAAATGGTCTCTCATTCTGTGCAGTATGTGTATCTTGGAAGAGGCATGTGTAGAGCAAATCTACAGAAAGTAAAATTAACTTCATAAGGGTAAAATATTACCCAGTGAAGCTCTAGGGCTCTTCCCTAACTTCATTGAAATTAGCCTTATTCACCAAAATCTAATACAAAGTCAAAATAAATCTGCTATAACACCTGTAATTATGTTTCAAGACCTTAAGGTGGGATAACATTTTATTATGGTGAGACTACACCACAAATTTATTATATTAGTTTCCACTAAATAAATTGTTAAGCAAGTCATTCTGCTTCTTCCATTGGTATTCTGTCCTATGTGCTACAAAGGTACAGTATGTATCTGCACGTAAAGGAGGGGAACACACGACACCAGTGTCACAGGATATAGAGCATGACTGCAGGTATCAATGAAGTGTGTTCATCCAGCACTGGAATATACAGTGGTTTGTTGGTCAGTTCCCATTGTCAGTACTGCACAATAACTTTAGTCATAATGATTGTCCAAATAGCTATTATTACAAAAATTTACAAGGTATTTTGTGAAGGCACAAAATTCTCCTGGCATTTGCCAGGAGAATTTATCAAATATTGTCACAATTTCTCAATGCCACATTGATATTAAAAACTTGAGTAATTGAGAATGTCATTTAAAGTTTTTATGAAATGGTAAAAACTAATGAGTTCTTTGTTTTGAATGCATTTTTTTCTAAACTGAAGAAGTGTGTTAATAGAAACATAGCAACCAATTTGTTAGAGAAGGGAGACCAAGAGAATACATTATTCCATCTAATAGGGAGGACATGGTAGCCAGGGAATGCAGCACTCAATTTACTAGAGGAGAGGTTGTATGTGTGAACGCAGTAACCAATTTGATTGAAGTGAAGGTGTATGGGAATAAATATGACTATTAGTTCTTGCCTTGAGTTTATCTCTGTACTTTCCCAGCATTCACTTGGTGGTAGTGCCTCGCCTTGTGTCGTGGGTGACGGCACTGTTGGAAGAGGAGGGTCTGTATGGTGTTGTCATGCTTCACGAGTTTACCCCTGACTTCATCCCTCTTGATAATGATCTCCTCTCCTTGGAAATGACAAACTTCTTCAGGTCAGTTCTGGTATTGATGTCCTGCATGCATTTTCATATTTACACGGTACTGTACAGTACTTCTGTTGACTAAATTTGCAGAATATTCTCAGTGTATTGTCTTACAGTTCTCTTTGTTGACAGCATTATAGGGAAAAACATTTCCTGTGAAAACATATATACTGTATATATGCTATTGAATATGACAGAAAGGGTAAGATTAATGATTCAACACGAATCTTCTCAATATTTCTTACATTTTTCTAGACAAATATTTTCTATGAGCTATGAAGGAAAGTTTAAGGTGCTAAATGTGCCAATACTGATACAGAAGGAAAAGAGGTGGCGAGATCACCATGTGCAATATTATAGTAGGAATGGACAAAATTTACGTGTTGGGATTTTTTAGAAGCCATGTCATGAATAAGCCGGGTGAAATTGTGAAATAAGTTCTTGAAAAACTTGTAGAAAAATTCTTGCAAAGAAAGTAGCAGACAGAGAGGTTGAGAAGAAATTAAATGTTTTTTTTTTTTTTTTTTTTTTTTTTTCTACCACAGACGTGGCCACACATTTACAATGCTAACTAGCATATATACATTTTCTTCTGTCCTCCGTGGACAGGTTAGAGATGTGTTAAACATATAGTTCAAGGGTTTATTGAACAATCAACCACTGAAGGTGAGTCGGTGCTTTTAAAATGCTAAGCTAACCTACATACGTAAATACATAGATACANCATTCCCTATTTAATATTTGTACAAATTTTCACTATTGTCTGTGCAGTGTATAATCCACTTACAGGAAAAGTTAGTCTAGACCACCCCCTTCCCCAAGTTTAAAGTGTATGTCTGATAATACATTAATAAAATTGATCCTGTTATTGTCTTTTATTTTCAGCCTAACTATAGATGATTTGTTTAGTCTTTTCATAGTCTAGAGTGCCCATCTGCCGTAATCAGTTACATCCTATAATCTAAAACACCTTTGGGATACCGTACTTATAATCCCTGCTAATAATTGGATATACAACTTTGAAATCAATGTGTACTAAGGCATGGACATTATCAAAAGGTGCCAAACTCAGAAGCAATGTTGTTCTATGCTTAGCTGGATGTTGTTCCATTAAGGGCATGTGGCTGATATGCAGCTTAGCCGGCTATTTCCAACTGCCTATTATGGTGGTAGAAAGAAGACCATGAAAATAAGTCACATTTAAGAGTAAGTACACAGTAAGTCTGCAATACCAAACCAGAAATTTTCCCAATGGTTGTTGATTTTGGCATGGATGACTAGGTAAGTACTGTAAGTAATTATCAAAAAGAAGGCACCAAACCGAGAAGGCTATGTAGCACCATCAAATGTGCGGAATAATCAGAGGGTGCTAAATATCACCAAGGATACCAATACGAGAACAGAAACGCATAAGGCGAACAATATCAAGAGTATCCGATTCGCCAAGAATTCTATCGAGGGACGGTTGGAAAGCAAGACACACGCTTGTCCTGGAAGTCAGGACATTCAACAAGGATATGCACGACGGTAAGAGGGACAGTGCAATTTGGACAATAAGGAGCAGGGCGGCGCTTCATTAAGTGACCGTGAGTTAAGAGAGTATGGCCAAGACGCAACCGCGCTAGAGCCATTTCCCACCGCCGGTTACGGTGGCAGGAGGAAGGCCACGGGGACACACAACGCTTAAGAGTACGCAGTTTGTTACCAACAACAGAAGACCAACAACCCTGCCAACGGGCAAGGATAGAGGAATGAATAACCGGATAAAAGTTGGAAAAAGGAATAACCTTACGGGAAATGGGACAAGAGCGGACAGCCTCTCTAGCAGCAGCATCCGCATGCTCATTTAAAGAAACACCAACATGGCTGGGAACCCAGCAAAACTCCACTGATTTAAATTTACTAGAAACAAGAAACAGCCAACTTTGAATCTCTACAACAACGGGATGGACAGGATTAAAGGACCCGAGAGCCATGAGGAAAAGGATCTAGGGGAACCATTAAAAGGCTGAGGTGATAATAAAAATGTAAAAACCATGGCAGTGGCCAGGACGAGTGCCAAACATTGGTTTCTGGACGCACCCAAACACACAACAGCAAAAAAATTGGATATGCAAGTTCAATAAGATTTGCATGAAAACTGCAATAATAGTTACATTCAATAATAGATGTAGTGAGGAATGACAATAAGACAGAGAAATGTGTTGAGCAAAGAAACACAGGATCTGTAAAATCAGGGTTAGGTGGCATGGGTAAATTGAAAGGCTCAAGGAATGACAGTCTGTGCAGATGGAGGGAGAGGATGAAAGTGGAGTTTTGAGGAGCCCAGAGGGCCTGCATTTGCAATGGAAGCACTGAAAAACAGGTTTATGGAAAGCCTATGGAGTTATAGTATTAACATGGAGGAAGAAATGGAAGAAAGGTAGAGGGATACCAGCAGCAGATCATGGAGTACAAGAATGTGGTGCATCAGTTAAGGTCTAGGGTTTCAGTAGTGAGAACATGGAAATATTCCTGGAGCAAGGGACTAAAAGTAGAATGAGTTGGTGGATTCTAACTAAGAAACATGAGCATAAATTACGACCTTGAAGAGGCTGGCCCAGGTGCCAGAGTTGGTGCTTTGCCTCAGAAAAGGCAATGTTGCCATTGTGCTTGAAGATGAGAATAGACTTCCTTCTTAGAGAGCACAGTGGGTGCCACTGCTATTATACTTGTGAACTGGCAAGGTCATATAAGCAAACATTGCTGGATTCCCCACAAATTGGTCAAAATATCATTTCACTTTAGAAAGTTATAGCCAAAAGTTGTTGTTAAAGATTCGCTACCTGGAACAAGAAGTTCCAAGTAGCGCAAGTATTGCACTGGTACAATGATGGTAAAATTTCTTAGAGAGAGAGAACTTTAGACTCTCAGGACAGTTCTCTAAGGTTAGAAGAACATGACTGTCAACAGTTAGACGTCACGGGCAAGTATGCTTATCACAACTAAGGCTGGTAATTACTTACATGTAGTTACAGGACAAGAGCTACATCCACATACAGAATTATGCTCCTTTAACATCATCATTGCAATATTGAAGAGCCCTGCTTCTAACAAGATGGCGAGGAAGAATTATAATGCATTTATCAGGATACTGTACTTTTGACGATCTTTATCAGAACCTCACCAACTTGCGGCAGTGCAGCAAGCCGGTTAACCTGTTCCCAAGGCTGGACCTCAAAGAAGTGTGTGCCAGACTGTTGGGAATGGAGATTAACACTTAAGACAATGGACAGAAGGTTAATATGCACCTACCTTGAGATGATTTCGTGGCTTAGCGTCCCCGCAATCTGATCCTCGACCTAGATATCAGCAACAACATAATCAACTCACTCAAACATAAGGTTTGTCAACATAATCAAGATGGAAATATTTATTTCATATTAGTAAACCAAACATGTCACGAAACACAGGATTGTGCAAAGCTCCACAGCGAAGTCAAGAGCGAGTGCATTGCCAAGGCCACTTAGAAGTGATATGATGCCATTGTGACAATGCATAAGGATTTCATAAGGTGAAAAAGGTGCCACACTGGGTAATGTATTAGTAGTCAAATTACAAAAGGTTGGGTGCAACAAATACCGTAATTTTTTTTTACATAATTTTTTCCACACTAGGGCATTGTTTCTCTAACCCCTTCCTCGTATTTTGTCTTATATATTTTCTTAAGGTCAAAAAGTAATGTACTAAAAATCAAAGCAGCTCACAAAATTTACATGGTGTCCTGTTTTCTATTTGTGGGCCTGTAGTTGTTAGGGTCGGGCAATTTGGAACATCAGTTTAGTGACATTGTAAACACTTCAGGAGGCCGAGCTGTTTTTAATGGGTTCCCTGAATCCTAGAGTTCTGCAAGAAGTCTTAAGAGTTCTGCACTGGAGCATTATCTTGCACACTACATCACCGAATGCCCAGTTATCAGACCATTCAGACCCGTTGGCATGAGATACCTGGAGCTTTGCAATTACTTTATTCACTCTCGTGTTCCTGAGGATATCCTCATAATTCATCCAAAATTTGACAGTGTAGGCTACTGAACATATGGCCCTGTATAACTAACCATCCTGCGAGATGGGGACTTTTAGTATCACTGCTGCCTTATTCATTCTTGTGAGTTTGCCAAAGCAGACTACTTATCAGCATGTAAAGAAGCATGTAAAGGATTTGAAAATAATGATGTCTGATGACTTAACGTTTAGGGAGCACAACCAAGTAAATATTGTGTCAGCCAGAAAAATGATAGGATGGATTACGAGAATTTTCAAATCCAGGGATCCCATCAAAATGGTTGTACATTCACAGAATCACTTGTGCTGTCCTGTCTTAAGTACTGCTCAATACTCACTTCTACCTTCAGAGCAGGAGAGATTGCTGAAATAGAGGGAATACAGAGAACATATATGGCATACATAGATGCGATAAAGCACCTAAATTATTGGGATCATCTTAAAGCTCTCCAAATGTACGCTAGAAAGGAGACAAGAGAGATATCAAATAATATACACGTGGAAAAAAACTGGAGGGCCAAGTCCCAAATTTACACAGTAAAATAACATACTGTACTGGAGTAAACGATATGGAAGAAAAGGCAGAATAGAACCAGTGAAGAGCAGGGGTGCCATAGGCACAATCAGAGAACACTGTACAAATATCAGAGGTCCATGGTTGTTCAATATCCTCCCAGAGAGTACTGTATAAGAAATGCAGTTTTTTTCAAGAAGTGCCAGACCAACTGGGCTGTGGTGGATATGTGGGCCACTCTAGGCAACAGCCTGTTGGACCAAGCTCTCACAAGTCGAGCCTGGCCTCAGGCCGGGCTTGGGAAGTAGAACAACTCCCAGAACCCGATCAAGCAGGTATCACATGCCTCTGTAATCATCCTATGTGATGGGGATTTTTAGCATCATGTAGCTAGTTTTTTGACAATCTGTACTCCCCCTTCATATAGTCTAGGTTAGCTGCACAAATGCAGATGTACCTAAATGTGTTAATAATAATAACAAAAAAAAAAAAAAGTGATAAATAGGCTAGTGCACAATCATATGTAAATGTAATTTTGAGTAATTTTCGACACGTGTATGTTTGGGTAAGGGATCTGATGAATTTTCATGCCCATCCTGAGAACTTACCAATATGAAAGCAAAAAGTCACGACTATTGGTGCCAAAGACATTCACAGGATTTTATGGAAGGATTGGGAAAGAAAGCATTCTGGTCAACTTGAAAACTATGACATTCTATGACATTATAACTCTTTCTTCTGCTGGATCATGATGGAAGCCGGCCTCGGGTAAAAGGGAGCTGTGATTATCTCTGTCTGGAACCCATAGGTGCAGGACTCGGTTGTCCACCTCCTGGGGGCTCGAGCGGCCCAAGCTCTGCTTCAGGAGGCTGGGGTCATTCTTGCCTTTGTTGGAGTGGTTCTTCTCTGGCCCCGATCACTGCGGTCTCCGGGTTTGGAGTCCATTGGAGACTTTTGGCTCCGTGGAGAGAGAGAGAGAGACCTGCTGCTTGGGTGACAGCTTCTCTCCTGTATCAACCTACCCTGGCTTTGCACCCTGGAGAGGTCACTCCAGACCGACAACCAGAGCACAACTTCATAGTCTCCCGAGACTAATGGATGCCTACTACTACCGCTACAAGGTATGCGACTGTAATGCAGTTCTGACAGTAAGATGAAGTTTTTATTCCATTAAGTGTTCATAAGTGAACTTGTTCAATATTTATTCCTAAATTATATACTTAGCCTACAGAAAAGTAAATGAATCTCAAACGTACACATCATACAGTTTCACTCCTCTTCCTGAAGGTAGCAAATGTGATAAGTAAGCTCAAAACTGTCAACCGAAAGGATGAAAAAAAGTTAATAGTAGTTACAGTATTTATTATTAATTCACATAACTGCAACACACAACCTTGAAATAATTTGTCCTTGGCATGTAATATAGCATGTTTACCATATAGTGTACTGTATAGCAAATATTGATATATGATGAATGCTAGAGAATAATCCTGTAAAAGAAAGTGAATAAGAATAATTTTTTTGAATATCATTAGATCAGACTCTTAGAATAATACTGTAATTTGACTGATACCTAAGGTAAATCTTGTCATATGGTTGAGCCTGGCCCCAGTCCGGGCTCGGGGAGTAGAACTCATGAAACCCTCTCCGGATATGCTCTAGGTATGGTCATGTGTCGGGTACAGTTAGGTACCTTACCTTGCGATAAGGATGAAATTTGGGCACCAGTGCCACAGTTTTGAAACATCCATACAGGTCTTAAAAGGCGCTACGGAGTCACTGGAGAATAGTACACTTTGTCCTTGACTCTTGCCTAGCATTAAATGTTTGCTAGCTTCCCTATGTTGACCACCACTAGGTGGTGGTCAATCTGTGGTCAACCCATCCTCTCACCTATCTTGAGGTAATTTTGTGGCTTAGTGTCCCTGCAGCCCAGTACTCGACCAGGCCTCCTGGTCACACACCCCCCAGGAAGCAGCTCGTAGCAGCTGTCTAACTCCCAGGTACCTATTTACTGCTAGGTAACAGGGACATCAGGGCGAAAGAAACATTTTGCCCATTTGTCTCTGCCTCCACCAGGAATCAAACCTGGAACCTCAGGACTACGAATCTGAAGCGTTGTCCACTAATATGCAATTTGTTTACAAAATCAACTAATATATTTATAATGCAACATGAAATTACAGTAGTATAAATTAAAGCACCAACATATTGACGTTTTTCTACACATTGGCCTCAACAGGTTAGGTAGGTTGCTTGGGTTCTTTTTCTGGTTACATAAAACAGTTACATTTGTTAACAGATGCTGTATAGCACTATGTACACTTCAAGCATGGGAGTGCAGTTTGATTTGATATGATGTTCAAAGATTGAGGTGTGAACATAGATTTGTTCACACCTGTCCAACTGTGGACATCTTCAAGAAAAAACTGGACTGTTTTCTAAAAGTTCCGGACCAGCCGGGCTGTGGTGGGTACGTGGGCCTGCGGGCCGCTCCAAGCAACAGCCTGGTGGACCAAGCTCTCACAAGTCGAGCCTGGCCTCAGGCCGGGCTTGGGGAGTAGAAGAACTCCCAGGACCCCATCAAGCAGGCATATGTGGGCCTGCGGGTCGCTCCAAGCAACAGCTTGGTGGACCAAACTCTCACAAGTCGAGCCTGGCCTCGGGCCAGGCTTGGGCAGTAGAAGAACTCCCAGAACCCCATCAACCAGGTGCCTCAAGGTTCTCAGAAATGAACATTCGCCCTGGCTATGTCACATGTTGGTCAGCACGAGTACACACATGCCTCTGTTGGCAGTCACTTGTTGAAGTCATTTTGAGATAGACTGAATTCTCCTCTAGTGACTCAGTAGTACCTATTCATCATCCTGCCTAGCTGTACATGACACAGCTGATCTTACCTTAGGAGGATACTGAACGACTGCTCAGAAAGTTGCTTTCCATATAGATTCCCAGCCATATTTTTGTTACAAGCTCTGCCATAAAAACATTTAGACTGTGTACAGTTAAACTACACTTGATATACAGTACATTATACAGGGTTACCTTGTGTTACCGGTACTGATAAAATCAGCACCAGTAACTGGTTGCATTAGGGTACTGATAAAATCATCAGTGTTTTGTCATTATTTTCTACATTGCTACCTTGAAGTGCCATCTTTAACAAGGGGAACTAGAAATTATTAAAATGCATATTTAACAGTTGCTACATTGTTTTAAAGTAATTGCCATCATTATTATTTTTCTGTTTATTTATTTATATATACAAGAAATCAAATATTCTTGTAACTTTCACGGGCTGAGGAGCACTACCCTAGAAAGAATTAATTCTTGCATAGCAGTATTCAGTGACACCTGCATTATTAGCCTCAGTGTTCAACGAGTAAAATGGACATAAATGTAATATGAGGAACCTCTTAGAGCTTGTGACCATTGGTCATCATATCTGATTAGTAAATGGAACTAAATGAACTATGAGTGCCCCAGCACATGCATCAGGTTGGCATTCGACACTTCGTTGAGAAAATCTTTGGAGCATGACTGGGATCAAACTAGCATCCTGGGGTAACCCCAGATACACACCTTAACCCATGAACCATGATATGGTAAAGATTATACAAACTGGTATCCACCCAGATCTACTACGAGCCTGGAAGTATCAAGCTGATCGCCAGTGCATGTTGTACCTATAACCTGCATACACTACGGTGTAGGTAATGGAGTTCTCCTCCAAATGCACATAGATATATTATATTATATTATTATTATTTTGTCTGCATTATTTTGCTGCTCTGCATCGTATGTGCCTGTGCCTCAGTTTCAGGGTGCATTTTGTTCTTCCACAATCCAGAGCATATATGCAGAGATAAGTGTTCCATTGAAAAGACAACTGCAATTGCCATTGCCTTCAATACTTCACAGACCCTACAAAGCCTTGTACTGCATACTGACTGGTGCTCCAATTGAAAACTATGCAGACATCTTCTTGTACAACAGAGATTGTCCATTTGCAAGCTTCTTAGTCAGCATTCTTGCAATGTGTCTTCTCATATAATGCCTACCTTATCCCCTTTTCCCTTGGAGAGTCCCGCTTGTTTAAGTTCTGTAAAGTCCTAACCTATATTATCAGTCATTTACCCGTTGATGATTCCAAGATCAATGTCCCCGTGGCCTGGTGTCTTGACCTGACCCCCAACCTCTCTGGTTGGGGGTCAGGTCAACCAGGTGAAGACTTGTGACCCCCTCCCCCTGTACTGAAATGTCTTCTTGATATTTTCACACTACAGCTCTGTTTAAATATGAATCGAAGTCTGCTGACAATGTTGGCTTCTCTATTATTTTTTGTCCCCAACAATGAGAAACTTGCAAGTATTTCTGTAGGGTGTCAGTTTGTGTTGTAAGATAAATTAAGATTTCCTGTTTAATGGAGATCCTAAGACATTCATATCCAAATTTAGTTTGAAAACATAATTTCTTTAAATATAATGGTACTCTATTAAAGGTAACTACAATCACATTTTACATTCTCTGTCAATGCCAAAGCCACTGTGATTGAGTTTTAATTATCTATCAATACAAAATACATTCCTAAATCAGATTTGATAGGGGCAAGACAACAGTTTTAAATTTTAACATTCAGCCCTTTGTAAAGAATTAATGTTTTAGTTTGAGTTTCAACTGAATTCCATTATCATCATCTTAAAAAATCTTGGGCAATATAGAGAACTAAATTCATCACTGCCAAAATTGTAAAGCCCTTGCAGAGTCCCTCGGAAGATGAATGTTCTGCAGCACACACCAAACCACCGTCAGCTCGCTAACTGTCATGCAAGTTTACTGCAGAAATAGGAAAAAAATGGCTTCCTCGGGCAACAAGAGGAGCACCTATAGCCATTAGTTGCTCATTTAAATGTTATAATTTATATGTCTTGGCACATTTTGAAATTATGTAAATTGCCGGTACAATCTGTTTACGTTTAACATATTTATCAACACTGAAGTATAATACTTATGAAGTATAATACTTTAGTGGATAAGACAATTCCAGTATACTGAACATACGAGTTTATGAGTGACACACCCATCACTCTTTCCCTGTCTTGGCTCATGTTTGTGCTTTATAGTTTCCCAGTGTGACAATAATTGCAGAATTTATCCAGTTTCCTGTCAGGATCTCTCCATACACATTATAAGCTACTAAGTCAGTACAGCCACTAAATAATAATCCATAATAATTACAAATACAATATTATGATTATTAATAACCATGAACTAAGCCAGGTACTTTATGGCTGAACTACGAGGCATTAAAAGAAAATGGATAAGGATACCAATGTAGAAGCAGTACTGTACTAATAATAATTCTGAATAATTACTAATTAAACAAACTCATAATACCAAGGAATCCAGCCACAGGAGGGAGCTGAACTGATGCCAAACATAGTGTGTACACATAGTAGACTTTGTAAACACAAATGAATCTCATTTTCCCTATTCAGATGCAGACGATGAGTCACAATAACGTGGTTGAAAAATCGATTTGAGAATGGTCCAGGACAGACTGAAACGCCATCGTCCCTTCACTTTCTAGTGTGTGGTCTGGTCAACATTTTCCCTATTGTTGGTGTCAGGAATCAATGTCCCCCCACAACCCAGGGAGGCCTGGTTAACCAAACTGTTAGACACTGCTGTTTGCAGTCTCACGTATGAATTACAGCCTGGCTGATCTGGTATTCTTTGGAGAAGTAGTTTATCAAGTTCTCTTTTGAACACTGTTACAGGTCAGGTAGTACTGCCCATTATGTTTAATAGTAGTCTAAATTGGTTGCAGAATATTTGCTCATCGCTATATATCTAGCTCTTGTTTTGCATGATGTCTAATAACTTTAGCTAAGATCGCAAACAGAGTCCAAAAGCCAAGGCAAGTACAGGTAAATCTCGTTTAACATCGCCCCAGTTAATGTCATTTCATTTTTATATCGTTAGAAAATAAATAAATTTAACATCAGATGTACCAACGGTCCTGGTATTTAAGTTTTCTAACTTAACTTTGTAAGATAGAGAAAACTATGTGGAAGCTTATGATACTTATAGAAAAACAAAGTATAGCATATGAGGGGCTAACACACATTGTCAGTGGACACTGTATACTGCACTAAACACTAAAGTTTTTGTTTACTGAAAGTAACAGCACAAAATACTGTACAGTACTATACATAAAAATTATATAATACTGTACTGTACTGCACTGTATAACATAATACAACCACATGCTACGTTAACAACTTATTTAGTGAATTTAGCTGCTGCCGAAACAAATGCATCTTGCCAGCTGATCACGGACATAAACAAGGTGTGCGAGTTCCAAGCTCAATATTATTAGTAAAAAAATTCCTTGGACAAAAAGGCATGATGGGTAAATGGCCTATAACAGGCAGTAATCCTAATGAAAGGCTAAAGAAACAAAAGATGATATCATTAGAAACTAAGCTAAAAGTGTTCGGTAAGTATAAGGATCAATGAGCAAAAAATTACCAAATATCATCTTTCCTAACACCCCTAGGAACATAACCCTTGCTTATAAGACCTATAAGGTTTCTGGTTTCATTTAGCAACATTTCTGTTAAAGTCACGGTTTTCAGGAATCTAACCCTGATGTTAAGTAAGGTTCACCTTTACTCCATTATCAATCTTAAGAGTCATACACATTATCATCAATATTTCAGACTGATAATGGAGTGTATAACTCTTGGTTCTACATTCCATAGCACCTGCATAATAGGTAACTCTGCAGATGTGCACAGTTGACCTGTAACATATTTTAAACATCTATATACATTTACACACACCTCAGTAATATATTCACCAAGGAGGTATAATCAGCTTCTTGTCTACCCTCATATCAGTAACATAGTTAATGTCTACATCAATGCATCCCATATTGTTTCAGAGTAACAGTAAATTATATACACACACAAATCACAATAGCCTCATATATCAAATGAACAAATCCACAAGATCCTAGTGAGGGCACCAGTACTCCAGGTTGCAATTCTTTTTACCATGTCGTGGCACAGTTGACTTAAGGCGCAGCTGGGAGCATCCCGTGCGTAGGTTCGAACCCCTCATCACGGCCCTTGTGGATTTGTTCAGTAAATTGCAGTCAGTGTCACTGACTGCAATTTTTAAGGCTTTCACTGATGCAATGTCATCTCCAGTAAAGAAATATTAATCAAATACAGAAAAGCAGAAAACTAGTTCTTACCAAAGAATCTCCACGTTTTCATTATCGCGCTCCTGTTTAGATGACTCCTTTCCAGCCTCATTATTAATCTTCTTTTTACCATCATATAAGCATTGACATTTCAAGTCAGCGCAAAAAACATTGAAACTAAATAGGGAATACATTATTAGTAATGCAATCAGAAAATTTAGATCTGGCCAGAGAGAGAGAGATCAGACTGAGATAGTTGTGATGAGTTTATTATTAAAGACAGAATGATGATAATTGATCATGGAATACAGTATAAGACAAACAGTACCGAGTATATTTTAATCTTATCTTGAACTTTATCGCCATACAAAATAAATCTAATCTAACCACTGTACAGTATGTAGTGTACTTGAGTTATCTACCTGCATGTCATCAGAGTCCAATCTCAATCTTTCCGGATTGCACTTCTTACTGTAGTTATTCTTAACTTGTACTGTATAATACAAAAGATAAAAAAATATAATATGATTCTTCTTTACCAATCACAGAATATATACCAAAATATAAAGTGTTAAAAATGCACAAATATTAAATAACAAGGATCTACAACCAAAAGTTGCTGCCAAGACTTATTATACTGCTGCAAATTACCCATATTACAGAAAACAAATAAAATGGTCTTATGATGGTATGAATCTTGCCTTCTTTTCTCTGCCATAAGCCCATATGATAACTTTAATCTCCGAGTGGATATAGACAAGATCAAGGCACGAAGAACGTTTTTCAGCTTCAGAGACAAACCGACACCAAAAGTTATTGGATACTTACGATGATCATTTGGAGAATGAACGTGTTACAAGCCTGGGACTGTCACTACAGCACGAAGAAAAACCTGATGTGGCAAAAAAAAAAAAAAAAAAAAAAAAAAAAAACTGTACAACAGTACTGTTGGAAACTAGCAAGCTTTTTAAGATGTAAAGAAATTACCTTAAAATGGAAATTCTGTAACAGCCAAGCGTACAGTAATGACATTAAATCTAAATAAATGAAGAATTTAGCATTTAAATGAAGGAAGGAGAAGCAATTACGCTTCTGCCCGAAACGCATTGCGTAATAGTGGCTTTAGGCATTGTATGTACTAGCTCTATCTATAAATCGATCCATTAATGTAACATCCCTTGTATGCATGTACCTTACCTGAATAAACATATTTATTTATTTATTTAATTAGAGAATACAACAAGACATTACCAAAGAGTGAAGGTTTATATGACACCCCAGTCACACTTCAAATGTATACGATGTAACATACAAATATCCACCCCCCTCCTCCCTCCCCCACACAATTACTCTTGCACACATACATAAACAAACTTGAACATGCTGCCTACATATACAAATGCAACTTGTATAATGTAAGTACAGTACTTAATACTAACTAATAGTGTAAATGTTTCATCTAAAGCCCAAGATTTGTGGATCAAATATATACTGTACTGTACGCTATGGTGTATTGGGGCTCTACTTTCCTCGACTGGTTCATGCAAAATTGTAAAATATATAATGGAGCTCAGCATTGTTGCTGTTTTACACATGTACCAATAGAGAACATTGTTTGGAAATCATGCAACAACATTTTTTATTTTATCACCAATTACTTTATGGTATTTAAAATAAAAAAAATATTTTAATATTTATTGCACATTTGAAATGAAACGGGGAGGATTATAATATTCGTAAATAAAATTCAGCAATTTTATTCACTATATATAAAAAAAAGGCATATTCTTGATTTTTTGTAAATAACTTTTAGAAGAGTTCCCACAAGGATGGCACAGAAATCATTACAATAAATCCAGTGAAGAATGTAATAAACGCCACTTTCTTGTTGGTCTCTTTGGCGGCCCCCAAAGACGGGGCCACTACGGGGACCCACTGGAAATGATGCGTACAAGGGCCAGGCTTGTCACAATAACAAGCCTCGTGTAAATATTCGGCCACCTTGGTCTCATTACAGTGTACTAACCCAAATGTAGCAATCTTGAAATCAACGAGTCTTAAGTTTGATTCACATCATTTCTTAAAAGACACGAGGCGTGTGTGCGCACATGTCTGTTTTCAGTTACATTGCTGGAAAAATTTCTGTGAAATTCGAGCTATTATTCTGCTTATGAATTTTCTTAGTTGGTTAGCCAAACACTGCTTTCTTATCTCTCATTATACTGAAATAAGCTATTTTTGAAATGTTACAATAAGCTGGAACTTGTGCTAAAGGTGCTTAGCCATGAGTTAAGAAGAATGTGGTGAAATCATGAGTCAAGGGAAACAAGAAGGGACGCCCTAAGACAGCCAGGTAATGTAAGCTAGTTCTACGCCATGCTATATTACTAACTTTTAAGCCTCTGTAGTTCTCTTGTGGGTTAGTGGTGTAACTG
>WNGS01009202.1:16043437-16054021 GCA_020271785.1 Procambarus virginalis
ATAACTATCTGCTGGAAAGTACCGGCATGGCGTGGTGGGCCACCAGAAAGTACCAGCATGGCGTGGTGGACCACCAGAAAGTACCAGCATGCTGTGGTGGACCACCAGAAAGTACCGGCATGCCGTGGTGACCACCAGAAGTACGGCATGCCGTGGTGGCCACCAGAAAGTACCGGCATGCCGTGGTGGCCACCAGAAAGTACCGGCATGCCGTGGTGGACCACCAGAAAGTACCACATGCCGTGGTGGCCACCAGAAAGTACCGGCATGCCGTGGTGGACCACCAGAAAGTACCAGCATGCCGTGGTGGGCCACCAGAAAGTACCGGCATGCCGTGGTGGGCCACCAGAAAGTACCAGCATGCCGTGGTGGGCCACCAGAAAGTACCAGCATGCCGTGGTGGGCCACCAGAAAGTACCAGCATGCCGTGGTGGACCACCAGAAAGTACCAGCATGCCGTGGTGGGCCACCAGAAAGTACCGGCATGCCGTGGTGGGCCACCAGAAAGTACCAGCATGCCGTGGTGGGCCACCAGAAAGTACCGGCATGCCGTGGTGGGCCACCAGAAAGTACCGGCATGCCGTGGTGGGCCACCAGAAAGTACCAGCATGCCGTGGTGGGCCACCAGAAAGTACCGGCATGCCGTGGTGGGCCACCAGAAAGTACCGGCATGCCGTGGTGGGCCACCAGAAAGTACCAGCATGCCGTGGTGGGCCACCAGAAAGTACCAGCATGCCGTGGTGGGCCACCAGAAAGTACCGGCATGCCGTGGTGGAAGAAATTAACGTGATGAACAATGTGTCAATGTCAGACAAAGGAAGGAATGAGACAGGAAATAACCGTGTATCATAAATAATACATTTTGTGGATTATTATTATTGAAAATCATTTTGAGGCAATGGAGGGACTCGAACCTGCGTTCTGGTGAATCCCAGACACCTGCCCTAACAGACTCTGCCATGATGGGACAAAAAGTCGACTAACCCGGAACTGTACTGAATTCACTGTGAGGTTCTGGAGGCCCCGACCGGAGCCTAACCAAGGTTTTACAGAACGCGAGTACGAATCACCTCATTGCCTCAAAATGATTTTCATTGATATACCTGTTTGATGGGATTGTGGGAGTTCTATTCCCCAAGCTCAGCCCGAGGATAGGCTTGACTTTTGAGAGTTTGGTCCACCAGGACCACGCCATTATATCACACCATTGTGACTATCTTGAGATTATTACTATTATTAGTCATGTATTATAAATTACATCTTGGATATTCATAGTTTATATATATTATATATGCTAAGAATGAGTCAGGTTAGCGCGGCAGAAAATGACCGCCCGGCCTTCATACGGGCAAAGTCGACACGTCATGAAGTTTGGGTCCGTGTTAATACACTGAATACGTTTGATAACCTTGCGTATATTTTTTTATGAGTACAACTAACGCTAGACACATTATTTCCCAGACATTCACTCAGCACTTGCAGCCAGATAGGTTTTTTTTGACAGTTTTTCATCACATACTAGATAATTTAATGATTTAACTCCGTATACGCAAAACTGTTTAAAATGAGATAATTGAGAATTAAGAATGTCAGTTCCCACACACATGGAAAATATATTATGTGTGGCTTGGGTTATTTGTTTCAACTAGGTTATTCTGACTTATTATATGCGATTTAGAATTGACTAGTAAGTGTGTGCGTATCATTTGAGAACACTGATGTTAAGGGGACTTGGTGTGTAAGTATCGCAGTTTGAGGACCAAGGCTCCAGCTAGGATTCCGCGCTTAAAATACCCAGCTTCGTCCCTCCGGCTTTTGCTTTCTATAAATAGTTAAGACTAGTCTGACAAAAGGTAAAATTAAGATTTGAAGTTGTATTCATTTTGGAGTTAGATTTAACACCGTTGACGGTGCTAGGAGCCGTGGTTTAGTTCCTGCCTATTAAATCGGCGCTTTAAATTTAAATGTAAATATGATGGAGCTCAATAGACACTGAAACCTGTCTACCAATCGATTAAGGTTTGAGAGGCCTGACCCAAGAGTCGCGGGTTCAAGTTCAAGTATGTTTATTGAGACAAGCAAATACATCTCAAAGGGACAGAGCAGCTTAGGCTATGTTTACCCCCCTCGTGGGTTATGCCCCGTAATTGCAGGGTCTCACGGCCGAGCGGCCAGCGTTCCAGATTCGAAATTCACGGACATGGGTTCGGTTTCCGGTCGAGACAAACAAATGAGTAGTTTCTTTCACGTGATGCCTCTGCTCACCTAACTGGATCTAGCTCAAAAGTCAATTTGTAAGTACCAGGGAGTAGAAGAACTCCCAGAACCCCATCAAGCTACGCTACATATGTTTATAGAATTCTCTATATGTACCTGTTTCAACTGGGCTATTTTGCACTTCCTTCCATGTCTCCTGGTCTCCTGAGGAGTTATTTCTAGATGCAGATTTGAAATCAGTCCCTCTAATATTTTCCTAGTGTAGATTAGTAGATATCTTGCCTTCTCTCTAAAGAAGACAGATTTAAACATGTTAAGCGGTTCCAGTAATTTATGTTTTATTGAACGGATTCTGGCAGTAAATAACATTTGTTCTTCTCCAGGTCAGTAATTTCTCGAGCTTTGAATGGCGCTGTTAAATGTGCCATTACACCCTAGAGAGCACCAGTGTCTTAAAAAGTATCATCATTGTTCTGACATCTCTTGTTTGAAAGGTTCTTGTTATCTAACCTATCATTTTTCTTGCAGTTGTGACAGCTAATTTATTGTGTTCTTTTAAAGTAAGGTCTTCCGACATGATTACTTTATTTATGATGGCCCTTTCTTTCAATAGTTTGGGAGGAATGTTTTTTTTGAGTAATACTCGAGCAAGACATATCTAAAGTACCCACCTTCTTGGCCCTCAAAAGCATAGTTTTAAAATATTCTTGGACGGGAATGGACAAAAAATGAAATCTGGTAATCGTTGTGGTCGATCTCGAACCCATTGTTCATGTGACGACTTATACTGAATTTTGTAACTAGCTCATCAAGATTGTAACTTGCTTAGCTAAATGAACTGTGGGGTTCAGTCCCTGAGCCCATTATGTGCCCCTTTCCACTACCGCCCACAAGATGGGTAGGGTTTATAAAGTTTAGTGTTGCTTCATTTTTTTTAGAAGTTATTATTTTTTCTACCACAGATGTGGCCATACATTTACAGTGCTATATATAAGTATATAAATATACACATACACATATATATTTGTCTCTCCTACTTTGATAGGGTAAGATAGCTGCTATAGAAACTAGTGTTATAACTGTTAGACTTAACCACTGATGGCCTGTCACATGACGTTCATAGCAAAAACTTTTAATATATTAGAATCAGAAACTTTATTCGTAAGAACTTTTACAAATCGATACAATAATGGCTGGACTAAACAAGTGAACAACAGTTTGATTTAAACTTTCATATTTGGCATTAATTAAGTGCCATGTATGGATGATAGCGTGATGGTCCGTGGTGTGGTATCGTGGGACGATAGCGTGATGGTCCGTGGTGTGGTATCGTGGGATGATAGCGTGATGGTCCGTGGTGTGGTATCGTGGGATGATAGTGTGATGGTCCGTGGTGTGGTATCGCAGGATGATAGCGTGATGGTCCGTGGTGTGGTATCGTGGGATGATAGCGTGATGGTCCGTGGTGTGGTATCGTGGGATGATAGTGTGATGGTCCGTGGTGTGGTATCGCAGGATGATAGCGTGATGGTCCGTGGTGTGGTATCGTGGGATGATAGCGTGATGGTCCGTGGTGTGGTATCGTGGGATGATAGCGTGATAGTCCGTAATGTGGTAAAGTGGGATGATAGCGTTATGATCCGTGGTGTGATAACGTGGGATGATAGCGTGATGGTCCGTGGTGTGGTAACTTGGGATGATAGCGTGATGATCCGTGGTGTGGTATCGTGGGATGATAGCGTGATGATCCGTGGTGTGATAACGTTGGATGATAGCGTGATGGTCCGTGGTGTGGTATCGTGGGATGATAGCGTGATGGTCCGTGGTGTGGTATCGTGGGATGATAGCGTGATGGTCCGTGGTGTGGTATCGTGGGATGATAGCGTGATGGTCCATGGTGTGGTATCGTGGGATGATAGCGTGATGGTCCGTGGTGTGGTAACGTGGGATGATAGTGTTATGATCCGTGGTGTGGTATCGTGGGATGATAGCGTGATGGTCCGTGGTGTGGTAACGTGGGATGATAGTGTTATGATCCGTGGTGTGGTATCGTGGGATGATAGCGTGATGGTCCGTGGTGTGGTAACGTGGGATGATAGTGTTATGATCCATGGTGTGGTAACGTGGGATGATAGCGTGATGGTCCGTGGTGTGGTAACTTGGGATGATAGCGTGATGATCCGTGGTGTGGTAACGGGATGATAGCGTGATGGTCCGTGGTGTGGTACCGTGGGATGATAGCGTGGTGGTCCGTGGTGTGGTAACGTGGGATGATAGTGTTATGATCCGTGGTGTGGTAACTTGGGATGATAGCGTGATGATCCGTGGTGTGGTAACGGGATGATAGCGTGATGGTCCGTGGTGTGGTACCGTGGGATGATAGCGTGATGATCCGTGATGTGGTAACGGGGATGATAGCGTGATAGTCCGTGGTGTGGTACCGTGGGATGATAGCGTGATGATCCGTGGTGTGGTATCGTGGGATGATAGCGTGGTGGTCCGTGGTGTGGTACCGTGGGATGATAGCGTGGTGGCAGGTCGGGCGCTCGGGCTGGTGCTGTGACTGGGGGACTGTGTGGAGGGAGACAGGAGTTGTCAAACACAGGGACGGGAGGACAGTTTTGACGGGGGTACGGTATTAGTATTTTCGGGGAGGGGAATAATAGCAGGATAATTGAGACATATATTATATAAGATTAGGGTAAAATAGTCGGAGGGAGGAAAAATGGGTACTTAAGGTTTGGGTAGTATACATCTGTCCTCACACTTAAAGGCACAGCAATTTTGACGTTAAAATTCTTCGAGATTTATTGAAATACCAACGTGTTGTTATAGCTAATTAGTCTAACTAATTAGCATCGATCTCGATTAGTTGCCTAGGTTCTAATGCTTCTGCTTAGGCAGAATTACGATAAATTTAAAGCTTATCAAATCGTGAAAACTGGTGGAACATAGGGTCATTGTGGACAAATTTGGATGTGGGGCAATATTAAAAGGGGGTGGAACGGTTGGTTGAATAGTGTGGATGCGGTGAGAAGGTTGGTAGAATAGTGTGGAAGTGGTTGGAAGGTTGGTGGAATAGTGTGGATGCGGTGAGAAAATTGGTGGAATAGTGTGGAAGTGGTGGGAAGGTTGGTGGAATATTGTGGGTGCGGTGGGATGGTTGGTGGAATAGTGGAAGCGGTGGGAAGGTTGGTGGAATAGTGTGGATGCGGTGGGAAGGTTGGTGGAATAGAATAGTGTGGATACAGTGGGAAGGTTGGTGGAATAGCGTGGATGCGGTGGGAAGGTTGGTGAAATAGTGTGGATACAGTGGGAAGGTTGGTGGAATAGTGTGGATACAGTGGGAAGGTTGGTGGAACAGTGTGGATGTGGTGGGAAGGTTGGTGGAATAGTGTGGATGCGGTGGGAAGGTTGGTGGAATAGTGTAGAAGGGGTGGGAAGGTTGGTGGAATAGTGTGGACGCGGTGGGAAGGTTGATGGAGTAGTGTGGATGGGGTGGGAAGGTTGGTGGAATAGTGTGGACGCGGTGGGAAGGTTGGTGGAATAGTGTGGACGCGGTGGGAAGGTTGATGGAGTAGTGTGGACTGGGTGGGAAGGTTGGTGGAATAGTGTGGACGCGGTGGGAAGGTTGGCGGAATAGTGTGGACGCGGTGGGAAGGTTGATGGAGTAGTGTGGACTGGGTGGGAAGGTTGATGGAGTAGTGTGGACGCGGTGGGAAGGTTGATGGAGTAGTGTGGACGGGGTGGGAAGGTTGATGGAGTAGTGTGGACGGGGTGGGAAGGCAGGGTACCAGCATGCGTTTTTACCTTGGAAAAGTATTAGTGTCATCAGTAACTCTTGACTGTTCACTTTGGAGGATGGGGGTGTTGTTGGTGGTTGAGTTTCTACTTATGCTTTTAATAAAACTTAATATTTTAATGAAACTATCATTTTAATGGTAACTTTCATTTACCTATTAAGTACAGTACAGTACATAGGTTAGTTGAAGATGTAGATCTACCTATCTGGCTTTTCATTACAATACTGTACTCATAGTGGCAGAATATCTGTAAATATGATTCACAAACAAGTGGATACAATTGTGATGTTATTGAGTTTAACCCAAATTAAATATTATAAAATGCTACTGTATTTAGCTTTCAACACTTGGTAAATGTTTTATTACAGTACGGTACTTATAAATTATGGTCCGATTGGTAGTGTGTGTGTGTTTGTGTGTAATTACCTAAGTGTAATTACCCAAGTGTAGTTACAGGATGAGAGCTACGCTCGTGGTGTCCCGTCTTCCCAGCACTCTTTGTCATATAACGCTTTGAAACTACTGACGGTCTTGGCCTCCACCACCTTCTCACTTAACTTGTTCCAACCGTCTACCACTCTGTTTACAAAAGTGAATTTTGTATATTTCTAGCATAATATTTCTATTTCATAATAATTTCTAGTGTGTGTGTGTGTGTCTAATTCAGGGGTCCATGGATTTGATCCCATCATGGTCTCAATATTTATTCATAGATCCACCAAGCTGTTGTGATTTCATTATGCATAAATTATGACTTTCTTGCATGCCATTTTCATGTGTTAAACCATAGTATACAAAGTATTTCTGTCAGCAGGTCAAAATGAAGTTCTGGCTGGTATTGGCTTTGTTTGGGCTGGTGGCTCTGACAGTGTGTGTGCATGCAGAGGAAGAAGGTGCATCGCCAGAGCCAGAGAGTGAGCCTGAGCCAGAAGTAACACCTGAGCCTTCCCCGAAAGACCATGAACATGACCACTCAAAGGATGATGCTGAAGGTGCTGCTGCAGAGCCTACATCAGAGCCAGGTTAGTTATGTGTTCTCACTCTTACACATATCTGCTAATTAACCACTTAATCTTGGATGGGCGGTGAATGACAGGTTGCGTTAACTAGTGTGCTAGTTAAGTGTGGGTGCTAGTGTCTTTACAAGAACGTTAATTCAACTTATTTTCTATATTCTCTGTTAACCCCCAATGTAACTTCTTGTATATAAATAAACAAATAAATAAATAAACTAAATTCTTTATCGAGTATCCTTCAGTTGACATTTCATTACCTTCCATTCCAACATAGTAAGATTTTATGCAAGTGACACTTTTCAATATGTATGATAAATGAATTTGTGGATATGCTTTTGCTTTTCATGATGGTGCCATGTTGAACAGGTTGTGTTAGGATGATGGGAACCTTCAAAGCTGGTACTATCTATACAGTACATTATAACTTGTCTGTGGATGGTACAGGGTGCGTACTCACCTAGTTGTATACTACTTGCAGGACATGAACTATGGCTCTTGCTTTCACCACTTCACTTCACTTAACATATACAATTTGTTCACTAATCTGACAATTTTATTCTAATGTGGCTGGCTCAACTGGATACTTAGTTTTCATGTTCCTTTGTTTGTGTACGACCCATGCTAAATATTAGTCTATTCCCTTGAGCATTTTGTATGTGGTGATCATGTCTACGGTTTCTTCTTTTCTCCCATTGATATGATGTTTAACTCCTTTTGGTCTTTGCTTGTAACTCGTACCTCTTGGCGCTGGGACAAGTCTGGTGGCATATATTTGAACTTTTTCCAGCTTCATTTTGTGCACATGTATGTTCATGAGGGAGCACACACTTGCTCTCTCATGCACTTATTGAAATATTTGACTGTACATTCATTCTTCAGAATACTGTACATATTAAATGTATAGATGTGTGTGGCTGTTAAGTTCCTGATCATAGTTTGTCTTAATTTTGAATGTTTTAAACAATGAATTATAGTCCCTCACCTAACCTTTTACTACAAAAGTATTCCCCATGACAGCAGCCTTACACTTTCTCATACATTGTTCTCTATTTTCTTGTACAGCCTTATTCCACCCAGTTCAATTTGTCATGTTTAAGCTTTTCTATGTGATGGTTTTTCCTTCTACCTTTTCCCTTGTGGCACATCCTCGACCATTTCTACTCTTGGCTGCTCGCCTTGTCTTGTCGGTTTTTCTTTAGTCTCCCTTCCCCATCCTGGAACTTTTGTACATATTTAACTTGTATAATGCCACCTCTCCATTACCGTTTTTACAGCTACCAGAAATGTGGACGAAGAAGTAGAGGATGATGTAGGTGAGGAGGTAGAGAATGAAGTAGAGGATAAGGAAGGAGAGGAGGATATGGGGGATGAGTATAAGGATGGAGAGTCGGGTGAGTGGAGGTGGGAGTGACCTGTGCACGATGTGACGAAGCTCCGTAACGTGTGATATCTTGGATAGTTGCTTAATCTCCCTCCTGCTCCAATATGCCCAAAAACACTTGTTCCTCCATCTCCCTTGCCTTACTTAGTTGAACTGGTAGTTTGCTCTAATTTCACTTTAAGTACAATGTTGTAATACCATAAATCGTGGAATTAGTGTAAAATCCATTTCTCACAAGAAAGGTCTCCAGAGCATGTTGCATTTGGCTATGGTATTTAGTAGTAAGTGGCATTGCCTCTTGATAATGTGTAGGCTTGGCTACCACATACCCTGTCCCTGCTACAGTTCTAGGTTATGTTCTTGGTAGTGACTGATGAATGATTGACAATTAATGGCTGAGAATTTTGCATGGTGTCCTAGTTGTGAATTAACTCAATGATCTTGGCTGAAGGCCTTGGAGTAGAATAAAAGTTTTCTAGATTTGGCAGTATTAATTAGCTCTACTAACATGCATCACTATTAAACACATTTGCTTGCAATTGATGATGCAGTACTCAAGTAGGCTATATAGTTAACTGACCTACTAGAATTGAATCTTGTGTACCTGAGGGCTTGGAGGCAGAGAAATATGCCTCATTTACTACAAAACCACTGAAATAGACATACAAGAAGAACCCCCAGAACCCACTTCGGGGTATTCTCATTACACACTTTGTCCTGCCTCACTTAAATTAACAGTTGGCAGAGTTTACTACTAGGGGTTTCACTTCTGCAGTTGATCAGCTCTCTCAAAGAAGTTAAAATTATAAACTGCTAAAAACAGAGGTACAGTATTGTAATGTATACTGTATTTATTTTTGTTATTTTTGTCCTGCAATTTTTTTTGCATTGGGTAACAATATGCTGAATTAAATTACCGGTAATCACAAAAATGACGTGAACTGAAAAAACCCCACTTTGGAAACTAATGGTGTGCTGTACAAGTTACTAGTTTTATTTAATGACATGTAGATTCACAATTTTAAGTACCACACAGTGGAATTCCTTTTCAATGTAACAGATCCATTGCATTCACAAAATGATTGAGCACACATTTGTTCACATTATGGTATATAAGCAATGATGAAAAATAAATGCTTACTTTTTATTAAGTTTGGCTCATCAAATCTTGTCTACTGGCATTCATTTTCCAGATGCCATGTTTGTAACAATATAAATTCCAATAGTGAAGCAAGACTACCATAATGCATTTGAAACTCTTGTGTAGAATTCTATATGGTGGTCATCAAAATAACGAAATACAGGTCAATCATTGCAATAGTTGCTTCAACTAGGAAAAGGAGTTTATTCTTCAGTGTTACCGTTACTGTACCCACACTGCAGTGTAGTGCTCATTTAACAGTACTGTACTGTACACTTAACATCTTTTTTCCAGTTTTCTGTTAGTGAATGCTGTTGGACTTTTAACACTTCCTACATCAGAATTCATTTGAATATCATGACCTCTACAGGTTAATAGGCATGTTCATTAGTCAACATTAATCTGCTCATGACTTGCTTATTTTACAGCCATGGTGAACGTGTCTTCAACGGTCACACCTGGTAAGAATGATAGATAATGTACAGTATTAAGTTGTGCTATTCGTCAACCTTTCTTTACTTGGATGTTGGTGGGGAACCAAATTGAAACACAAGTTTGTCTGCATAATCTCGATGCTTCTTTGTCAAGTGTTGCTTCTGTTTCTTGCACTGAACCAAAAAAATTACAAATTTTGAAAGAGATTGAATTGTTCAGTTGTTTAATTTTGCAGAGACTGTAGTACACTAGAACTTTGGCTTGTGGTAGGTAAAAGTGCAAGTTACTATATTTCTTAAGGAAAGGGCCAAAAAAATTTAGGCAATTTCTTAAATTTATGTACTTAAATTTTTCAATACAAAAGGTCTACTTGAGGAAAACAGTAGAGGAAATGTTGGTATATATATTTGGTATTATAACGGTACATATGTTATTGAGTGCGTGCATCTAGAAATTACAAACTTCTATTGTTTGTCAGGAAAAAGGACTTAAGAATGTGCAAATATTCTTCACTTGAGATAAGGTGCCTTAATAGAGAAAGGTACTGTATGTGCATTAGGCAAATGGATAAAAGTTTTCAAATATCATTTT
>WNGS01009202.1:16088481-16101407 GCA_020271785.1 Procambarus virginalis
TGGGATCTTTATATTAAAACTTGCGCATATCGAGTTGTACACGAAACTTCAACCTAAAATTTTGAGTTTATTAACAGAAAATGAGGAGATATATGGGAAGGTAAATGTAAGGGCACAATTAAGTGTATTTAGATACTGCAGACAGCCAGGAATGTACTTATCACATTTAGTATTAAAACGTACTGTCTAGTCGAGGAAAAGTTACAGCAGGACGTGTGGAGATCTCCGATCTCCTTTCCTCAGCCCATTCTCTCGATTGACTGTTAAAAATGCACCGGTTTGCCTTGCCACAAACGCACGAACCTAACTACTTAAGAAATAGAACAAAGGACTGCAAAGCCTATTGGCCATACGAGCAGCTCTATTAAACACCAATCCCATCATAAATGTCCAACCCAGAAACATCGGGGACCCCACCTCCACAATGTTACGGGAATTGGTTCCAAAATCAACAACCCTGTACGACCAGTATTACCCAAGTCTTTCTAAATCTAAACTTATCCAATTTATACCATAACTATATGGCCCGCATAGGAGCCTGTCAATATTACGGTGCTTAAATTTATACCAATTTGTCCCGGTTTTAACGGTTTGGTCGATCTATTTGTGTGCGAGGAAGAGTTGAAAAGGGGAGACCATTTTGAATGCTGGGCTCCCCAGTTGCCTAAACACTTTGTTCCCGCAAGTGTTGCAAGTGCAGTGACGATGTGGTTACTTGACCTGGTGGGGGGCCTTGGGGTGGAGGTGAAAGTGAAGGAACGGCGAATGGAGGGAAGTGTGTGTGTGGGGGGGGGGGGTTGGGGGGTGAAGGTGATTTTGTTGAGTGGTAGGTTGGGGGGGGGGGGGACGTGGAAGAGTGAGGGGGGGAGGTATTGAATGTGGAGGGGTGTGAGGGGCGGGGGGGGGGGGTTATGTCTTAAACGAGGAGGAGTGAATGTCTTAAACGTTTAAGACATTCATGTCTTAAACGGGAGGGTGTCAAGGAGTAGCATTGAAGGAGCGTGAGAGGGGGAGACGGTAGTTGAACGTGGAATATGAGGGGGGGGGGTGTCTTAAACGTGGAAAAGTGTGAGAAGGGGGGGATGTGTTGAACGTACAGGAGTGGGATAAAGTGTTGAAGGAGTTTGGCCTAGTGATTGACCTATACACGATCCTTTCCTTCCTCCCATACTCAGGCCTGGTCTTAAATTTCTACACATTAAATAAAAGCGGCATCAATCCTGGTGTCATTCCAAGAATAGCAAATTTACATGGGACAGTTAATTAAAGTAAAATTTTTAGACTTGGACATAAAACTTATATTATATCATTTTTTTCTCCCACTTTTGTCTTATTTCCTCCGCATAAAACAGAAAACGAATTTTGGTGAGCAACATTATTTGGATTGCGGAGTTTTGGTAGGCTATTGGAGGAGGGAGTTTTTGTGGGGTATTGGAGTAGAGAGGAGCGTGTTGTTAAGTTACTGGAGTGGAGGGGAGCGTGTTGTTAAGTTACTGGAGTGGAGGGGAGCGTGTTGTTAAGTTACTGGAGTGGAGGGGAGCGTGTTGTTAAGTTACTGGTGTGGAGGGGAGCGTGTTGTTAAGTTACTGGAGTGGAGGGGAGCGTGTTGTTAAGTTACTGGAGTGGAGGGGAGCGTGTTGTTAAGTTTAGTGGAGTGGAGGGGAGCGTGTTGTTAAGTTACTGGAGTGGAGGGGAGCGTGTTGTTAAGTTACTGGAGTGGAGGGGAGCGTGTTGTTAAGTTACTGGAGTGGAGGGGAGCGTGTTGTTAAGTTACTGGAGTGGAGGGGAGCGTGTTGTTAAGTTACTGGAGTGGAGGGGAGCGTGTTGTTAAGTTACTGGAGTGGAGGGGAGCGTGTTGTCGTGGGTTATTGGGGTAGACGGGAGATTAGCTTTGCTAAAGAAAGCTTTTGAGTGATGGTTTTAGTTGTATTGATAAAACAGTAACACTTTGTATCCGGATTAAATATATTGAAGTGTCTCTCTTAGAAAACTCAAACTGTGGTGGGGCAAACGTACGTGTGTGTGTGTGTGTGTGCGTGTGTGTGTGTGGTGTGTGTGTGTGTGTGTGTGTGTGTGTGTGTGTGTGTGTGTGTGTGTGTGTGTGTGTGTGTGTGTGTGTGCTATGCTGTACCACCCTCGACGTAGTTGCTGTGTGTTACCCCTGTGACCTACAGGATACTGTCTCCTAGTTCAACACTTCATATCCAGGTCTTGCCGCCGAATTTTGGAATAACGCGTTGCTGTCATTCATCTGCTGGGATCACTAGTGAGGTGGGGGGGGGGGTTTATCCTTCATGATAGCATCTACTTCCTCAAATCCACAAAGGACCTTGACGAGGGCTCGAAACCCATGCACTCAAGTGTTCCCAGACTTGCTCATTTTCCCACCTCTCCTCTCATTCTTCCTGGTGTCTCTCGTCGCCTGGTCGATGCGACATGCCAAGCTTCATTATGCTAATCATATAGTTAGTATGCAATTAAGCACTTTAAAATTACGTCTTTAGATTTTTTATGAACCTTAATTTCAGGATGGGGAACAGGTTATGGTTATGGCTTCTTGTATTTTTTAACAAATCTATTCGGGGGGCATCTTGATGAATGTTTAAAAACAAATGTCAAATGAAGCGCATGAGCTTTTATTTGCACTTGCCCGCCGAGTGGAGAGATGCCATCCTAGTCTCGTCAGTAATATGAAATTTGTGAAGCAATCACACTGGATTGGAAGGTGAATTTTTGGCGGGAAGTGAGCAGCAACACAAGGTTTTGGAGGAAAATAGTCACACGACCTCGAGGAGTGAATAGCAGCGTGAAGGACGCTAATTTGACCATGTATGTGAGAGTAGCTTGACTATGGGGTTCTGGTAATACAAATACAGAACAGACTAGTTACCAGGTTGAACCAAATAGGCTCTTTAACACGCCGATCTCCATTTAATTGTTGTCCCATTTGACCTAATCTGAGCTACTTTCATAAAGTAGCTAGCAACGGTGACTTGCCTTGTCCCGTATTTGGCCTTGACGTAAGGCACGGTAAATTTTCAAAGAGAAGGCGCTAGATAAGTATGACTTGTTGATCGATCCACACACTAGAAGATGAAGGGACGACGACGTTTCGGTCCGTCCTGGATCATTCACAATCGACTTGAGAATGGTCCAAGACGGACCGAAGCGTCCTCGTCCCTTCATCTTCTAGCGTGTGGATTAGTCAACAGACTTCAGTCACGTTATTGTGACTCATCGCCTGCATAAATATGACTTATTCTCAGAATTATGTAGAATGAGAGGTTAGGTTAGGTCGCAGGGCCTTCACATTCTTTGGAGACAAAGGCCTAGATGCTGGCATTATCCCTGACATACTAAAAACAGCAGAGATAGCACCACTCCATAAAGGAAGTAATAAGGCAAGAGGCAAAAATTTACAGTCTCAAAACTATCAAGATGTACTCCCTAGAAATGAGACTAGAGGTATCAAATAATATATACACGGGAAGTACTGTAGGGCCAAGTCCCAAATTTACACAGTAAAATAACATACTGGAGTGAGCGATATGGAAGGAAGTGCAGAATAAAGCTAGTGAGAGTTGAAGTTCCATAGGCACAATCAGAAAACACAATTTGAACATCAGAGGTCCACGGTTGTTAATATCCTCCCAATAAGTATAAGAGATATTGCCTGACCAATCGGGCTGTAGTGGGCATGTCGCTACAAGCAACAGCCTGTTGGACCAAGCTCTCACAAGTCAAGCCTGGCCTCGGAACGGGCTTTTGGAGTAGAAGACAATCCAGGTACACGATTAGCAGAAAGGCACTTTCTTTCACTACTCTCGATTACCTTGTTGTGTCTGGATATTCATTCGGTTTAATCCTTCCAGTCTATAATTATGTCCTTGTTAATCTATATAATTATATCCTGGTTAATGTGTATAATTATATCCTCATTATTCTATATAATTATAACCTCTTAGTTAATCTGTTAGACTTTTAGATCTTGTTTGGAAGCATCTCCGCAGGGTGGCCAGCCATTGTTCTGGTCAGAACAAAGATGGCCTCGCTTCTTGCTTATTAGCGTCCACTCCGTTCCCTGTATCCTTGCCTACATAACTATCTACCGGTTGTCTACCTGTAGATAGATATATTGCTAAGATAGGAGCATACGAGGAGCTCCTATTATAAATAGGAGCTGACTCGTATGGGCCAATAGGCCTTCTGCAGTTACCTTTGTTCTTATGTTCTTATGTTCTAATTTCTGGTTTTCAACGGTTATTCCTTCCACTATATCGGTTTTATGAGCGCGTGTGATTCAATAGTCAGACCTAACCTAATTAAAGTAAGAGGTTAAATGCTGTATTTTATAGTGTGACGTCACAATGATAGCATAATTTTAATGGTGGTACAGTTTTTAGATCTTACTGGTTTGGTAGGGTATAAATAAGAGTTACCTCTAATGAGCCAACAGGAATTGCCGCGCATGGACCAGTAGGAGTTTAGGTCAATAAAAATGGGCCAATGAGAATAGCCTCGTATGGGCCAATGAGAATAGCCTCGTATGGGCCAATGAGAATTGCCTCGTATGGGCCAATGAGAATTGCCTCGTATGGGCCAATGACAATTGCCTCGTATGGGCCAATGACAATTGCCTCGTATGGGCCAATGACAATTGCCTCGTATGGGCCAGTGAGAATTGCCTCGTATGGGCCAATGAGAATTGCCTCGTATGGGCCAATGAGAATTGCCTCGTATGGGCCAATGAGAATTGCCTCGTATGGGCCAATAAGAATTGCCTCGTATGGGCCAGTGAGAATTGCCTCGTATGGGCCAATGAGAATTACCTCGTATGGGCCAATAAGAGCCCGTTTTATGGTACATTGCTTGAAATTAAGGGTCGATTTATTGGTGTTAAATGGTGTTGTGTTGCGATAGTCATGGAGGGGCTGTCAGCTCTGCAGGCTCCGACTAGTTAGGAGCGACTTGAGAATGGTCCAGGACGGACCGAAACGTCGTCGTCCCTTCAACTTCTAGTGTGTGGTCTGGTCAACATACTTCAGCCACGTTATTGTGACTCTTCGCCTGCAAAGGGGATATTAATAGGGCATTAAAAGTATCAACACAGGACAGAACGCGAAACAATGGGTATAAATTGGATAAGTTTAGATTTAGGAAAGACTTGGGTAAATACTGGTTCAGTAACAGGGTTGTTGATTTGTGGAACCAATTGCCGCATAACATTGTGGAGGTGGGGTCCCTCGATTGTTTCAAGCATGGGTTGGACATGTATATGAGTGGGATTGGGTGGTTATAAATAGGAGCTGCCTCGTATGGGCCAATAGGCCTTCTGCAGTTGCCTTTGTTCTTATGTTCTTATGTATGTTCTTATGTTAGATTCTGTGCCCCAGGAATGTGTTGTTGGGTAGGCTAAGTTCTTCTCCAACAATAAAGCGCTGCCTCGTATGGGCCAATAGGCCTTCTGCAGTTACCTTTGTTCTTATGTTCTTATGATATTTCAGGCAGCTGTCACCAGCAACTAGTCCATATAATTTTTATATTTCTTTATGCTAGAAGACTTAAATATCAGGCAGAGCCCTGGCAAAATAAGTTCTTTTGTCATTCTAAAGCTATGGGTGGCGTGACGATTTAAGATGTCGGCGCGGAGACTGGTAATGGAGCGGAAGTTGTGGTTGGGAGAGGAAGAGTTGTAGAGTTGGGGTTGACGCTTGGGGTATTACGTAACCCAGCCTGCCTTAAAGGACTCCTTCCTTCTTTCCCACCGTCTCACTCTCCCAGCCATATATAAAGATGCTGGTAACTGTTCCGTACCGGACCATTTGGTCACCATTTGGTCCGGGAGACATCTCCCGTCACGCAGGGTGCAGTCGCACCTCCACAGATCTCCAGTATCATCTCTCGATACTGTTAATGGCTCATAAGGGCCACCACTTACGGGCTATTCATGCCCGTGCCACCTCTTGGGTGGCTTAATCTTTATCAATCATCAATCTGTTCCGTACCGATCATTTGGTCACCATTTGGTCCGGGAGTATCTCCCGTCACGCAGGGTGCAGTTGCGCCTCCACAGATCTCCAGTATCATCTCTTGATACTGGTAATGGCTCAAAAGGGCCACCACTTACGGGCTATTCATGCCCGTGCCATCTCTTGGGTGGCTTAATCTTTATCAATCAATCAATGTTCCGTACCCTCCACAGATCTCCAGTATCAGCTATTGATACTGGTAATGGCTCGAAAGGGCCACCACTTACGGGCTATTCATGCCCGTGCCACCTTTTGGGTGGCTTAATCTTCATCAATCAATTTCAATGTTCCGTGCGACGGGAGACATCTCCTGTCCACGAGGCTAACCATAGCCCGTGCTTCTTGCCCAGCTCCTGTGCCAGGTAACTTACGGGCTCACCATAGCCCGTGCTACTTGGAACTTGTTCCGAGTAGCTGAATCTATAACAACAAACAACTGTTCCGTAGGAGATTGCCGACCATGGTGATGCTACGAGTCGACATTCGTCAAACACACACTTTTGCTCTTTGATATAATCTCCTCTCCTCCCCCCCCTTTATCTTCCCTCTTTAACCCCTCATCCGCCCGTCCAATTCAATCTCGCTCCCCTCTCCTCCGTCCACCCCCCAACCTCCCTCAGCAGTTGCCACTGTTGCCAGGGTCTCTGTTGTCTGGGAGCTGCCAACGCTTTGTTTTTTGTTCGATTCTGTTGGTCTCTCCCCCGCCGAGTGGTAGCGGCGGCGGCTCCCTGGATGGTTGGTGGGCGGGAGTTGTCAGGTGTCTCTGCGGACACCAGCTAGTTGGTTTGTATTCCAAGCGAAGGTTATCCGGCGAGAAAGATGGAGAGTTGAATCTAGCCAGAACGAAGGAAAACAAAGGATGGAAGACGAGGTACAAAAAAAAATAATATTCAAAACCGTTACAACCGTTGGACGATTTAAATTATCTCGTTTTTAATTCTGTGTTGTGCGTGTGGGAATGAGTTTTAGAAACAGGAGTTAAGCTGGTATTGAGCAGACAAGGGTTGACGGTTTTCAATAGCAGGACGTGTCTGGTCTCGGGGTAAGCCACGGCGCTGGGTTGAGGGAGGGGGTTGTGGTGGCCCTTGAGGGAGGGGGTTGCGGTGGCTCTTGGTTGAGCGAGGGGTTTGTGGTGGCCCTTGAGGGAGGGGGTTGTGGTGGCGCTTGGTTGAGGGAGGGGTTGTGGTGCGTGGGGAGGACATGTGACAACAGATGTAATACATTATGTAAAACGCTGCTGAATGCTGGCAAAACGGGCTAAAGAGCTCAGCGAGAGGCAACAGAAAGGAATTTTATAGACCAGTCACTCACTAGCATGACTTAATACATCTAGGAAAAGGCAAAATTAAGGCAGTAATGTTTCGGGATAGAGTAGAGAAAATAGATCAAGAGAAAGTAACTTCCAGGAGAGAATTGTTTCCCTCCCCCCAGCCCGGGAGCTCCCAGCCCGGGCTCACCTCCCGAGAGGCGGACAGCTATACACGGCATTGGACGCAGACTTAAAGCGGAAAACCCAACCGGGGCGTAGGTGACGCTCTCACGCCGCGCCCTCCCGCAAGCGGCCCTGCACGCGCGCTCTTGCATGCACACTTCCGGAAACAGGGTGAGGTAGCTGAACGTAAAAAAAAAGGTTGCGAGAGCAGCAGCAGAGGGGATATGATCACTACATAAAAACCGCCGAGGGTTAAAACAAAAGTTGGGCGCGAAAAGCCTTAGAATTGACAGTAGATGGAAGTTAGAAATGGAAACAAGTTGAGTAACATAGAACAAATTAACAAGAATTTGGCCGACAAAAAAATCTAGGGACTGCTTGATCAGACTATTTCTGCTTGTATTCTGTCCACAAGCTCTTGTCATAATCACACTCTGCAATGGTTAATGAGAAACAGATTAGTATAATAATATTAGTAATTCGTTGTGTCGGGGGACAGGCAGCCAATGTATATATTCATGTTAGGCTTATATCGAAATCTCTCCGTCCCTTCTCCAAGATCGAATTACTGACCCTGCTCAGGATGTAACCCTACAGCAGACTGACCAACTCCTGTTGGTCAGGAGTTATTTACTGTTATTTTTGTTATTTACTGCTAGGTGAACAGTGGCATCGCCTACAATCTAGGTGATAGGAAACACTCCCAACCATTTCTGAACCTGGAATTCCCTATTTTGATTCGAGAACAAACCAGACTGAAGGTTGGGAGCAGATGATAGGGTCGTGTAGTAAGTTACAGTGGGAGTGGGGTCGTCGTGAGGGTTGGGGACGGTTAGTGTTGCATGGTTAAGAGGAGGAATGACCAAATTCGGCACAACCAGTTTTAACTGATGAGTGTGCCCAACTTTGGACCTGTAAATACTAAGCGCATCTGTTGCCTCCTTCTCCTCCCCGCCTTCTATTTTGATTAGCGCTTTCTCACAATTATTTCTCATTGCTGTAATACTGCGAATTTCCCCGTTCACAACATTCGTTTGATAAAGCTTTGTAAAGAGCATAATGGAAGGCTTTATCCTTGAGTCTCCTGAGTCTCCCAAGCCTCCTGAGGCTGTAAATAAAAACAAAAGGCACGTTTGCTTACCTGTGCGTTAGACGGACATTGGATTTGATTGGGCGGCGTTACTCATTTAGTCTACCTTGGGTGGGAGTCTCGTCTGACCTTGTGCCGTTGTGGTTAAAGATTCGCTACCTGGAACAAAGTTCCAAGTAGCACGGGCTATGGTGAGCCTGTAAGTACTTAAGAGACCTTGTGTGTTTACTTGGCAACATCTGTCGTCTGTTGACCAGACCACACACTAGAAGGTGGTGGGACGACGACGTTTCGGCCCGTCCTGGACCATTCTCAAGTCGATTGTGAATGGTCCTGGACGGACCGAAACGTTGTCGTCCCTTCACCTTCTAGTGTGGTCTGGTCAACTTACTTCAGCCACGTTATTGTGACTCGTCGCCTCCCCTGCATCTGTCGTCTTGATTAATTTTCAGGCCCTCGTGTAAAAGTTTATTATACCTGGCGCTCACGTCCCTTACTCTAGCCTAAATATGTTTCATTTTGTTATGGAATCGACCCAATCTGTTGAATTTGCGACGTATTAGTGGCAACTGAAACACCGTGATATTTACGGTTTTTTATGTAACGATAGGCTAGTCGAGTTGCTTGGGTTCGTGTGTTCCTGGTTTGTAAAAACAGTTTTGTCTTGGTGGCTTTGCTTAGTCTTAATATCACCGCGTCGTCTGGAAGGCGGTACAATGGAGGTAATCATTTCAAAACCACTATATAATTAGTGCTATTATTTGTTGACCAGACCACACACTAGAAAGTGAAGGGACGACGACGCTTCGGTCCCTCCTGGACCATGCACAAGTAATAGTGCTATTATTTGCTCCCTATACGTGGTTAGGTTAAGATTAAGGTTAAATCTTAACCTTAGATTAAAGCATAGATTAAGGTTACGTTGAGTTAAGATTACGGGTCAGTTAGGTTGCGTTTGGTTACATTAATTAATATAATGTATTATTATCAAACATGTGAAATATGAAATTCACAAACTATTTGAGTACTGTATCTCTAGAATTTCATTTACAGAAAACCAAATTCTTCAGACCGTTTCAAAGAAAACGAGTTAAGCATAGCCTTTTTATTTTGAACCAACAATTTATAATAAAATAAAGTTATAATGAGAATATTTTCTGTTTAAGACAAAGGTTTACTTGCCACTTTACAAGTAGACATTGGAACTGAACATGCTTGCAGACCATAACAAATATCTAGATAACTATCCAGGTGGTTTGACAGAGGAGGAGAATGCAGGAATTCAGGAATTTATTGTTAACATTGCTGACGTCTCCTGTCTACCTGTATTCAGGATATAATTAGGTATTCCAGATAGGAATGTCGTATGGTTTTGTATTGAGGACACCCAGAATGGTCAGTAAAATGTCGATTGTTTTTTATGTGTGTAAATATATGTGCGAACACTGTATTGAACGGGGTGAGAATCATTTGAGCTTCCTCATGTGTACACTCGCGTGGTTCCTGTTGTTTGTGTCTCGATAAACTTATTTAAATTGTATTTTAGATAGGATCTCCATGTCCCCGACCCCTCTACTCGTAATTTAATGCGTCCTGAGGCTAGGCTCGTCCAGCGGCAGTCCATCCCCAAAGGGGTTTTCATCAGTTTTAACATACAGTGTATGTCAAATGTGTGTTCCTGTTTAAATATCTACAGGAGGAGGAGGGAGGGGGGGGGGTTGTTGTAATATTTGGTAATATTGTGAGGTGATTCTCTTGTTTTGGATTCAGCTTCTCGGAACCAAAAGTTGCAAGTAGCACGGGCTATGGTGAGCCCGTAGTGGACTTACCTGGCACGTTGCTGTAATATTCTTGATTGCTCACATCTTGCCTACTATCTTATGTTAGTATTGTGAATCACGTTTTTCCCAGAAGATAATTATAAAATCTCTTGGTTCAGGTTATTTATGGGTGGGATTTGATTCGGGGGATTATGGGTGTGTGATGGGACGTGGGACGTGTGCAGAGAATGGGGGAGACAACAGGCTGTCGGGAGGCAAGAACGGCGACATTCTTTTGAGAGGGAGGTTGAGAAGGTAAGGGGGAGCTGTAGCAGACAGTGATGAGGTTGGTAGTGTGAGGTTGACTGGCTGGGGGTGGCAGATGCTGGCGCGGGGAAATGAGGCACTGACACATGCTGTATCCCCTTTAATCCTCCAGCTCCTCCCTCAGCGTCAGGCACACTCGCGCGCCACGCCCTCTCCAGCTGCTGCTGCTGCTGCTGCTCCTGCTGCTGCTGCTGCTGCTGCTAGGGGGGGGTCAGGGGTCCTAGACCCCAGCCCTTGGCAAACTACCCCACGGGTTTCCTGCCATCGTTCCTCAATTACACCTTGGGTACGACTGCTGTAGTTATCCTGTCTCATCTTGCATATCTCACCCATTGGCCCTCAGTCCCACGCTAGATGCTATCCCTCCTCCTCCCTCCCACCCGTCATCTGTTGCACCCCCTCCTCCCCCTCACACCTGTAGTCACATCACACGAGTTATAACTACCTCCTCCCTCACCTATTTCCTCCACCCCCCCCTTTTCCTGCCCTATCTTCCATTCTTGGTCATCGACCCCTGCCTGACCCCGAGAGTCGAGGGCGGGTAAGTTTCCCCCTGAACGCTCCTAAGGGTTACACAATTACTCTTATTAGTCCTCATTGTAGGCTGCTCTCACTCAACGACCAATCATTGTCGTGTCCTGTCGTGGCACCGCCCCCTTTTCCCACCAATCACAACACTTCCTCCGACAACTGCACCTTTTCGTTGGCTGATTGAATGGTTCATTATCCTCGGCAATTAAGAAGCGGGATAAGCGGCATAAATTACCCTGTCGTTTTTGAGCCGTCGTTGCAAGAGTGAGATTTGTTTCATTAGTTCATTGATCTGCGGGCCCTTCAAACAGCCTAGCCAATCATGTCGGTACAAGACGAACTTGGCTTGGGCGTGCCACACCGGGTCTGCCACCACACTGGGCCTGCCACCACACCGGGCCTGCCACCACACTGGGCCTGCCACCACACTGGCCTGCCACCACACTGGCCCTGCCCCACACTGGGCCTGCCACCACACTGGGCCTGCCACCACACTGGGCCTGCCACCACACCGGCCTGCCACCACCTGGGCCTGCCACCACACTGGGCCTGCCACCACACCCGGGCCTGCCACCACACTGGGCCTGCCACCACACTGGGCCTGCCACCACACCGGGCCTGCCACCACACTGGGCCTGCCACCACACTGGGCCTGCCGGATTGGTAGATTCTATGAAATATGCGATGAGTTTGGCCAAGCGTTGGGCACCTTCCTCCAGCTGCTGCTGTTTGGGTCTTGAATTACGCCCCAAAACGTTGTCAGTAATGAGGTTGGGGCTCCATCTGCACCAATGCTGTCTGTCAATAAGTGCCCACTTGTGCTTAAATTCCATTTTCGTTATTTGTCGTGCCTTAATCGCTTATAAAGCTTAGGGAAACTACTCAAGTATTACATTAGTGTGCCTACTACACTGATAGTCCTGGCATCGTGGCGACAATGTCTTGCCAAACCTATCCTGCTTGCCCTTGGCACTACCACTTCCTGAATTCTCCAGCCCAACCTGGTAAAATGATAGTACTTATATACTTATAGCAACTATTTGGTAAACGTACGAAAGTGAACTGTTGGGCCGAAAAAGTTGGCGTCATAAATTACCGTGACCCTTCCCTTTTGTAGTACTGATTTGGACCTAACGACTTGGTAACAAAACTGGAGAAGTAATTAAATAACATAACCTGTCCTGTAACCTGTATTCCACTCACTAGAGTGGAATACTGCTGCACAATTTTGCAATGACAGCCTCTTTCAAAGCTGGAGAAATTGCTGACCTGGAGACCGTGCAAAGATCCTTTACTGCTTGAATACACTGAGTAAAACATCTACCTTGGGGGTTACCTTGCGATGATTTCGGTCCTCGACCAGTCCTCCTCATTGCTGGACTAGTCAACCAGGCTGTTGTACCCGGCTACTCACAGCCTGATGTATGAATCACAGCCTGGTTGATCAGGTATCCTTTGGAGGTGCTTATCGAGTTCTCTCTTGAACACTGTGAGGGGGTCGGCCAGTTATGCTCCTTATGTGTAGTGGAAGCTGACAAGTCCAGCAACCAGGTGGCCTGATCTTAGACCGGGCCGCGGGGACGTTGAGGCCCCGAAATCATCGCAAAGTAACCGTAAGGTAAAGGGGCCAGGCTATCTTTGACCTGACTTAGACATATATATATATATATATATATATATATATATATATATAATATATTTTTAGAATATAAATTATATATATATATATATATATATAACTGAAAACTCACACCCCA
>WNGS01009202.1:16117159-16127678 GCA_020271785.1 Procambarus virginalis
CCACTTGGGCAGGAGGCGGGAGGTTGTAGAGAGAATGGGAAAAGACCAATTGTCTTCTCTTCCACTTGTTTATTCTCCCAGTTCCGTTCCTAGGCTTTACCCTGTCTTTCTCCCCTCCAGATTTCTTCTTTTTGTGAATCTTATTTTAAATTTTGTCGTTCGGCCTTTCAGCCTATCTGGATATTAATTCAGGATCACTAGTTTATAGTACTTAGTTATAGTTCACTAGATATTAATGTTTATAGTCAGAAAAGTGTCCTATCCTTCCTCATCCCTCACTCTCCCTCCTATCCTTCCTCCTCCTCCTCACCCGATCATGCTCCACTACCCCCACCTCAAAAAAAAAAAAAAAAAAAAAAAAAAAAAAAAAAAAAAAAAAAAAAAAAAAAAAACCACCTATCCCCAATTCTTCTCAGCCAACCATCCCTTCCCCCCGTATCCCATCTTTGCCAAATCCGTTGATCATAAAAATAAAATGGAAAGTTGAAGAGTGAAAAGGCGCAACTAGCCAATTGTGTGTTGGTAGGTAGGCGTAACCTCGATTGTTCTCGATTTTGCTTTTTGTTAGTTGTAAGACCGGTCAAGTGGCCTTTATCTCTCTCTTGCCGCTTCTTTCGCTACCTTGAATGTCAACTGGGCGTTGTAACGCCACGTTTGGACGTTAACTTACTGCGTTTGAACGAAAGTCAACTTCTCAGCTCGTGTATTTGCAGATTTCAAACAAATTTAGGTAGACATAGTTTCAAACTTTCAAACGGGATGGGAAAACATGTGTTGAAATTCCCCATACAAGAACCAGGCATAGGTTTACAAACGTATGGTTTCATCCAGGATTCTGTTATATAGCTTTTAGTCACGGCTAATTGTCAAATGTGCCCAAAAATATACTTTTCTTAGCCAAATCATTTAAATATGAAGGCGATGAGTCACAATAACGTGGCTAAAGTATGTTGACCAGACCACACACTAGAAGGTGAAGGGATGACAACGTTTCGGTCCGTCCTGGACCATTCTCAAGTCGATCGTCCCTTCACCTTCTAGTGTGTGGTCTGGTCAACTTAAATATGAAATTGTCCTCGGAAGGGCAAGTACGATTACGGTAAATATAAATAAGCCTGCATTAATGCAGTCTGATTATGATCTCTAAAGAAAGAAACTTTAAGATTGGTTTACGTTTAATTTTTTTCTCCAGAGGTGCCGGCGAGAAACAATGGGCAGAGTTTCTTTCACCCTATGCCCTGTTACCTAGCAGTAAAATAAGTACCTGGGTGTTAGTCAGCTGTCACGGGTTGCTTCCTGGGGGTGGAGGCCTGGTCGAGGACCGGGCCGCGGGGACACTAAAGCCCCGAAATCTTCTCAAGATAACCTCAAGATAAGGCAAGGTGCGGCCGTGCGCGCCCCACAACCAGTCCTCCGCGGCCACAGCTGGCGGGAATACTGTATATACCGCCCCGAGCTGATGCTATTTCTTGGTGATGTTTTTTCTATGGGTTCTTATTGTATTTTGATACTGGAAAAGGTGACATTTTCGTATTTAATAAGAAAAAAAGATCACTGCCGTAGGCGTGTATGTGAGGCATGAGGCATATACCGGGCCGCTCCAAGCAACAGCCTGGTGGACCAAGCTCTCACAAGTCGAGCCTGGCCTCGGGCCGGGCTTAGGGAGTAGAAGAACTCCCAGAACCTCATCAAGCAGGTATATTACATCTGTGGGGAAAACTGACTCCTGGGATTTATTTATTTAAAAAAAATTATATCAATTTATTTCTTACGTTAATTTCTATATTTCTATAACGGACTGTATGATATTATTCCCACAAATCGTTTCCTATACAAGCTGGGAGGTTAATTATTTGTAGTCGGCCGAGCGGACAGCACGCTGAGCTTGTGATCCTGTGGTCCCGGATTCGATCCCGGGCAAAGTTTCTTTCACCCTAATGCCTCTGTTACCTAGCAGTAAAATAGGTACCTGGGTGTTAGTCAGCTGTCACGGGTTGCTTCCTGGGGGTGGAGGCCTGGTCGAGGACGGGCCGCGGGGACACTAAAGCCCCGAAATCGTCTCAAGATAAGATAGTCTACCAATTGAAATTAGTGAATGGAAATGTGCACCTTATGTGACTAGAAGGCTTCAACATTCTGGTATTGATGTAGAGCAAGTGGGTAGCCAGCCAGTCACATTAGATATGAGCTGCTTCGTATGGGCCAATAGGCCTTCTGCAGTTACCTTGTTCTTATGTTTTTATGGTCTGCGGTTAGATATGTGGAGTAGGCTAAACGGAAGTAAAGCAGTGAAGCGAGTTGGTTGGGCAGTGGTAAGTGGGGTGAGGAAGTAGTGCTGTCACTCTAACTTGGATTAGTGTGTTGGGGAAGATGTGCGTGCAGTGTAGGAGGCGAATGTTAGTCGGTGTTTGGCTGGTGAGGAAGGGGAGGGTGTAAGGGTGGGAGGTGTCAACACACTGGTTGGGTGTGGAGGGAAAGGCTGCCCGTCTCGGACCTTTGTGATGGGGGCAGGGAGTCGTGGCACTAGGATGTGGATACTTAATATCCTGTGTCCGGGATAGTGAGGGTGGAGCCAATATATATTAATTATGACTAACACACCCACCCACTCCCCCCCACCCCCTTTTTTTAACACTCACCCCACAAACTTTCATTTTTAAAATATATACAAAACAAAACATCTAACTAGGCTCGCGGGATAGGCGAAATAATAATTCATATCGGGGTAGGCGAATTAATAATTCATATCATAATTTTAACAGTAACTGGGATGCCTTAACATGTGTGTTATCGTCCGAGAAGGGGGTAGATACTGGGTATAGGGTACCAGATGGGTATGCTGTTGCGTAGGGGTTAATAGTAGGGTTGTACATGGGATGTCGGAAAGTGAAGTTAATCTGATCCATGCAAAATTGTCTATTCTGGAATTATTAACAGTCTTGTGAAGGTCAAAACTGGTACAGTTGGGTAACGGTTCTCTTCCTTAGGGGGAAAAATTACCGGTTGTTGTCAGGCTTGTATGACATGAAAGTGAATACCACGAACATGGATTTTGACCATGAGATTTATTGTCACTCGTAATTGACTTCTATGAATTGCTGCATGATGCAAAATCTTAACTGGGTGTGGCAGGTTGCATATAGGCAGTGCCATTGAAATGAAAGTTATTAGAAATATTGTCATTGTCTGACCAGTGAGCCTATTTGTGATAGTACTAGTACTCTGTAGATAGTAGAAACTATCTACATTCCACCCAGCGGGTTTTCTTCCTATTGGGGAGTGTTGTACATGCTGCTATGGCGGTATGTCCACTCACAAGATGAGTGACGCTGCCAATAACCTCGCCCCTCGGGGCAAAATTTTAAAATTTAAAATCATACATACATACTATCTACATACAGAGTATCTATATACTCTGTAGATAGTAGATACTACTATCTACTAGATAGTAGATAATACTCTGCAGGCCTACGTGGCTATTAAAACCCGGCTGGTCCTGTATCTTACGTTACAGCTCCGGTCCTGTGTCTGATAAGTCCACTACGGGCTAACCATAGCCCGTGCTACTTTACTCTAAAACACCAACAAATGTATCTTGAAACATGTCAAGCGAGGTCTAACCAAAGCGTGAAACAAACAAGGGATCCCACGTTTATTATGCTGCCCGGTAATCTGTTTCTCAAATCAAAACCCTGTTTCCAAACCAGTATTTACCAGGTCTCTCCTAAATCTAAACTTGTTCAATTAATATCCATTGTGTAGAATTCTATTTCCGAAGATATTTAAAAATCTTTATCTATATATAATATATATATATATATGATATATATATATATATATACTATATAGATATCTATATATATATATATATATATAATAGTATATATAAATATTACTATATAATATATATATATATCTAATATATATACTAATCATAGCCGGTCTCAACTTTAGCCGAATACTATGTTGACTTCAGTGCTACCAAGCAGGAGGAGCTGCCAATCCCCGGAAGCGGCCAAGTCAACGTAAATACAAGAGACCCTTGAGCCACCATAACAATTTTGTCCCCATTGCCTCAGAGACACTTGGTGCCTGGGGTAAAAGTGCTGCTAGCTTTTTGAAGGAGTTGGGGTCTAAGCTAGTCGAAACAATAGAGACCCTAGAGCTGCCAGTTTCTTTTCAGCGCCTCAGTGTGGCCATCCAGAGAGGAAATCGCTCACTGCATCCATGGTTCCTGTCAACGCCATCTGAGGAGCTGGAGGAGCTTTTCAACTTGTGACAAGCAGCTTGTACCCTGCATATAATCAATACTGTAACTTGTTTGTGTAATGACATTTTCAAATAAAGTTAAATAAATATACACACATACCAAAAGAACAGGGGTGGTTTAAAAAGGAGAAAGAAAATATCAAAGGTGTTCAGTGAGGATGGCACAAAACCACAAGAGTGGCGGGTCTGCTGAGTACTCTTTATTTTTCTTCTCCGAGGCTATGGGTCCCTCTACACTTGCACCAGAGGTGGTACCACTATCTATAATATATAATATCAATAATATATAATATATATATATATAATATAATCTATATATATATATATCATATATATATATTATACTATATTCCAATTCACTTCTTCTTCTAGGGAATGTAAGTTATGTTTTTTAATGTTTTCATAAGGAAGGCATCTGATTTATGGAATTAACTGTTGATCATTTTTCTGGTCTGGTTTCTATTTTATGTTAATATGATTTAATAATACTATATATATCATTTGTTATGTGCACGTTCTACGCAAATAATATCCCTAATTTACCGTACCTTTTTTATTTTATTTCATGCTAATGTCCTTAATTAATGATGAGACCCTAAAGAACAATCCTTGATTTGAGTTCCAGACTCGTATTTGCGGGATAGATAGATATCAGCTTGTGACAGTGTCAACAACGAAGGAAGAATTGAAACAGGAATGTCATCCTCAAGTACTTTCGTAATGTAATAATACATCTTCAGAAGGGTTTGTGTGTCACTGTGAGGGTGGCGAGGCCATCCTGGGACTAGCCTCGAGCTTGTTGAAGTGTTGCGCTTCGGGAGGCGTTGTGGTGTAAGAGCAGTCAGCCCCCAGCGGTGGCGTGACTTGGCACCCACCTGCTCAAGGTTCCAGATTGCAGTGACTGACTAGATAGGACTAAATGTATATAGGTCAACACACACACACAGCACCGCGCGCGCACACACACACACACACACACCACACACAACACACACTCACAACACACACACACACACACACACACACACCAACACAATTCACACACACCACACACACCACACATCACACACACACACACACAGAGTGCAGGTGTAGCTGTAAGGTGCTCCAGTGGATAAGGGAGTATACCTAAGCAATAGGAAGCAGAGAGTTACGAGTGAGGGTGAGACCTCCGATTGGCGTGTTAAGTCACCAGTGGAGTCCCCACAGGGCTCTGTACTCGGTCCTATCTTGTTTCTGATATATGTAAATGATCTCCTGGAGGGTATAGATTCATTCTCTCAATGTTTGCGGACGATGCCAAAATTATGAGAAGGATTATAAACAGAATTTGAGTTTGACTGTTTGAGGCTTCAAGAGACCTAGACAAGCTGAAGGAATGTTCGAACAAAATGGTTGTTACAGTTAACCCAACCCAAATTGTAATGTAATGAAGATAGATGTAGGAGCAGGAGGCCAGATACGAAGGTATAATCTGGGAGAGGAAAGGTCTTCAGGAATCATAGAAAAGAAAAAGACTTGGGGGTTGATATCACGCCAGACCTGTCTCCTGCAGACACATATCAAGAGGGATAACATCAGCGGCCTATGCCAGGCTGGCCAACATACGAACGGCATTCAGAAAACTTGTGTAAGTTATCATTCAGAACTTTGTATACCAACATATGTCAGACCAATCCTGGAGTATGCAGGCCCCAGCATGGAGTCCATATCTAGTCAAGGATAGACTAAAGTGGAAAAGGTTCAAGAGGTTTGCCACCAGACTAGTACCCGAGGCTGAGAGGTATGAGCTACGAGGAGAGACTACGGGAATTAAACCTCACTTCGCTGGAAGACAGAGAGTTAGGGGGGACATGATCACCACATTTAAGATTCTGAAGGGAATTGATATGGTAGATAAGACAGGCTATTTAACAACAAAGGAGCACACGCGCAAGGGGACACAGTGGAAACTGAGTGCCCAAATGAGCCACAGAGAATATTAGAAAGAATTTTTTTAGTGTCAGAGTGGTTGACAAATGTAATGCATTAGGATGTAAGTGATGTGGTGGAGGCTGACTCTCATACACAGCTTCAAGTGGTAGATATGATAGAGCCCAATAGGCTTAGAATCTGTACACCTGTTGATTGGACGGTTGAGAGGCGGAACCAAAGAGCCAAAGCTAACCCCCCAAACACAACTAGGTGAGTACACACACACACACACACACACACACCTACACACACACACACACACACACACACTGTGTAAGGAATCATTTAGAATCTTGTACACCACATATGTAAGACCATCCTGGAGTACGCGGCTCCAGCATGGAGCCGTACCTTGTCAAGCACAAGACGAAGCTGGAAAAAGTCCAAAGGTATGCCACTAGACTAGTCCCAGAACTAAGAGGCATGAGTTACGAGGAAAAGGCTGCGGGAAATGCACCTTACGACACTGGAAGACAGAAGAGTAAGGGGAGACATGATCACAACCTACAAAATCCTCAGAGGAATCGACCGGGTAAACAAGGATAAACTATTCAACACTGGTGGGACGCGAACAAGGGACAACAGGTGGAAACTGAGTACCCCCACATGAGCCACAGAGACGTTAGAAGGAACCTTTTTCAGTGTCAGAGTAGTTAACGGATGGAATGCTTTAGGCAGTGAGGTGGTGGAGGCTGACTCCATACACAGTTTTAAATGTAGATATGAAGAGCCCAGTAGGCCAGGAATCTGTACACCAGTTGATTGACAGTTGAGAGGCGGGACCAAAGAGCCAAAGCCAACCCCCGCAAGCACAAATAGGTGAGTACACACACACACACACACGAGCGCGCGCGCGCGCTCGTGGTGGTGTGCAAGGGGGGGGGGGAAGTAGAAAAAGGGGGAGGGTAAAATGATAACAGTTCTTCATTCTCTGAACAGGATGGGAAAGTCCGTCACGCATTCTTGTTCGGAAATATATATATATATATATATATATATATATATCTTATATATATATATCTCTATATATATATAGATATTATATATATATATGTATATATATATATATATTATATATATATATATATATATATATATATATATATTATGCACACTGAAACTCACACCCAAAGAAGTGACTCGAACCCATACTGCCAGGAGCAACGCAACTGGTATGTACAGGACACCTTAATCCACTTGACCATCACGACGGACATAAGGAGTAATAGCCGAAGCTATTTGAACCCCCCCCCTCCCCCGGCACCCGATGGTAATCTTGGGCATAGCGTTTTATGCTATACCCAAGATATATATATATATATATATTAGTATAGTTTGGTAGCAGTCTTTCCTGTAGACATCTCTTATTAAATATGACCGAAAAAGTAAGATTAATAATTCTAACACCGAATTTTCTCAATTTTCCTTATGTTTGTTTTTACTGATGACGGTAAATGAAAAAATCAATTCTCCAAAATTCATTCTTTATTTCTTAGTCTGACGCGACACTTGAAACGCGTTTCGTAATAACTAATTACATTTTCAAAGACTTTTAGTTTTCTCACACAACTATAACCTTAAAGCACTAAACAGTTCTTTACTATGCTATGATTTAAACAGCTTTCATCTTTCATTTTATACACCCGCGTTTTGGGTGAGGTGATATGTCTTACAACCAGTTTTTAATGAGGGTGAACAAAACTTTCATTCAACAAGGACAGAACACGAAAACAATGGATATTAACTGATATTAAACTCGGTAAATTGAAGGTATGAATGGGAGTGACTGCGGAAGGGCCTATTGGCCCAATTATTTCTTGATGCTTCTATATTGGAGCGGGGGTCTGAAGTGGGTAGAATATATTTGTGCATTAATATTTGTGCAAAACAAACATAAGGAAAATTGAGAAAATTCGTGTTAGAATTATTAATATATTATATCTAAATATATATATACTATATATACTATATATATATATATATTATATATATATATATAATACTACTTATATATATATATATATATATATATATATATATATATATATATATATTACATATATATATATTTATTGTTTCCGCACATGTAAACATGTAGGGCTGTGTGATTAAACATTAAGTTGCGCCTTGGGTCGAAGGCCATCCTTTCATAATATGACAAAGGCTAAGGTGTAATTTTTTTAATTGCCCGAAACTGATTGATGGACCCACGCGTAGATAACTGGCATGTTTGCGAGCGCTTTGCTTTATACCGCATCATATTTTGTTCGTTAAAAATTTTACGTCAGAAGCGATTTATTTTTCGAGAGGACAAGTTGAGTCAAGATATCCTATTATTGGAGGAGGTTTATTGACCAGACCACACACTAGAAGGTGAAGGGGACGACGACGTTTTCGGTCCGTCCTGGACCATTCTCAAGTCGAAGTGTCCATGTCGATTCTTTTAACTAAATATTGCATCACCCAATGCATAATTTTATACAACTGACCTGTACAGTGGAGTAGGGTCTAGACCCGAGGAAAGTATGCATCATTCACGTCATCGCTACTCTTTAAAAAAAATTGTAACGAAAAATAAGAGAAAATGCCATTTTTATAGTATGGTACGGAGGGTACGATGAGTTCATATAGGTACAGGTTTTTGGGTGCTGCTGAGTGTGACTGGGTGAGCCTGCCTGTTGCTACTTACTTGTGTTACGTTTCACTATCACAAGCGTTGTTGTTTTTCTTATAGATTAAGCTACTCTGAACAAGTTCCAAGTAGCACGGGCACGGGCTATGGTGAGCCGGCAGTGGACTTACCTGGCACAGGAGAGGTGCTTTGTTTTGGTCTGTTTCGGTATCCCCTTTTTTCTGGAGTCGAAATCCCAACCTCACGTACACGATTAGTCGTACCTTGAGGTTACCTTGAGGTGTTTCCAGGGGCTTAGCGTCCCCGGGGGCCCGGTCGTCCACCAGGCCTCCTCCAGGTCATAGCAGCAAGCAATTCTCGAGGCCAATTATGTACCTCTTAACATTTTCTACTACTACCCATGGGATGGGTACGGACTTGCACTACCACCCACACTATGGGTATGGGGGGATGGGTGCATAAATGGATATGGTCTTTGAAACACCGATTCAAAAAGATGACAAAAGTTGACTTGGGCTTAATTCATAATGCATTGTCATATGTGAGCTTGAGTGAATCATTTTCTTGATCATGTGTTCGGTTCAAGCCTAAGATAAAGAGTCCAGCATCTCAAAAACAAATGGCTCATATTCGATACATTTCCTTCGGATCTTTCAACTTTTTCTTGAGGAGGAAAATTAAGTAATACAAATGACAGTTGGCAAACTCTGCAAATATATCTATTATATCAATATTTTTTAAGTGTACCTTTACGGCCTAGTGAAAGGCATCGCGACCTTCGAAAAAAAAAACCCGCTATACAGTATATAATTGAATTTGAAATTTTATTTAAAAAGTACCGAACCGGCAACGGGACGCTTCCAATACTGGACAACTAATTTGCTTTGATGGTCAACATATGCGTGTAGTATGTGGCATGTGTTGCACGGGAGGTAGGGAGGGGCGGGGTGATTCCATCAGGTGGTGGAGGAGCGGAGAATGTGGGGACGGGAGGCGTGGTTTTGTGAGGCGTTGCCAGGTGTGTGGCTAAGAGAGAGAGAGAGGCAGGCAGTGGGTAGGCAAAGGAATAGGGGTGCTTGGGTAGGTGGCTATGGGAAGGGCGATGAACGGTGGTAAGGTGAGGGGAAGGAGGAGTGGCGATGGGATGTGGGAAGGAGGCGAAGGGATGCAGTGGGCTTGATGAGTGACAGGATGGTGTCGTGGGTGTGTGTGTGGGGAGGGGGGGTCTGAGGAAGCTCGTGGAATATTCCGTCATTCCAGCAAGAGTGGGTGTGGCTGTATTAGAACAAACCCCATTATGTGTTGCCGGTAGTGTGGTGAGTGGGAGTCGGGGGCTTTATGTTCTCTCACTGACATTCATTTTGTCATGAAAGTAATGATATATTTTTTTCTATTTCAGGTATGTTAGGATACTTTGAATTCCTTACCTGATCCCGAAAAGGTATGTTCAGGTATATAGGTCTAATTAGGCCAATTTTTATACTAACTTCATTGTGCAGGTGTGTGGTGTGTGTTAGCTATCTATATAGGATATATCATATATCTAGATATATCATATAGATTATATATATCTATAATATATATATATATATATATACACACAACAAGGATTTTCATTCCTAGACACAGGGATTGGGGCCCCAA
>WNGS01009202.1:16127703-16148097 GCA_020271785.1 Procambarus virginalis
CCGAAAGAGCAGAGCTCAACCCCCGCAAAACACAACTAGGTGAATACATCGTGTTAATTGCCTTTGGATTTTCCATCCACGATATAGTGATTGGCGAGTCTTCCCTTCATTGATAATAATTGGGATTGCTAGCTGCAACCATTTTGTACCAGAGTACAAATTCACTGATTTGTTATCCTTTCCTCATTTCCTAATTACCTTGTCACAGTGATCTTGTCTGATAGTACTTCTTAAACTTGTAGAAGAATCTGTGTATGAAGTATGCTCAATATTGTCTCCTTCAGCTCCCTCAGCAGCCAGCACATCTGCTCCTTGCAGTTCCACAGATTCCAACGTGGGAGGGGATACGCAGGAATTTTGACCGCTCTTCCCTGATTGATTAGTACTCTCACAGCTCTCTTGCTTTCAGCGACTATCGGTTGGTTTTCTGCCAGTTTTTATACTAAGGCTTTGTCGGGCTGCTTTTGAATCGGTGCAGATTACTGAAGCATTAGTGTTACTTTCAAAAGAATCTCAATGCTATAACGGCAGTTAACTCCGTGACATCACTGTTGCTGGATATGTGGGCTACCCAGAGATACCCATCTTGACAGACTTCCGTAAAAGTGTGGTGCCATATATAGCATAGTTCCTCGTCCCTCATCCCTCCATTTATCTTTTTGTGTCCCTTTCTCTCTCTCTCTCTCTCTCCCCCTTTTGGTCCTTTTGGTATGGTAGGGTGCTCAGACGACCAGGTCAGGTATGTGTGTGTGGCTTGTGAAGTCCCTTTTACCCACCAAAGGATTCGATGGACTTAGTGTGTTACACGTCCTGTAGGGCGCAAGTCCTGTTAGGCCGCAGGGACCCATCCCTTCTTGGCTTTACTCTTCCGGTTGGAATGGAGCAGAGGATGTAAACCTAACCCCAAATTGAAATATTTTGTTTGCACCCCCATTCTTTCACTCCCTCTCCCCATTTCTTCCTTCACCTCCCCCCCCCTGCTCTGTCCTTCCTTCACCTCCCCCCCCTGCTCTGCCCTTCCTTCACCTCCCCCCCCTGCTCTGCCCTTCCTTCACCTCCCCCCCCTGCTCTGCCCTTCCTTCACCTCCCCCCCTGCTCTGCCCTTCCTTCACCTCCCCCCCCTGCTCTGCCCTTCCTTCACCTCCCCCCCCTGCTCTGCCCTTCCTTCACCTCCCCCCCTGCTCTGCCCTTCATTCACCTCCCCCCCCTGCTCTGCCCTTCCTTCACCTCCCCCCCCTGCTCTGCCCTTCCTTCACCTCCCCCCCCCTGCTCTGCCCTTCCTTCACCTCCCCCCCCCCCCCCTGCTCTGCCCTTCCTTCACCTCCCCCACCCTGCTCTGCCCTTCCTTCACCTCCCCCCCCCTGCTCTGCCCTTCCTTCACCTCCCCCCCCTGCCCTTCCTTCACCACCTCAGCTCTTCGTGACCATCTGGAAGCCGTTGTTTGACGCACCAATTTACGTGGAATCTGTGTAAATGAGCCAGGGGTAGCCTAGGATGGGAGGGGGGGGGGTGTCCGCTCCACTTGGGCAGGAGGCGGGAGGTTGTAGAGAGAATGGGAAAAGACCAATTGTCTTCTCTTCCACTTGTTTATTCTCCCAGTTCCGTTCCTTGGCTTTACCCTGTCTTTCTCCCCCTCCAGATTTCTTTTTTTGTGAATCTTATTTTAAATTTTGTCGTTCGGCCTTTCAGCCTATCTGGATATTAATTCAGGATCACTAGTTTATAGTCACTTAGTTATAGTTCACTAGATATTAATGTTTATAGTCAGAAAAGTCTCCTATCCTTCCTCATCCCTCACTCTCCCTCCTATCCTTCCTCCTCCTCCTCACCCGATCATGCTCCACTACCCCCACCTATCCCCAATTCTCCTCAGCCAACCATCCCTTCCCCCCGTATCCCATCTTTGCCAAATCCGTTGATCATAAAATAAAAAATGGAAAGTTGAAGAGTGAAAAGGCGCAACTAGCCAATTGTGTGTTGGTAGGTAGGCGTAACCTCGATTGTTCTCGATTTTGCTTTTTGTTAGTTGTAAGACCGGTCAAGTGGCCTTTATCTCTCTCTTGCCGCTTCTTTCGCGACCTTGAATGTCAACTGGGCGTTGTAACGCCACGTTTGGACGTTAACTTACTGCGTTTGAACGAAAGTCAACTTCTCAGCTCGTGTATTTGCAGATTTCAAACAAATTTAGGTAGACATAGTTTCAAACTTTCAAACGGGATGGGAAAACATGTGTTGAAATTCCCCATACAAGAACCAGGCATAGGTTTACAAACTTATGGTTTCATCCAGGATTCTGTTATATAGCTTTTAGTCACGGCTAATTGTCAAATGTGCCCAAAAATATACTTTTCTTAGCCAAATCATTTAAATATGAAGGCGATGAGTCACAATAACGTGGCTAAAGTATGTTGACCAGACCACACACTAGAAGGTGAAGGGACGACGACGTTTCGGTCCGTCCTGGACCATTCTCAAGTCGATCGTCCCTTCACCTTCTAGTGTGTGGTCTGGTCAACTTAAATATGAAATTGTCCTCGGAAGGGGCAAGTACGATTACGGTAAATATAATAAGCCTGCATTAATGCAGTCTGATTATGATCTCTAAAGAAAGAAACTTTAAGATTGGTTTACGTCTAATTTTTTAATCATAAGGTGCGGCCGTGCGCGCCCCACAACCAGTCCTCCGCGGCCACAGCTGTCGGGAATACTGTATATACCGCCCCGAGCTGATGCTATTTCTTGGTGATGTTTTTTTCTATGGGTTCTTATTGTATTTGATACTGGAAAAGGTGACATTTTCGTATTTAATAAGAAAAAAAGGTCACTGCCGTAGGCGTGTATGTGAGGCATGAGCATATACCGGGCCGCTCCAAGCAACAGCCTGGTGGACCAAGCTCTCACAAGTCGAGCCTGGCCTCGGGCCGGGCTTGGGGAGTAGAACTCCCAGAACCTCATCAAGCAGGTATATTACATCTGTGGGGAAAACTGACTCCAGGGATTTATTTATTTAAAAAAAATTATATCAATTTATTTCTTACGTTAATTTCTATATTTCTATAACGGACTGTATGATATTATTCCCACAAATCGTTTCCTATACAAGCTGGGAGGTTAATTATTTGTAGTCGGCCGAGCGGACAGCACGCTGAGCTTGTGATCCTGTGGTCCCGGATTCGATCCCGGGCAGAGTTTCTTTCGCCCTAATGCCTCTGTTACCTTGCAGTAAAATAGGTACCTGGGTGTTAGTCAGCTGTCACGGGCTGCTTCCTGGGGGTGGAGGCCTGGTCGAGGACCGGGCCGCGGGGACACTAAAGCCCCGAAATCGTCTCAAGATAAGATAGTCTACCAATGAAATTAGTGAATGGAAATGTGCACCTTATGTGACTAGAAGGCTTCACATTCTGGTATTGATGTAGAGCAAGTGGGTAGCCAGCCAGTCACATTAGATATGAGCTGCTTCGTATGGGCCAATAGGCCTTCTGCAGTTNTGAAGTGGCCACTTGTGTGGATTAAAGTAGCCTGCAGTAGGCTATACATTTTTTAATTTAGTCAAATATTGAAACAAATCAGAGGGGTTTAAAGTGATTTTAATGCAGTAAATAATACTTACAGTAAGTCTTAGACCTAAGCGCACAAACCAGACAGTGATTTTGGTGAAATTTTAGCAAGTGTCATTGTGCTAGCCAAGAGGCACTGGAGAAAGTAGGTCAGAATATAGTACAAGGTCAGTGGTCCGTTGAAGTCAGATCGGCGCCGTTCAGGTGAAAATCTTTGCATTTGTGCTCGACTGCCTCCTTCAGCTGCTGCAAACGTCTGACATCAGGTACCTGTATAAATATGTCGCCAACGTACCTGCAGTATATGGCGGGTTTCAAGTCCAAGTCAACTAAAACCCTCTGCTCTATGGCACCCAGAAAGAAACCAACGTCGTCTATGCATTCACATGCCCACTTGGGGACTGTCAGCCCCAAAGATATAGGCTATGTATATAGGCAGGACAACAACTTCACCTTTTAGGAGATTAACAATGCACAAACAACAGGGCTTCATCAAGGAGCATATAATCTCTTCAATTGGCTGCCAATTAATGCACAACTATATTATATAAACAGCTATGAAGTAAATATAGTGCTTGATTATATAATTTCACGCTTAATTTGAATATAAACTAATTGTCCTAAGCACAACAGATGGAATTTTTATTTGCAAATATCTGGCAGGTGACATTAAGAAAATAGTCCAGTCTAGACATCGCGCAATTATTGCCTGCATATGAAAAGAAAACGGAGGTTTTGTCTAGTCGTGATCATGGTCGTATGTTGCGAGCTATTTTCAGCAACATGTTTTCGAAACCAATTAACCGAGTCATACGAACCTAATGCAATAAGGACAAGAGCTTTGTCTTGAACATATGCTACAACGTTGTTGTTGTTTTTAGATTCAGCCACTCGGAACAAAGCGTTCCTAGAAGCACGGGCTATGGTGAGCCTGTAGTGGACTTACCTGGCACAGGAGCGGGACTGGAACTGTATACTGCAACAAGCCTCGTCTCGTTTAATTTATTTTTTTGGAATAGGCTTGAGTAAGAGTCTACTTCAAGAGGGATATGCACGTATAGAGATGTGTACGCAGCTTCTCGGTATATACACTTAAGTTTCCCCACTTGTCACTGCCTTAATAACCCTCTAGAGGTCGATGGCTCCTCACCCCAACACTAAATCGCATCCTATCAAAGATTAGCCAGTTAGTTACACAACTGGAGGAAGTACTATTTATATTTTAGCAAAATAGAATGTGGATTAAATCGAAACGATTCGAGCCATGGAAGACCTCAATGCGCAGTATTGCAGTATATATTGCTACAGCTACCTCCAGTGGGCTATTTACGGTTATTCTTGGCGAACCTATTAGGAGATTGCTGCATTTGGAGGCTATGTTGAGGATAGCGTGTACACGGAAGGCGGCAAATGTGTAGTGTGACAGTAATTGTTGTAATGATAGAGAGGGCGCGAGGAAAGGGGGGATTATAGTGTGGGAGGATAGTGTAGATAACGAAGGGAATGGGATAGGTGGTTACGGAGGGAATTAGTTAGGGAAGAGAAGAAAAAGATTGGAAGGAAAATGTGGGTGAATGTGATGTAACGTCTTGGGAACTTTCACAAATGGTTCTAACATGACCGCTGGCGGTACAAGCCCAAACCCTCATTGTGCTCCGTATGTCCAAGCAACCACTGTGCATGCAATTGTGTTCATTTGTGAACAATTTCATGTTTGCCGTTTGTCCTTGGATATTGCTGGATGTACTCTGTTTTTTGTATTTTTGGCAAATAAGCGAAGCATTTAAGTTTAAAATCTAGAATTTTGGGAAAAAGCCTAATAATGCTCAAGGAAACTTTTTGTTACCCCTTTGTACCCTGTTGTGGCTTTACATTTCCCCCTTTGTATCTTTGTGGTCGAAGAGATTCGAGAAAGCTTGACATATGTGGGGAGTAGCGAGGAGGAGGAGGAGGAACGGGAGACAGTTTATCCATTGTCTCCAGTAGGTGTCGAACAAGATTGAAGGGGCCATGCATAATGGATGAGGAGGCGTCTGGATGGGGAATTATGGCCTGGCTGCAAGGTTACAAAGTAAGAGACGCAACCATTGAAAGTGACTAATGTGAAGCTTGTTGATGACATGTTCTTAGTTTTTTTAAGGATATCCTACAATTTTTTTTAGAGATAGAGCAATGCAGTAGTCAGTAATCACGAACAACACAGCAACTGCAACATTTGCGGGGTGGTACAAGAATTCAACCAAGAACCACTTATTTTGATGAAAGGGAACAGTAGAAAAAAACAGAAGTGCACTTACATCGTATCAGGCTTGGATACCCGTGTGCATGGGAAATAGTCTTACAGGTTCCAGAAGATGAGAGGAAATATCAGCACTGCAGAGAAACACCCTACAGACCACTGGGAACATAATCTAACACTGTAGTCACAAACTAAATAAGATTTTGACTGAGGTTTAACAGAAGAAGTTATTAAACACATTGGATATAAGCTTACTGAAGCGAACATGAGTCAAATACTCATACACCGCCTAAGACTGAAACAAGTAGCACTTAGTAGGCCAGCCGGAGACTTTGGGCCCACGCAGGAATATCTCTACTGCAAAAATATGTTCACGGGATAAAAATTCTATATTCTGTCAATCTTACTTTCATTATTAAATTTAAACCATCCCTTTAAATTCACTTTCGTCATAACCTCCTACTTTCAAGATTACAGAGTGTGTTAGACCCTAAACTTAAAAACATAAAAATTAAATAATTAAGGAAACTACAGGACGCCTGTTGGCCCATTCGAAGTGATTCTTAGTTATACCCACCGAAACTCATTCAAATACAATATATGTTTAATCTACGCTGGAAACAGGCTATCGGTTCCACGTAGGGAACGTTCCATAGGGAGCCGGCGGCCGAGCGGACAGCATGCTGGACACATGATCCTGTGGTTCCGAGTTCGATTCCGGGCGCCGGCGAGAAACGATGGGCAGAGTTTCTTTCACCCTATGCCCCTGTTACCTAGCAGTAAATAGGTACCTGGGAGTTAGTCAGCTGTCACGGGCTGCTTCCTGGTGTGTGTGTGGTGTGGGGAAAAAATAGTAGTAGAAACAGTTGATTGACAGTCGAGAGGCGGACCGAAAGAGCATAGCTCAACCCCCGCAAGCACAACTAGGTTATCTTGAGATGATTTCGGGGCTTTAGTGTCCCCGCGGCCCTGTCCTCGACCAGGCCTCCACCCCCAGGAAGCAGCCCGTGACAGCTGACTAACACCCAGGTACCTATTTTACTGCTAGGTAACAGGGGCATAGGATGAAAGAAACTGCCCATTGTTTCTCGCCGGCGCCCGGGATCGACCCCGGGACCACAGGATCACAAGTCGAGTGTGCTGTCCGCTCGGCCGACCGGCTCCCGTATGAGGTGAATACGTATGCTATACGATTTTGGTATCCTTTTCTTCTTTTTTACGCAGGTGGGTACAGGAACTGACGATTGCTGACCCCTGTTAGCAGGCTGAGATCTTTCCTTTCCTATATGGTAAGCCGCCGTACCCACTAGTTTCTCTAGAATATGACTCGCCACTCGTTTGAGAACCAGGTACCCAATCACACCTGGGTGAACAGAGATTGACCGTCTAGTCAATCCTCCCCGGCCAGGATACCAACCCAGACCAAATCTGCTCCAGTGACCCCTTAATAGTGGTAGAAACATTATAACTAGATCTCTTCCATAGCCTGTTTCTAAAGAGGTTGAAATATACTAAGGTCGTCCTTAGTATCTCTCCACTCGAAGAACCTCGATTTCCCATCTGGGGCCATTACAAAAAATCCAGTATTTTATCTTTGCCTTTCTTATTCTTTCGTAATAAGATCAGCGCTTCCTCAGCTCAGCTTTTGAAGCCATCTCCTCCAACCTCACCAAAGAAAACAGAATAAAAGGTAGAGCAGACTTGGCTTCATCTTTATTACTCCTTCCTCTTCTCGTTGCTCCTTCCTTCCCTTATTTCAGCTTCTGCTTTTCTTCCCTCTTCTTTAATCTTGTGCTTTCCGTCCTCCTCTTTCAGTTATGCTTTCCTTCCTTCCTTCTCTTTCATCTTGTTATGCCTTCTTTACAGTCTTTTACTTTGCTGTGCCTTCCTTCCCCTTCTTTCATCTTGTTGTTCCTTCCTTCCCCTCTTTCATCATATTTTGCTTTCCTTTCCCTCTTTCGTCTTGTGCCTTCCCTTCTTTCATCTTGTGCCTTCCTTCCCTTCTTTCATCTTGTGCCTTCCTTCCCTTCTTTCATCTATATCTCCCTGGCTGCTCCCCGCTGCTTGAAACATTGTCACCTAATATTATTGTTTCATACTATGTTTAATATGCACAAATTGGCTAACGGCAAGTGCTCTAAGTTCATAAATGGCTTGTGATTACGTGGAAGGATTATGCCATTGTAGAGCGCTTTAGGGAAACGTTCTTAAAAAAGCTGGAAGGGAAAGTTAAGCGGTGAAATATATAAAAAATATATTTCATATTATATAAAATATAAATATATGAAAATAAGCGGTGAAATCCATGGAGTATATAGAAATGTTTAACAGACAGACTGGAGTATATAGAAATGTTTAACAGAAAGATTATATTTACGTTTGGGTGTTAAAGTTTGCCAAAGTTGGTAAAATGTATCCACACGTACAGTGTTTTCAGCTTGAGGGGGTCTCTTGGTGTCGGCCAGGACTGAGAGCTCGTAGTTAAGACAAATTATCCCGTCCTGGAGGCGTGGGTGAAGGATGTTGCTGTTATGAAAGGCAAACCAAGGCTGCTGAACCAGAGATGTAGCAAGTATCCAAGATAAGCATTGGATTGGTTTACCCCGGTGTGCAGACGCCCCATTGGGTTACCGTTCTTGGAATGTAAACATGGAGTAGGTTTGAGATAATATTGTTCGTTAAGGTAGGCGGGACGAACATTTCGTGCCTTCCGATACATTTGACGTGTTCGTATTCGTATTGACGTGTTTCTGGTATTCGTAGACATGCGGAGGCGTATTGGTGGACATGTTCGTAAACTATGTCGGTGGTGATTTTAGAGATGGTGACACGAGGAACTGCCATTGTGAGCTTTCTTTGCTCAGTTAAGGATAGTAGGGAAATTATGAGGTTGTAACAGCTTGTTCGGTTTTAATGGCTAGAGTCCATGGTTTGTAATAGTTGCAGCTGGTACAGTTTCTAAATCATTGTTATTAATTTTGCTAGTGTCAAGTGTTACAAACCTTTTTCTTGATAAATTTTCGCCATGCTTCAATTGCCTACAATAGGAACACAATTTTTACCTCAGCAGCGCCGCAGAATTCTAGAACCGTGCTAGCCTAACGGCTTTGATAGCCTACTCCATCTCTCCCACCCCCCAACTTTCTAGATTTTATACTTCATTATGTGCCAGTTCGAAAGTGCCAAATCATACTGTGATATTTCCGTTCGTGGCGATGAAGCATTAAACGGTTTCTCTCGTCTCTGATGGTTTGTAAGTGGTGTTGGGGGTCAGGATGGATTAGTCATCTTAGCCAGTTTTTGCTTTCTAATACTTGTCGAACGTTTGTACTATCTCGAAATAGCTAAATGATTGTTGTTCGTTTAGTTATGTAGGGTAGTTTACTTGGGATACTCTAGCTTAAGCATTTTGTAATTCGTGAAAACATCTTGCGAGTTAGATATTAACAATGTTAGTAGGATTGGGGATAATATATTGACACTGAGTGACTCCTGTTTTATGACGCCATAATGCAAGCCTGAAATTTACTAGTACTTCTAATATTCAGTTGTAGCAAACGTTAGCATTGCTAAATAAATGCAAAGTGGGAAGGTTGAATAGATACAAGTTTTAATTCCTTAGCTGATAAGGTAACTTGTAAAAGTGTGAGTGGTCCGTCGGGTTTTGGCTGCCAATATAAGTGTCGCTGTAGTGTGTATCGAAGCTTCACGGGTATTGCATCCAATGATCCAGGAGGGCGTTAGTCACTGGATAAACATGGGTGGGGATGTCTGGTGGTGGCTGCTCAGGGTAGGGGGGGGGTGTTGGAGGTTGTTGGGGAAGGGGGAAGTTACTGGGAGTATAAGCCCTCACCTAGTTGTGTATTTGTGGGGGTTGAGCTTTGGCTCTTTGATCCCGCCTCTCAACCGTGATCTTGCTTGCAGGGAGGGTGGGTGATCTTGGTTATTGGGTTATGGCGGTTATTGTGTGGAGGGAGAGGATGAGTCTACCTTGTGTAACTTCCGGGGATCAATAGCCCCGTCGCCCGGTCTCCGACCAGGCCTCCCGGTTGGTCGTCTGGTCGACCAGGCTGTTGGACGCGGCTGCTCGTAGTCTGACGTAGGAATTGCAGCCTGGGTGATGATAGTTGCTGTCTGGTATTTGCTGGGGGGGGGGGGGTCTGTGGTGGTGTATGGCGCTGGTGTAGCGACTCTGGTTCAGTGCGTGTCTGTGGTGGTGTGTGGCGCTGGTGTTCCGTCTCTGGCTCCACCTCATGGTTAGCGGTGCAGTATTGGCATGTTTGTTTCCGTGCAAGACACGTCACGAACGTGTACGAACGAAACGTACAGACGTGCCAGACACGTTACGTACTAACGAACGTTAGTGGTGGTTGGTAGCCAGTAAAGGCCGAGGACTTTACGAACGTGGAAGACTACTTAATTATTGGGGCGCTAACTCTATACAGTATTCTAATTGCAAGAGTATTAAAAGGCTTTATGTACATTACACACACAGCCAACTTCGTTGCTCTGAAAGCCGCTCTTAAAGTTTATGAAGGTATAAAGACTTGTTGATAAGTCTATGAAGTTGACGTAAGCCTACGTAAAAGTTTCTATACATAGAATAAGAACTATGCCTAAGCAATACAGTATAATGATATAGGTACGCAAGTCAGAAATTAAATATTGTTATGGCACTTTGACGTAACAAAATTTCAGTATTAAACACAACAGAACACATTATTTGAGCATATTAATGAACTGAAGCTAACTCACTGGTTACTGTTATTTAGTCAAGGTTGAATTAGCACACCGTCGCTGTTGGCTGCAACCCGTCCAATAGAACGTCGCATTTTGACGACGTTCGAAAATTGCCCCGCTCCTGTGCCAGGTAAGTTACGGGCTCACCATAGCCCGTGCTACGTGGAACTTGTTCCGAGTAGCTGAATCTGTAACAACAACAGACGTTCAAAACTCTATCTAGGGCTAAAAATTGCCGTACTAGAAAATGGTAGCGACTCATGAAATTTACATACTGTTCCGTTTTCTGTTTTGGGTCCTCTGCAAAAGGGACTTTTAGAGTTGATGAATGTGGTTTGTTGGACGCAAGATGGATGGTGTGGTGATGGTTGTTGGACGCAAGATGGCGGGGGTAGTGGTGGTCGGTTGGACGCAAGAGCGTGTGTGGTGATGGTGTGCATGTGTGCGTGTCTACCTTTGTTCTCTCATACTTGTGCATACACATGTGAGGCTTGGGGAAGTATGAGAGGTGCTACAGGAAGACTTGTGTGTTGGGGGAGGGGGAAGGGGAAGAGATGGGGGGGGGAGTGCGCCCTCACCACTCCTAAGAGACCATTTGACAGGTGTAACGACGCTCGGCCCACACCTGTTCAGGTTTGTACATCTGGCTCAGGCTGCACATCGCTTCCCCCCACCCCCCCCCCCCTCTCCCTAACCCAAGCACCTGGCTGCTCTCGGCTCTTAATGGTGGGAGAGAAGGAGGGGGGGGGGATAGAGGGGCTGGGGGCTAGGAGGAGAGAGGGTGAGAAGCTGAGGTTATTGCCGTCCTCCAGCAGTCGTCCCCAACCCGCCCTTCCTTCTCCCATTCAAACCCTAATCCTCCCAATTCCAACATCTTCCCTTTCAACCCTTGCGCCCTCTTCCTTTTCCCTGTTGCCCCTCTTCTTTCTCTATTTAGTGCTTGTCCCCATCGCGAACGAACAAACTGGGAATGGGGTTATTAGGGGTTATTAGTTTTTTTTAATAAAAGAGCATTGTTAGTTTTTTTTTTACTTGTAAGTAAAAAGAGAGCAAAACTCTGTGAATGAGAATGTGAAAGGCGAGGTTTGATTTCCGTCCTGTTCCCAAGATTTTCTTGTAAGTTGTGGTGAGACTGGCGGAGTATTCGGCCTAGCTGACGATGACAAAATAATATGCTGGTTTCCATTAAATACAATTTTAAATTTTACCCCGAGCAATGAGATGATTGGGCAGCATAACTCTGCACTCTCTCCACCACTCCGGGGACGCCTGGCAGCGGAGTGGACAGCGCTTTGGATTCGTAGTCCTAAGGTTCCAGGTTTGATCCCCGGCAGAGGCGGAAACAAATGGGCTGAGTTTCTTTCACCCTGATGCCCTTGTTCACCTAACAGTAAATAGGTACCTGGGAGTTAGACAGCTGCTACGGGCTGCTTCCTGGGGGCGTGTGTAACAAAAAGGAGGCCTGGTCGAGGACCGGGCCGCGGGGACGCTAAGCCCCGAAATCATCTCAAGATACCCCTGTGAGGAAACATATCACACTTGATCTATTGTAACGAACGGTAAAATAATGTTTAACTTCCGCTTATATTGCCGGTACAGGCAGCAAGATCAGAATCCTTGGGTAACAAGACCAGAATCCTTGGGTAACAAGACCAGAATCCTTGGGTAAACCTATTATGCATTTTATCATCCTCGATTTGCCCCTATTTTGAGCGTCGTCCAAATCTTCGTCGTCTCCTTCAGTCGTGTTTAATACTTTGCCTCTGATGCTCTTCTCCATCTCCTCTTGCATCTCCCCCACCCCCTCTATCTTCTTATCACTTTTCAATATAACACACAAACACTGCGGTGGTCTGTTTAGTGTCGATCAGGAGATGCCTCTCGCATGTGCAAACATAGCCAACACTTGCATGTGTAGCATAGCCAACTTTCATGTGCAGTTTATAGCCTACTCCACACACACTATTTTACACCATGAGCAATAAAAATATATTTATTTAACCACCCTTTCCTTTCCCGTCTCTACCTTGCCCCTATATATCCCCCAATCCCACGTTGGGTATTCAAGGCTCCAGTGTTTATCATGCCTGTATGTTCAGGATTTTTTTTTCCATCTGATTGGGTTTTGATTATTTGCTAGGAGGGCTAGAGGGACGTAAGCTGCTGATTGGTTGCCTAGAGGAAAGGTTTGGTTTGCTGATTGGTAGCTTGGAGGAAAGATTTGGTTTATCGTGAAAGGTAGGTTTTGTTGACCAGACCACACACTAGAAGGTGAAGAGACGACGACGTTTCGGTCCGTCCTGGACCATTCTCAGAATTCGACTTGAGAATGGTCCAGGACGGACCGAAACGTCGTCGTCTCTTCACCTTCTAGTGTGTGGTCTGGTCAACATACTTTAGCCACGTTATTGTGACTCATCGCCTGCAAAGGTAGGTTTTGTTTTATGAACTAGATGATTGGGGGGAGGCTGATAAGTAGGTTTGTGGGCAATTTAGGGAACTGGTTGAAATTGAAATACGTTTTGAGTTAAATTACACACAAAGGGATGAGGTAGCTCAAGCTATTCTCACCCCATTCAGTTCAACGTAACCATACATATATAGATACATCACAAACAATAAACATATTACCGAACATTCTGAGTGATAAATATATATAGTACATTTCTTCCGCGAATTGATTGATTCGTTTGGGCTTTTTTTTCTACCATGGACGTGACGTGTAAATGCTGGTTAGCATTTACAATGCTAACCAGCATATATACATTTTCTTCTGTCCTCCATGGAAAGGATTAGAGATGTGTTAAAAAATGTAGTTTAGTGATTTATTGAACATTCAGCCACAGAAGGTGATTGTAGTGCTTTTAAAATGCTAAGCTAACCTACAAACATAAATACACAGATTTACGTCTGTCCTACATAAACAGTGTTCGAGGTGTCTTTTTACATAGTGTCATTAATGTGCATTTACAAAGGGGAAATGCAATTCTGACCAGCTTCCACATATCCAGTATACACATACATACACACTCATACATTGGGGGGGGGGGGTCTCGCGGTTGAGTGGACAGCGCTAAGGGATCGTAGTCCGAATGACTACGTTCGATTCCCGACGGAGGCGGAAACAAATGGGCAGAGTTTCTTTCACTGATGCCTCTGTTCACCTAGCAGTAAATAGGTACCTGGGAGTTAGGCAGCTGTTACGGGCTACATTTTGGAGATGTATGTGTGTGTATTAGAGAGAAATATATGTAGTAGATATAATAGAGGGAAAAATAGATTCGTTAGAAAGGCGGGAAAGCACTTAAAGGAAAGGAAAGTTAGGAAGGAAAGCATTTAACCCTGAAGGTGATTAAGATACTTTTACAAGCTCAGGTTATAGTTACATCACATACATTGTATAACTGATCCATGTGTTAATCTTGGGGTACAAGTCCAGTATATCAGCTAGTGTTCCAGTATTCATATAGTATTTACAGAGTTCATCATACCTCACCCAGGAGGGCGAAGGTCAGTCAATATCGGACAGTCTACAATATAATGTTCAAGAGAGTGCATGTTTTCTCTTTCACAAAGTTGACACATTGTGTACTCGACATTTGGGTTTTGAGAAAGCTGCCAGATACGTCTATATCCAGGCGTATTCTGGCCACTATAACATCACATTGCCGAGTTTTTGCTCTATTAGTCCCACATGTGAATGTCTCCTCACGATATCTATCATAATATTTAATGCTACAACTTTCAGGTCTTATGTGAATTTGTTAGGTCAGTAAGATTTTCATTAGATATTTGTTTAAGTATTCTCTTTGTCACTGCTAATGAAACATCCATATCAATTTCTACTACTGTGGTGGTCTACTACAGGCTGTCTTTGCAAGCATATCAACAGTGTCTGATTTCAAATATGTTTTCTTTAACAGCTAAAACATTTATTCGAATATCACTGACTATTTTCTGTTCACTATTATGTGCGTTCAATGCCAGGAGTGCACTCTTGAGAGTCACAGTATATAAGTCCACTGCCTTTGTCTTTTAAAATTCAGTGGCAAGGTATATGCCTGCAAGTTTGGTTTGAGTTGTACTTGCCCAGTCATTGACGCGCTTCATTGCTGTACGCACGAGAGAAAATTGTTTAAATATATTACATGCACATCCGGTACATCGTCCACCTTCTTCTACAGAACCGTCGGCATAGCACTGATACACATCGTTACCCATACTCTGAGTACTCTCAGTCATGCTTTTCAGTGTTAACTGTTTTAATAATGTATAGTGTACACTATCTTTCTTGGGCGCATTTACAAAATCAACTGATAGATCCCAGTTATCCCATGTAGTAATTGGTTGATTAATCATTAATTGAGCTGGGTACATATTTAATATTTTGATGGAGTTGGCTACCTGGTAGAACCAAAATGCTCTGGTCTGGTCGGTCGACCGGAGGCGAGTGTGAGGATAAACTCTTGATTGGCTGGTCTGTAAGTAGTGGGAGATGTATGTGATTGGTTTCAGAGGGCTAATTGAGGAAAAAAAACATTCGCTACCCGCAAGTTAAAAGGTCTTTGATTCCCTCTCAAGGCTTGGAGGGCGTACCAGAGATTGGAGATTTATATTGAATGTTGTAGAGGTAGGAGTGAGGATGGGGGTGATGAATGTCATTGAGGGGTGATGAATGTCATTGATATTGTGGCTCAATTAGTTTCTCTCGGATATGTGTAGCATTGACCTTTCAGTAGAATGCGACCCACAATAGCAAACTTAACAACGCACCTGTTTGCTGCTGGATGAGCAGAGGCATCACATGTAAAGAATCTGTCTTTCCCTGCTCAGGGACTCGAACCCGGGAAGAGTTGAAGAGTTTGGTTGTGGACCGACAGCGCTGACCACACAGGTTACCAGTGTGTGTAGTGTCTATGGTTGCAGTGGCTTATTTGGATGAGTATACTATCCGTGTTCAGGCTGTAATGTGAATGGGGGTTGTTGATGGTGGCAAAGAGCACTCACCCAATTGCTTGACTTGTCTTGATGTGGAAGGGGGAGAGTCTTGGTGTGTGGAAGGGGGAGAGTCTTGGTGTGGAAGGGGAAGAGTCTTGGTGTGTGGAAGGGGGAGAGTTTGGTGTGGAAGGGGGAGAGTCTTGGTGTGTGGAAGGGGGAGAGTCTTGGTGTGGAAGGAGGAGAGTCTTGGTGTGTGGAAGGGGGAGAGTCTTGGTGTGTGGAAGGGGGAGAGTCTTGGTGTGGAAGGGCGAGTCTTGGTGTGGAAGGGGGAGAGTCTTGGTGTGTGGAAGGGGGAGAGTCTTGGTGTGTGGAAGGAGGAGAGTGGTGGTGGAAGGGGGAGAGTCTTGGTGTGTGGAAGGGGGAGAGTCTTGGTTGGAAGGGAGAGAGTCTTGGGGTGTGGAAGGGGGAGAGTCTGGTGTGGAAGGGGGAGAGTCTTGGTGTGGAAGGGGGAGAGTCTTGGTGTGTGGAAGGAGGAGAGTCTTGGTGTGTGGAAGGGGGAGAGTCTTGGTGTGGAAGGGGGAGAGTTGTGTGGAAGGGGGAGAGTCTTGGTGTGTGGAAGGGAGAGAGGTGCCAAGGTGACCTCTTATCAGCTGGCCAGTATAAGGTCAGAAGGCACGGCTGCTGCTCGCTCGTCTATAATGACGTCACTTTATCCTATATCATTATATAAGTGGAGGGGGAGGGGGGTCGTTAAACTAATGGATTTGTTGTACCGAGACCATTTGTGTAAGATGGCTTTAGTAATTGTGATTGGTGTAGTAAATGAATGTCTTGACTTTTAATTCCGCAGGTACAGTTATTGCAGTAAATGGCAAGGTAATTTAAGTGATCGAGCCATTTGCAGGACGAGTTTTTGGGCATAAGAAAGATGAAAGGTCTGTTACATTCACCTACTTGTGCTTGATCTTTGGTCCCATCTCTCTACCTTGCTTCAGTCGACTGATGTACAGGCTTCGGAGCATTTTGGGGGTCTAGTACTCTTATGTAATTGGTTTAAGTTGATTATAAATTTTGCTCCGAAGGGCGAGTTTATTGGGCAGTGTTATTCATCATGAGTGAACATACCGCCATAGCAGCATGTACAACACCCCCAATAGGAAGAAAACTTGCTTGGTTGTTCATCCTGTAAATTGTTCACTCTTCTAACTTGTAAACAAACTCCTCAAGTTTGTGTCTTCTTTGGGTAGCCGATATATTTCCACTTGTATAACCTTGTTCACGCACCACCCTTGCGAATTCTGCCCTTCTGTATTCTGATTATTTCCCATGGTAATTTTGCTTGTAAAAATATCTCCTAAAACATATATCTTCCTGTGACGTGAGGTTTAATATCTTTTGTCTAGTCTATCCTCGTAACTTTCACCTTTCTGCTTAGGCTAGTGGTTTATTTCACAATTTACTCGCACCTCTGATTATTTTTAACGATGTATGTTAGGAACTCCGGGTTCCAAAAGACAGTTATTATGTTGGACAATGAAGCTGATATCCGTTTGATGTGGCCCTCGGGAGCCAGGCACTATGTGATGTACACATATTTTAGATGTTCGTAAGAGCCCACAGCTTCATTATTGTGGGTTGCCAGAGCCACTTTAACCAGGTCTTTCAATTGGTCCCGGGACAGTCATATTTAATAGTCTTATCTACCAATAGAGCTCGGTACTCTACACTTTTTGACACATCTGCGTTAGGCTAGGCTTGATGGGGGTGTGGATAGTCGTACGCAAGACTGTTCCACAAAGCTAGTTTTCAGTGGGAAAACAGTGCATATAGTTGATGTATTAGGCTGGGTTAGGCAAGGTTAGGGGGTGAGTAAGATTAGGCAAGTATTAAAATCTAGTAGCCGACGATCTTTGTATCATGTGACTTGTACTTACACGTACTTGCTACTCACTAGTACTTACTATCCACAGCTTTCACAATGGAATACTTGTGTCTGGCTTATCATTGCGTTCTTGGTTGGGAAAGAGGGTAGAAAATGAAATTAAAATAAAGGGTGTGTGAGAGAGAGAGGGAGGGCGGGAGGTAGGCTAGTGTGGTAGAATTTGCGACGAGTTAAGTTATGGATGTCAGGCCCTTGTGATATGCTGGTGGAGGAGCATAGATGGAGTGGGGTGGTGGGTGGGGGGGGGAAGAAGGGGTGAGTCTCTTAGAGCAGCAGCCCGTCCCTTGGCTCTTGGCTCGGTGGGACGAGGCAGAAGTATATAACCAAGCGGAATGGGGTAGTCTGAGGCCACGTGGTGGTGTGGCTTTACTTTCTTGGCCCAATTTCTCTTGCTCTCGCCTCCTCTACCCCCCCCCCCTCTCCTTCTCCCCTTCACTTCACTACTCGGTGCTCCCCACACCCCCTTTTTATCTTCCTGTGCCATGAAATATAATTCCTGACGCCTTTCCTCGTGACTCGACCTCTCGGGGCTTGAGCTAGTAGCCTCGAGGCGTACCTCTATAGACTTTCTCAAGCGTACGCTCTTAGTCATGGTATGGTATAGTATACCATTGGAAACTATGGTAGGAAACCTGGTAGGCTTATGCCCCCTTTCCAAGGGCACCCAGCCAAGTACTGGCAAGTCATTCAACAAGAAGCTCACAAGTCATTATACAAGGCACTTTACATCTATGGTGAGTCACACAGTTACTAGTCTTGCTCCACGCCCACCCAACTGGGCGGGTTCTCCTAGACCACCTGCTGACTTTCCCCGGGATGCAACCCACAATAGTTTTCTAACTCTCGGTTACCTATTTAATGCTAAATGAACAGTGGCATCAGGTAGAAGGCAACGTTCGGACGAGTCTGACCTAACCCCCGGGAATCGAACCAGGGATGGATTAGGCTGTGAAGACAGCTGTGAAGCCTCAAGTGGGTTAGCAGGTTGGACCATACCGCCTCCTCCGCTGTCTGACACTAAAGTTGGTGTCAACCATTGCGTGTCGTCTGGTGCCGCCTGGCACTGGGTGCCGCAAGTTGGGCCAGATGGCGGCTGCGGTGATGCGGTTAGCAACACGCGGCCGGATGGGCTGGGTAGTGGGCTCTGCTCCATACAGCCGCTGGTGCTTGCTTATACAATGCGCGGACATGGTTAAAACTTGCTGCACACTGGAGAAAGTTGAGATGGATGCCGCCACACCAGTCCCAGAGCTCTCACAGGTATGACCTACCAACCAAAAGGCGTTAAACCGTCAGAAACGGAAGACGTGATCACCACACATAAAAAACTTTGGAATTGACAACGCCATATTTTTTTTCTAACACGGACAAGAGGACATATGTAAACAAGTAGCAAAATCGAGTCATAGACATTAAAAATAGTTATTTAAGTGTCAGAATAGTGAACAGATGTATGTATGAAATGTATGCGCTAATGTATGAAGTCAAACTACAGTAAGTGATTGCTAGGTTAATTCGATGCTCAACATTTTCAGGAGCTGTACAGACAGGTGGCGATGTTTATTTGTAATATGGTAAGAATACAATACAATATTTGGAGCAGGACGGTAGGTGACCCCAGAACGCAGGTTCGATCCTGCCGCACTGCTCCCAAGATCTTCACAATACGGTAAACGTCATTCTTAAAGGGCCAGGTTTGGAAGACATGTTTTAGTGCAATTTGTATCATGGTTTCATACAAGCCAGTTGCAGTAGAAAGTTATTGGACCAGGACCCGGGGTAATCTGTGCATGAAAAATAATTAATGGCTCCCTAATCTGTGCATGAAAAATAATTAATGGCTCCCTAATCTGTGCCATAAACTGGAGTGAGGTGTAGAATATACCTAGTAAAAGTAAGACCAATCCGTGGGTATAAAAGTTATAATTGGAGAGGGAACGGGGCAGGTTCGTGAAAGTTATCCTAGATCTGCAGGTTTGTTGCGACTGGTTCTGCGGGCCGTCGGTAGCAATAGTCTGACTGATTAGAGATTTCCTAGGAACACTTGATTTTGTTTGGGCTACATAAATAGAAAAACTGAAAACGGGGTGCAGGGAGGTAACTTAAACGGGGTGCGGGTGTGAACGGAAAACGGGGTGCGGGTGGTGAACGGAAAACGGGGTGCGGGTGGTGAACGGAAAACAGGTGCGGGTGGTGAACGGAAAACGGGGTGCGGGTGGTGAACGGAAAACAGGGTGCGGGTGGTGAACGGAAAACGGGGTGCGGGTGGTGAACGGAAACGGGGCGCGGTGAGGCGGGCAAGAAGGAGGTCATCACGACAGCGTCCAGACTGATGTCCATCCAGTCTTGCGACATATTCCGGAATTGGTTCCAGATACGAAATGTCAACAGTTAGTCTTAAGCAAACCTCAGCTGCATTGCAAGAAGCACTGAGAAACAATTTAGTTGATCAGCGCTTTAGACCAAGAGGATAGATACCACTGATCCCTGGAACCACTAAAATGTCCACCTATTTTGGTGCCTTCTATTGATAATTACTTACTTGTGTCCACCTATTTCTTGTATTTTGTGTTCATTATCTCAATTGAATAAAGTTATCTTCCTGATGGATTGGGTAACTTTAAATTGAATACATATTGAATTTAAAGCGCGCAGGACTCGTAATTCTGTGGCGCGGGTTCGATTCCCGCACGAGACAGAAACAAATGGGCAAAGTTTCTTTCACCCTGAATGCCCCTGTTACCTAGCAGTAAATAGGTACCTGCGAGTTAGTCAGCTGTCACGGGCTGCTTCCTGGGGTGTGTGTGTGTGGTGTGGGGACAAAAAAAAGTAAGTAAACAGTTGATTGACAATTGAGAGGCGGGCCGAAAGAGCAGAGCTCAACCCCCGCAAAACACAACTAGGTGAATACATCGTGTTAATTGCCTTTGGATTTTCCATCCACGATATAGTGATTGGCGAGTCTTCCCTTCATTGAT
>WNGS01009202.1:16180710-16194041 GCA_020271785.1 Procambarus virginalis
TCCCTCTTGAAAGCGACGAATGTTGTCAATGCCTTCACATGTCCACTTGGGGGACTGTCAGCCCCAACGAACTCAATATATTGGCAGGACAACAACATCCCTTTTAAGACGCCTAACAATGCCCGAGCAGCAAGGACCTATAAAAAGAACATATGATCTCTATTACATAACCAGAGATATACTCACAAACACTAGAATAATCGCCAGATAGAGCAACAACAGAAGACTGGACATGGGCGAAGCGTTATTCTTATTACATAACATATATATTATTACATTATATTACATATTGCATTATATTACATACGTTATATTTCATTACACTACCATCTTCCAGGACACGACGGAACATTCAACATACTGCACCAGCCATCATGCAAACATCAGTGACAAGATACAGTGAAGTGCATCTTTATCTCAACCCTGCACCTCATCCTATTAACATGGAATCATGATTCTACCCACAGGATGGGTATGGGTCCATCACCGCCCACAGGATGGGTATGGGTCCATCACCGCCCACGGGATGGGTATGGGTCCGCCACCGCCCACGGGGATGGGTAATTGGTGCAAATGACTAAACTAACATGTCTTCAAGACAGTATATTTTGGTCTTTCTTTGGAAAGTATATTTTGGCCTTTCTTGTAGACATATGTTACTGAATATAATCAAAAGAGTTTGATATTGATTCTAACACGAATCTTCTCTATTGGGATAAAAGTTAAAACAAAAATTGACTCCAAAATTCATGTTACAATTTGGCCTGATGCTAAAAGATGTGTTTCGTTGAAGCTGTCGTCATCTCCGGAGGCAGAGGGGCAGTGGATACACGTTAGCATCAGTACATATAAGCAAGTCGGATGAGGTCAAGTTAGGCCTGAAAGAATAGGTTGGTTGATCAACACTTATAATTAAACAAACGCCGCTACAAATTTTACGCTTGTCACATCATGAAAACAATCTGTCTCTCCCAATCTAACCGAAAGCGTTGCGTAGCCTCATTGGTAGCCTAAAGGTTCAGAGTTTTCATAACTATAAACTTGAGAAGCCAAGTTGTTTTAATCTGCCAGTCTAGGGGTGTCGAATGCTCTCCCTAGAGGGAATTATACAAGCCTGGTCAAGATCAAGCATCTTGTGTGAGGTAGCCTATGCATACAAGAAAGGTATTAATATTCACGTCATTCAGTGCGTTCTCGTGGATTGAGGTGATGGCATTGATGTACTAAGGAGCTCCGAACAGAATACGATCATCATAAGAGTGAAATATATAAGACACAGGGTATCCTATGCATACAAATATGATGTTCTTATTCAAGTCATTGAGTGTTTCCTTGGGGAATTGAGGTGATGGCATTGACACCCAAAGCAGTTCCAAACAGAATGCGTGAAAGATATCATAGCAATTCTTGAACATTCTGTACCATAGATAGATTAGATACTAGTTTACGCTTTCTTTGATAATTAGTTCTGTTTGAACAGGTGGCAGGGGCGACGATTGGTAGCGTGAATATAATGTCACGTGATTCAGATTTATTTATTGTTGTTTATCTCTCAGTGACCCTCTACCTGTGTGTTACTCTTCCTGTCAGCGACGACCTGTGTTACTTTAACTGTCAGCGACTACCTGTGTTAATCTACCTGTCAGCGGCTCTCTACCTGTTTTAATCTACCTGTCAGCGAGCCTCTCTACATATCCACGCAAACATATTTATATTCCTTTCTCCCGCTTTGAATTGAGGTTGGTCATGGATTTCACATTTTTAATATTTTAAATAGATTCAAGACCAATATTTCAGTTTATTTCAAAATTATTTTGTGCTAAAAATAAAAAAAAAAATACTGAAAATAATCATACCTATATAAAGAAAAGCGACAGATATCAGGGAGTCAATTAGAATTCAGAATATTAAACCCGCGCTAAAACTGTCCTCCAATAGGAAGAGAGGACTTCCTATTGGAAGAAAACTGTCTAATGGTATGGAATGTGTATTAATAAATACGACGTTTTATCGTCATCGTAAGAATTTTGTCACTTGCCGTCAGCATACAACCTGTTATCTTACAAAGAACGTCGCTTTTCACCCGTATGCGTTACATAAAGCCAAAAAAAAATGGCTTAGTTCAATTCACACCTCGCAAGAACCCCTGTATGTTTTTTTTTTGGGGGGGGAGGGGAGGTATATTCCAGCGCGGGCAGAACTAGGCAGAACAGAACTCAGAACTAAGCTCGTCCGACCAGCTCTCGACCCCCAAGACACATTCATAATTATAACGTACTGCGTATTCAAAATTTGTATTTTCTCAAATTTAAGTTTAATGTTATTACATGCTAGAATGTGTTGAATAGTTAGGGGCAACTTGGGTTAGGTTCTGCTGGCAATTATTGGCATTTGCAGTACGGGGATGAAGCATTTAAAGAGGTGTGATTCAAGCAGAGGACTTGAACGAAGCGCTTCTCAAACGTATATACGTCATCAGGCAGCCCGTCCCCCAAACAAAGATCCAAAAGTGTTTATGAATGAAAAGCGGTTTACACACGACTCACAACTGCTGAAGTTCGAACATATCCGGAACAAGTGCTTCACTGACGAATTTTGTTCGAACCACAACGCTGTAAATGCTTCACCCACGTACTACAAATACAAATAATCGCCAACAGAACCTAAACACCTGACCTAACCTATCCTATGCCTATATATACACAATATGCCAATATATTATAATATTAATTTATACTTGAGAAAATTCTCGTTTTGAATGAACAGCATGTTAAATTTATGAATGCGTCGGTGGGGTCGACCGCTGAATGTAATGGACTTGAGTCGAGGACGGGTTGCATCAGGTGTAAGGAAAGTGTTTTTCATTCACAAACTGGATTTGTCGGGTGGATTAACTAGCATTTGCCCTTTGTTGATGAGGACGGGTTGCCGCAAGCCTTAATCGTCTGGCTGGCCCACGCTGTTATTCATTACTGTCTTACTTAGGCGATTGATGAGTGATTATGACTCGTATGATGGCTTCAGTATGATTATGTTCACAGTGATCCCTTCCTAAGCTCAGATACCTGCCCTACTCTCATGAGTCCGATCCATTGTAAAACGCCTTAGAGTATTTTCTCATTTATATATATATATATATATATATATATATCTATATATATATATATATAGATATATATATATATATATATATATATATAATAATATATGAGAATAATATATATATATATATATATATATATATACATCACGTTCTTGTTTGTATTTATTTTAAATTTAAATTCATCACTTTGTTATATCCCTACTGATGTTATCGTCCCTAAGGCTGCCCCGCTCCCACTTTGATGAGTGTGTAACTGTTTCTTATCCAAGGGCTGTTTTAGTCTCATGTTTATCTAATCAGGGTCACTCCAGTTTGATCTCGTTTCTCTACGAGGTCTGTACACGTCCAGGAATATTATGCATGCAGAGTGTGACGTCAGTGTTGCTTTGAAGGGCTCACGTTGACATTGGTTTGTGTGTTTATTTACTAGTTGTGTCTGCAGGATTGTGCTACTAGTTTTTGGACTAAGCCAAAACCGGGGACTCCGACCCGAACCTACCGGCTCCCCTCCGACCGGGGAGCCGGTCGGCCGAGCGGACAGCACGTGGGCTTGTGATCCTGTGGTCCCGGGTCGATGCCGGGCGCCGGCGAGTGTACTCACCTTGTACACTCACACACACACAGGTGTGTGTGAGTGTACAAGGTGAGTACACACACAAACACACACACACACACACACACACACCACACACACAACACACACACACACACACACACACATATACCACATATGTCAGACCAATCCTGGAGTATGCGGCTCCAGCATGGAGTCCCTATCTAGTCAAGCATAAGACTAAACTGGACAAGTTCAAAGGTTTGCCACCAGACTAGTACCCGAGCTGAGAGGTATGAGCTACGAGGAGCGACTGCAGGAATTAAACCTCACTTCGTTGGAAGACAGAAGAGTTAGGGGGGACATGATCACCACATTCAAGATTCTCAGGGGAATCGACAGGGTTGATAAAGACAGGCTGTTTAACACAAGGGGCACACGCACTAGGGGACACAGGTGGAAACTGAGTGCCCAGATGAGCCACAGAGATATTAGAAAGAACTTTTTAGTGTCAGAGTGGTTGACAAATGGAATGCATTAGGAAGCGATGTGGTGGAGGTTGACTCCATACACAGTTTCAAGTGTAGATATGATAGAACCCATTAGGCTCAGGAAACTGTACACCTGTTGATTGACGGTTGAGAGGCGGGACCAAAGAGCCAGAGCTCAACCCCCGCAAGCACAACTAGGTGAGTACAACTAGGTGAGTACACACACACACACACACACACACACACACACACACACACACACACACACACACACACACACACACACACACACACACACACACACACACACGGAGCCCGTACCTTGTCAAGCACAAGACGAAGCTGGAAAAAGTCCAAAGGTATGCCACTAGACTAGTCCCAGAACTAAGAGGCATGATTACGAGGAAAGGCTGCGGGAAATGCAACTTACGACACTGGAAGACAGAAGAGTAAGGGGAGACATGATCACAACCTACAAAATCCTCAGAGGAATCGACCGGGTAAACAAGGATAAACTATTCAACACTGGTGGGAAGCGAACAAGGGGACACAGGTGGAAACTGAGTACCCACATGAGCCACAGAAACGTTAGAAGGAACTTTTTCAGTGTCAGAGTAGTTAACGGATGGAATGCATTAGGCAGTGATGTGGTGGAGGCTGACTCCATACACAGTTTTAAATGTAGATATGATAGAGCCCAGTAGGCTCAGGAATCCGTACACCAGTTAATTGACAGTTGAGAGGCGGGACCAAAGAGCCAAATCTCAACCCCCGCAAGCACAAATAGGTGAGTACACACACACACAGTCCATATCTAGTCAATGATAAAACTAAACTGGAAAAGGTTCAAAGGTTTTCCACCAGACTAGTACCCGAGCTGAGAGGTATGAGCTATGAGGAGAGACTACGGGAATTAAACCTCACTTCGCTGGAAGACAGAAGAGTTAGGGGGGACATGATCACCACATTCAAGATTCTGAAGGGAATTGATAGGGTAGATAAAGACAGGCTATTTAACACAAGGGGCACACGCACTAGGGGACACAGGTGGAAACTGAGTGCCCAAATGAGCCACAGAGATATTAGAAAGAACTTTTTTAGTGTCAGAGTGGTTGACAAATGGAATGCATTAGGAAGCGATGTGGTGGAGGCTGACTCCATACACAGTTTCAAGTGTAGATATGATAGAGCCCAATAGGCTCAGGAATCTGTACACCTGTTGATTGACTGTTGAGAGGCGGGACCAAAGAGCCAGAGCTCGACCCCCGCAAACACAACTAGGTGAGTACACACACACACACACACACACACACACACACACACACACACACACACACACACACACACACACACACACACACACACACACACACACACACACACACACAGAATAAAAGAGAAGAGAGGCAGAAAGACAATACGAAAATGACATCGCAAGCAAGGCAAAGACTCAGCCTAAATTGCTGCACAGCCACATCAGGAGAAAAACAACAGTAAAGGAACAGGTTACGAAATTAAGGATAGGGGCAGAAGGATTCACTACAAACGACAAGGAAGTGTGTGAGGAACTGAATAAGAAATCCCAGGAGGTCTTCTCCTTAGAGCAAGGAGAAATTCCAGAGATAAGGATAGCTAACCAGGAACCACTGGAAGAGTTTGAGATTGCAAGCGGGGAAGTAAGGAAGTGTTTACTAGAGTTGGATGTGACAAAGGCTATAGGCCCAGATGGAATCTCCCCTTGGATACTAAAGGAAGGAGCAGAAGAACTGTGCCTACCACTCTCCATAGTGTATAACAAATCACTGGCAACAGGGGAACTGCCAGAAATTTGGTAAGCAGCTAACGTAGTCCCGATATACAAGAAAGGGGATGGACAGGAGTCACTAAATTACAGGCCAGTGTCCCTGACCTGCATACCATGCAAGCTGATGGAGAAGATTGTGCGAAGAAAGCTAGTGGAACATCTGGAGCGAAAGAACTTTGTAACACAGCATCAACATGGGTTCAGGGATGGCAGGTCCTGCCTCACAGGGTTACTTGAATTCTACGACCAGGCAACAAAAATAAGATAGAAAGAGAAGGGTGGGCAGACTGCATATTTTTGGATTGTCAGAAAGCCTTTGATACAGTACCACACAAGAGGCTAGTGAAAAAGCTGGAGATGCAGGCTGGAGTGAAAGGGAAGGTACTCCATTGGATAAAGGAGTACCTAAGCAACAGGAGACAACGAGTCAGTGTGAGGGGTGAGGTCTCAGATTGGCGAGACGTTACGAGTGGAGTCCCGCAGGGGTCAGTCCTTGGACCTATACTGTTTCTGATATATGTAAATGATCTCCCAGAGGGTATAGAATCGTTTCTCTCAATGTTTGCCGATGATGCAAAAATTATGAGGAGGATTGAAACAGAGGATGATAGTAGGAGGCTACAAGATGACCTAGACAGGCTGAATGAATGGTCCAACAAATGGCTGTTGAAGTTCAACCCGAGTAAATGCAAAGTAATTAAACTAGACAGTGGAAACAGGAGGCCAGACACAGGATACAGAATAGGAGATGAAGTACTTCATGAAATGGACAGAGAGAAAGATCTAAGAGTTGATATCACACCAAACCTGTCTCCTGAAGCCCACATAAAAAGAATAACGTCTGCGGCATATGCGAGGCTGGCTAACATCAGAAAAGCATTCAGGAACCTGTGTAAGGAATCATTCAGAATCTTGTACACCACATATTGATTGTTGCCGCCGAAGGCGGCTAGTTTATTGTGCACCCCATACTCATCCTGTGAGCGGTAGCGCAAAAGCATTACAGAGGGCACAAAAGGTCTTTATCAGACCTCATCTTAGATTATTTCATAAACAATTTCATCTATCCTTCACACCTTATAGTTACAATGTCAGCTAGTTACAGAGAAAGTGCTATTTCAAGAGTTATATATTTACAGTAAGTCATTATACATTAATGGTAGGTCTTATCGCTAATACATAATAGTTTGACCAATGGGGACATTACAGAGTCATAGGGGAGCTTCTGTTTATTATTAGTCTTCACAATACACTACTTGTTTCTGAATCTCATATGTCGTTCATCTACTGGAAGCGAAATGTGGATACAGTGCAAGGATTTCAGGTAATTTATCCATGGTAATAAGATAGGTTGCCATATCATACAGAGTGAGCTTAGATTTATCTCTAAATGGCTCAATTTTACTACAATCCAAGATATAGTGTTCGAGTGTGTGTCCCTGTCTTTGTCCACACACTTTACACTTTACTTCATCTAGATCCCTATACAAGCCGAACTGCCGGAGATACTTGTAGCCAAGTCTTATACGAGCTGTGACAACATCTGTTAGTCTACTGACTTTGTTACTTGCCCCATACACATGTTTTACTTCACACATTTCATTGTGATGAACAATGGACCTGCTAGTTCCAGTTTGCACAATTCTACTTTCTTCAAATTCATCCAGGAGTTCTCGTCTAATGACATTTTAAAGGGACCTATTTGATAACTCATGATACCGTTCAATACTGTCTTTATTTACTGCAGCCTTAGCAAGGGCGTCAACTTTGTCATGTTCCTGCATGCCAATGTGAGAAGGAATCCACAACATTTTTATATTTACCCCTTGTTAAGTATTCTTACATATCTATGTCTAGCTTCCCAGACAAGCACGTTATTACTTGATTGCAAACTGTTTATTGCTCGTAGTGAGGAAAGGGAGTCTGAAATAATTAAGCTGTCTACCTCAGTGTTGTCAATAATTTCGAGTGCTACCAGTATCGCTACCAACTCGGCCAGTTACTAATTCGGATATTCCTTTCAATTGTGCTGCCATCGGGCTGATGAGCAATAACAGCACTTCCTGCCCTCCCTGTAGCTGTATTGAGTGATCCGTCAGTGTATATGGTCTGTGCAATGTTGTTTTCAGCTTGTGTATTGTGAATGTGTTCTATGGTGCTTAATTTAGCAGCAAGCTGAGCATGAGGGTTGTTTGTGAATAGTTTCTTGGTGGGGTATGCAGGGGTCAGGATGTCAAAAGGTACTATCTGCCAGGGTGGAAGGAAGTGCTGAACTCTTTCATCTGTATATACATCGTGCAGTCCCATTATTTTAATATGAGTGGCTGTTCTTTGAATCCACTAAGACTCGCTAGTTCCATTTCGTATGTGTTCTAACAGAGCAACTGACACAATGTTGTTTTTGTTATCACGCAGAAGCTTTAGTCCCATCATAAGATTAATTTCAAATATTCTATCTCTAATGCTAAGTATATTTAATTCTTTCTGCACGTTGAGAACTTTGGTAGTTATAGGACAGCCAAGTATAATTCTGAGTGCTTCATTTTGCATTTTTTCTAGTCTATCAATACTTTTGCCATTTTGCAGGACCAAAGCTGGTGCATGATAGTCTATCAGAGACCTTATATACGCTAAATACATCATTCTTGCTATTCTAATATTAACACCATGTTTCGGGCTGTACCCCACTACAGTTCTGAGAGCCTTGAGTCTGTCTCTACATTGTTGATGTAACTTATTGACTGTAGTTGAGGTACAAGGGACATAGACTCCAAGGTATTTGAAAGAAGAGACATAGTCTATTACCAATCCTGGAGTATGCGGCCCCAGCATGGAGCCCGTACCTTGTCAAGCACAAGACGAAGCTGGAAAAAGTCCAAAGGTATGCCACTAGACAAGTCCCAGAACTAAGAGGCATGAGTTACGAGGAAAGGCTGCGGGAAGTGCACCTTACGACACTGGAAGACAGAAGAGTAAGGGGAGACATGATCACAACCTACAAAATCCTCAGGGGAATCGACCGAGTAAACAAGGATAAACTATTTAACACTGGTGGGACGCGAACCAGGGGACACAGGTGGAAACTGAGTACCCACATGAGCCACAGGGACGTTAGAAGGAACTTTTTTAGTGTCAAAGTAGTTAACGGATGGAATGCATTAGGCAGTAATGTGGTGGAGGCTGACTCCATACACAGTTTCAAATGTAGATATGATAGAGCCCAGTAGGCTCAGGAATCTGTACACCTGTTGATTGACGGTTGAGAGCCGGGACCAAAGAGCCAGAGCTCAACCCCCACAAGCACAATTAGGTGAATACATACACGTACACACACACATAACTCTCACATTGAACAAGTTCGTTCTAACGTCTCTGTGGCTCAATTGGGTACTCAGTTTCCACCTGTGTCCCCTTGTTCGCGTACCACCCGTGTTAAACAGTTTATCCTTATCTACCCTATCAATTCCTCTGAAAATTTTGTAGGTAGTGATCATGTCTCCCCTTACTCTTCTGTCTTCCAGTGTCGTAAGGTGCATTTCCCGCAGCCTTTCCTCGTAACTCATGCCTCTTAGTTCTGGGACTAGTCTAGTGGCATACCTTTGGACTTTTTCCAGCTTCGTCTTGTGCTTGACAAGGTACGGGCTCCATGCTGGGGCCGCGTGAGTGTGACCGCGTGCATGTGTGACCGCGTGCGTGTGTGTGTGTGTGTGACCGCGTGCTTGTGTGACCGCGTGCATGTGTGACCGCGTGCGTGTGACCGCGTGTATGTGTGACCGCGTGCGTGTGTGACCGCGTGCGTGTGTGGGCGTCCATTTATTCTCAGAAAGGTCGACCGGTAAGTCAAATAAATGATCACGGAGTTAGTAATCATCGTACACAGCCCCAACTACCTTTACTCTGGTGCTGAGCACGTATAACCCACATGGGGGGGGGGGGCACGCATCCTTAACTATTATGCTAAGTTGAAGTAATTTTGCAAACCTTTCCATGGTCCGGACTTTATTTGACAAAAAAAATGCATTGTTATTCATCCTTGGCTGAGGATGAATAACCGTGCCAGATAAAAATTAAGAAGTGGGTCAGCAGGGTTTACTTCGCAATGATTTTTTATTGACAATGCGCAGCTTTGAATAGACATACACACAGTTTATAACCTCTTGACACCCTAGAGCGCATACTTAGACAACTGCTAGATACAAGCGCAATAGACACACTTTCCACGAGCCCTGACGTTTTCATGTACTCACCTAGTTGCGCTTGCGTGGATTGAGTTTTGGCTCTTTGGTCCCGCCTCTCAACTGTCAATCAACTGGTGTACAGATTCCTAAGCCTATTGGGCTCTGTCATATCTACATTTGAAACTGTGTATGGAGTCAGCCTCCACCATATCACTGCCTAATGCATTCCACCTGTTAGCTAACGTCCCTGTGGCTGTTTTGGGTATTAAGTTTCCACCTGTGTCCCCTTGTTCGTGTCCCACCTGTGCTAACAGTTTATTATTATCTACCTCCGTCAATTTTTCTTGAGAATTTTATAGGTAGTGATAATGTCTCCCCTAACTCTTTTGTCTTCCAGTTTCATCAGGTTCAGTTCCAGTAATCTTTCCTCATAACTCATTCCTCTCAGTTCGGGGACTAGCCTGGTGGCATACCTCTGAACCTTTTCTAACCTCGTTTTGTAAATGATTAGATATTGACTCCACGCTGGGGCCGCATATACCAGTATTGGTCTGACATATGAGATATACAAGGTTCTGAATGATTCCTTGCACAAGTTTCTAAAGGCAGTTCTTATGTTCGTCAGCTTTGCATACGCCGCTGATGTTATCTTTTGATGTGTGCTTCAGGGGACAGGTCTGGTGTGATATCAACTCCCAGATCTGTCTCTCGTCCTGACTCCTGAAAGATTTCCTCTCGCAATTATGCTTTAAACTGGTTAAATATCTGACATATTCTTTATGGCTTAAAACTGACTTCCAAAATGTAATACTTTATTAATTATATAAAATTTTGTCAAAATAAATACCTTAAAAAATACATAACAACCAAAGAAAATTAAATATTGTCTCTATTCTATTATTAAGAGTGACGAGGATGCTTCTCCCAACTTAACCATCTAAGTTGGTTGCTTGAAAGTTTACCGCCAAAGACAAAGTTAAAGTAGCTGAGTGTAAAGTTGTGAGGTAAAGTAATTGTCGTAAGTACTTATAAGACGAGACGCTTCATTTTTCTTTATCCTTAAGTAATACCTCCCAAGTCCATGAACCATTTTCTTTCAAATTTAGACGATATATATGTACCCACACTCGTTCAGTCAATTCAATTTCTTTCTTTATTATGCACCCCATACCCATCCCGTGGGCGGTGGTGTAAAGGTTACAGAGGCACATAATCGGTTCAGGAACTGAACCCTCTAGTTCGTTTAGCTAAGCAAATAACAATGTTTGACGCTAGTTACAAAATTATCAATGTTGTATACACATGTACACACCCTCATACATACATGTACATATATATACGTATACACATAACATACACATACATATCTAATCACCCATACAAATATACACATCAAGAATCTTTGTGTCACAAGTGACACAAAGAGGTGTCACAAGTGACATTACAAGAGGCTCACAACAGTCACTATACAAGGCACTTTACATCTATAGTGAGTCACACAGTTACTAGTCTTGCTGCACACCCACCCAACTGGGCGGAAGCTTTACAGTCATGTGCATGCATTACCGACAGTAAGCAAATTTTGGATACCTCGCTAAAATTTCGGGCAGCACATCATTGTGAATGAAGTGCAGCCTCGCCAATATCTAAAGGATCCTCGATAAACATAAGAGACTTCCCGCCCCTTTCAATATATATATATATATATATATATATATATATATATATATATATATATATATATATATATATATATATATATATATATATATATATATAGAAAAAGCCCTTAACCTCTCTTTTGATGACCTGCAGTGGAAACAAGCCTCTCTTCCCGTAAGACTTGGGGGCCTCGGAGTTCGAACAGCAACGCAATCGCTGTTCCAGCCTTCCTGTCCTCCTTATCAGCATCCGACGACCTTGTGAAGGAAATTCTACCTGCCCACTTACATCAGCTGGCAGGTGTACATGATCCCAATTTTACACGCTGTGCCACAGAGTGGGCCTCTCGTGCAGGCCCATCACCTCAACCACCATCCCCAAAAGCCCACAGGCAATCCAGCTGGGATGGCCCCATTGTAGACAAAGTTGCTGCAGAGTGCCTGGGTGCTGCATCAACACAGCACGACATTGCTCGCCTCACAGCAGTAGCAGCCCCTCATGCAGGGGATTTCCTGTTAGCAACCCCAATGTCGGCAACTGGCACGCGTCTCACACCACACGCCCTCCGAATTGCTGTGGCCCTCCGCCTTGCTGCCCCAATCCACACCAGATATAGGTGTATTTGCGGCGAGGTGGTGGCTGACAGGTACGGCCACCATGGCCTACTCTGCCAAAGCACGGGAGGATGGCACTCGAGGCACAGTGAAGTTAACGACATCATCAAGAGGAGCCTCACCACAGCTGGATGCCCAGCCGAGAGAGAGCCTCGTTACCTAACGCCCCGTAACTCTGATGCTCTTATTGGTCGCCCGGATGGTATCACAGTGAACCCCTGGAAGAATGGCAAGCAGTTGGTATGGGACTACACGTGCGTATCAACCCTGGCTAACACCTACATTGACCTCAGTGTTGCACAACCAGGTGGCGCTGCCACCCACAGGGAAGCAGCCAAATCCCGTAAGTATAGAGAACTTGATCACCACTACAATTTTGTCCCCATTGCTTCTGAGACACTCGGCGCCTGGGGTAAAAGTGCTACCAGTTTTTTGAAGGAACTGGGTTCTAGGCTCATTGAAACAACAAGGGACCCTAGAGCTGCCAGCTTTCTTTTCCAGCGCCTCAGCGTGGCGATACAGAGGGGAAATGCGCACTGCATCCAGGGTTCCTGCCCGCCATCTGAGGAGCTGGAGGAACTCGACAACCTATGATAACATCTTTGTAACCTATATGTAACTCCTTTTTTGTAACACAGTTCAAATAAAGCAAATATATATGTGTACATACAAAAGAATGGGGGTGGTAGGAGAAGAAAATATTAGTGTTCAGTGAGAAACCACAAGGTCTCCTCTGAATACGTTTTATTTTCTTCTCCGAGGCTATGGGTCCCCACATTGGCACCAGAGGTGGTACCCTCACAAATTATTCTTTATTAAAAAAAAATATATATAATATAATATATATATATATATATATATATATATATATATATATATATATATATAATATATATTATATATATATATATTATATATATATATAG
>WNGS01009202.1:16198177-16210497 GCA_020271785.1 Procambarus virginalis
ATGATTCGTGATGTGGCTGATGTTTTAATGATTCGTGGTATGGCTCATGTTTTAATGATTCGTGGTGTGGCTCATGTTTTAATGATTCGTGGTGTGGCTGATGTTTTAATGATTCGTGGTGTGGCTGATGTTTTAATGATTCGTGGTGTGGCTCATGTTTTAATGATTCGTGATGTAATTTAATATGAATAATTCAGGTGTAACTAAAATATGGATGATTCATGTTGGAACTTAAGAACGAACGAGTCATGTTCTGGTGTTACTTAAGAACGAACGAGTCATGTTCTGGTGTTACTTAATTACGATTGAACATTATTTCGTTGTAGTTTTGGTAGTAATTAGATATATTTCGTTGCAGCAAGAGTACGAATGAGCATTTTTGGTAAACACAATATAATTTGTGTTCGTTAGGCAGTTCTAGGCACACAACACTGTGTTGTTGCCTATTCTATGTGGGGAGGGGGGTTACCACAGCCCGCCCACCCAACGCCAACGTCCACCTGTCCTCACCTACCATAGGACCCAAAACAGAAAACGGGACAGTGTAACAAGAGAGCAGTACATAGTGGAACAGCAGAACAGCCACAGACGCCAGACAGTCTGGGCAAAGACGATAGGAAATTCACACCTCTGAAGGTAATCACGGACAGGTCACTGGGGTCATGGTTGTTGTTGTTAAAGATTCGCTACTTGGAACAAACAGCTCCAATAGCACGGGCTATGGTGAGCCCTTAGGTGATGTGGTAACGAGGTTGTCAGCTACGATGCCGCCACGCTAATCCCAGGGATTAACCCTTCTACATCAAATCCAAGCTGAAGACCTCACGTTCATTACGGGCTATTCATGCCCGTGCCACCTCTTGGGGGGGGGTCTTAATCTTTATCAATCTCACGTTCAGCTGGATAGGAGAGATCACATCCGGAGGGCAGAACAGGTTGAGATGTGGTGGATGCTCTTGTTGTTTTAGATTAGCTGCTGGAAACGTAAGTTCCGAACAGCACGGGCTATGGTGATCCCGTTGTGGACTTACCTGGCACAAGAGGCGGGGCTGGAACTTTTTCTTGAAGTGGTGGAGGTTAGAAGAGTTTTTGTGGCTCCGGGAAGGTCATCGTCTCAAGGCCACGTGAACAACCGGTAGTAAGTTTGGCTCTCTTGTACCCAGCACCTTACTATTCAATTATATTTGCCTCTGTTAGGGGACATAGTTAAGAGGTGTCTTTATATACGTATTAAATAAAGTCATATTTTCAAATGTTATTCCCGTGTGTATTAATGGTTCCTGTCTTAGTGATATTGGGCTTACCGTGCCCTTTGACCCCTAGTGACCCAGTGCCCTTAATTATCCAGTACTCCTCCTCCCCCGTCAGTCCTACTTGGGGAGTAGAAGAACTCCCAGAACCCCATCAACCAGGTATCAACCAACCAACCAGTCCCTTAGCCTGGCTCCCGTTGGTACTACAGTACACCCCAAGTGTTTTCAGGATTATTCGATTGACAAGCCAGGATCCAGTTACCATTCATTTGTTCCTTACACCTGTCACGGTAGGATATTGTACAATCTGCAAGTCCTACGGTTCTCTCTCTCTCTCCGGTCCTCTGTCCGGTAACTCAGGGTAGTGCAGCGTTATTTCTTATTTAGTAAGTCAAACGAAGACCTTCTATCTCTCTTTCTCTGCCTCGTTCTCTCTCACTCTCTCCTCCCTTAAGTTGCCTACGCAAAGCTCAGTCTATCTTGGGTATTGTTTAGATCCTCGTATGACGGGCTAAGTCTTAATACATTATAATATCGGTTATTACAATGGTGTTAGCGGCTGCCGTCATTACACCAATTTGTCAATTTCTCGAGCCGCTACTATTTCTCTAGCCCGACGTTTGGCCTTTGGTAGAGTATGCGTCAAACAGCAGAATATGAGATGCATTTTCACCCACAGGGTTATAAACCCATGAAAACTGCCTACCTGCCAAAGCCTTAAATACCAAAACTCTGTTAAATATTAAAGTCAAACTGGAAAAGATCATCAGGCCAAATAGGGGAGGGAGGACCTTCGACATGCCCCGGCTTCCTGTCCTCGTTGAGGCTACTAATGTTAGTGGCCCTCAGGTAAGTGCGACGTTCTGTTAGGGGGGTTACACAATGTAGGTCAGGAGCTATGTTGTTGTTGTTATAGATTCAGCTACTCGAACAAGTTCCAAGTAGCACGGGCTATGGTGAGCCCGTAACTTACCTGGCACAGGAGCGGTGCTGGTGGTCAGGAGCTAGCTGTCTAATACCCCAAATCTTGCAGAACTGGTAGGGATATAAGTCATCTTGTACACAAAATCATGTGATGTAACCCAACTATCCAGCCTAACACAGTCTACCCTAAGCTAATAACGTAACGATATGCACGGTTTTAACGAACAGAAAACGAGCCTTGTCGAATCGTCGAGTGTACGATTTGATCATATCCCGTGTTAAGCTTATTACTATAAACAATTCAATTCAATTTCTGTCTTTATTATGCACCCCATACTCATGTCGTAGGCGGTGGCGTAAAGGGTTACAGAGGCACATAATGGGTTCAGGAACTGAACCCTCTAGTCCATTTAGCTAAGCAAGTAACAATCTTTTGACGCTAGGTACACAATTATTAATGTTATATACATGTACATATATATATATATATATATATATATATATATATATATTATATATATATACAATATAATTATATATTATATATATACATATAAATGTATATATATACATATAATATATATATATATTATATATTATATATATATATATATATATATACATTTATGCATACAATACATATTCAATCACCTACACAAATACACACATCAATAATCTTTTGTATCACAAGTGATTCAACAAGAGGCTCACAACAGTCACTATACAAGGCACTTTACATCTATGGTGAGTCACACAGTTACCGGCAGCTTTACAGTCATGTGCTCCACACCCACCCAACCAGACCGGGCGGCAGCTTTACAGTCATGTGCTCACACCCACCCAACCAGACCGGGCGGCAGCTTTACAGTCATGTGCTCCACACCCACCCAACCAGACCGGGCGGCAGCTTTACAGTCATGTGCTCCACACCACCCAACTGGGCGGCAGCTTTACAGTCATGTGCAGGCTGCACCTACAGTAAGCAATTTTGGGTATTTCGCTAAGATTTCGGCCAGTACATCATGATGAATGAAGTATTTATACATTTCTTGGACTCCATTGATGGTGTTATCTCTGAATTTCGCGATTTTTTCACATTCCCTGAGAACGGCCTGGTATTCGTCATAGAATGAGAGTTGCAAAGCTCAAGGTCTCATGCCACTTGATCTAAAACAATTGTTAATGGCACAATACATTTGTATATGTTGAAGAATGTGTCCTAGGATTTTCACAGAGGTTGAAAACTTGTTGAAAGATTCGTTCCGTGCCATTACCCGTACGATATCTTAGCCTTATAAATACGAATGGAATATCTTAGCCTTATTCTGTCAATAACATGAACGCTTCATGTTGTCCGTACATATAACTCCCAGTTCTAAATAGATCCTGGGGGGGGGGTAGAAATAGCCTAAGCTACTCTATCCCTTGAGCTGTATTTCTTGATTGTCTCAGTAACATACTTGAACTTGAATAGATCGTAGCTCTTAATTCTACGGCTTAGTGCCAACTTATGTGATTTATCTTGTCAGACTAATATTTTGTTTTGTGAAACAGTGGGGTTTTCACAATAGGGAATGGGCGTCCTAGGTCTGGTTCCATCATACTATCATGCAAGAGGAGCCACACATCTATGGATCATCCAATAAATCAGCAGACTTCTAGATGTTACTGCTGCTCGGCTTAGACTCGGTTACAAGTATCTCTGGGAATTCTCATTATCTGCCGATGTAGACCTGACCAAATGTAAACTGTGTCAACAAAATTATTCGCACACCCTCCGTCACTATGTGATGGAGTGCGAAAAGATACGTGAATTTAGAGACAATTCTATAACCAATGTTCCAGCGATGTGTAAATATTTCATTCAAAATGATCTGCTACCAGAAATTTTAGCCAAATATCCCCAGTTTGCTAACTGTAGGTAGTAACTGAGTGATTGTAACCTATCCACCGCTGCCCCTGGATGGAGGCGGTGTGCAGGACAAACATATAAATTTTGACACTAGCTCTCCACATCTCAGTTGCTTAATCTAGACCTGTACTTGAGGTCGATCTCGAACCCATTGTTGATGTGACGACTTATATTGAATTTTGTAACTAGCTCATCAAGATTGTAACTGCTTAGCTAAATGAATTGTGGGGTTCAGTCCCTGAGCCCATTATGTGCCTCTGTAACCCTTTCCACTACCGCCCACAGATGGGTATGGGTGCATATAAATGAACTAAACTAACTAACTTTCATGTCTTTAACATGCAGATTTAGCAGTCTGTTCTATTACCTCGGGTACGTAGGGTCTCGTAGTAGAGTTGGCTTTGTTTTTCGAATCACCTCAGGGACCTCGGTTCGAATCCTTGGCGGGACAGACATGGGTCCCTTTTTATTCACCAAATGCCTCTGTTCACCTAGCAATTGTTGTTATATCGTGACGAGGGTCAGTAGTTCGGTGCTAGAGGGACCTCGATACAAGCCTATAAGTATATAAATACACAGGCTTCTTGTCACCGATCAAATGAATTATTATATTATATGTGAGACGGTGTCCATACAAGTGAAATATTTAACTAGGTACCGAATGGGTAACTAGTTGCTGGGTGAACAGTTGCTGAGTGAACAGTTGCTGAGTGAACAGGAGTACAGTTAAGGACTGGTGCCTAGTCAATCCTCCCCGTCCAAGATACGAACCCATATAGATAATCGCCAATAGAACCTAAACACCTAACCTAGCCTAAATATGCACAATATGCTAATATATAATAATATTACTTTATATTTGAGAAAATTCCTATTTTGAATGAACAGCATGTTAACACTAGGCTGTCTAAAGCAGCGGCCGTCCTCCCTAGACACATTCATCAATTTTAACATATTGTGTATTAAACATTGGTTTGTTGTCATATATTAATAAATATTATTATACATCAAAATTATTATTATACATAATTAATATTATTATTCACCGAGCCGCCACTCAGACGAGCCTAACCTGAGGACAATTTGTTTCAGTTAAACCTGAGAAAGCGCTGCGCTTTGTGTCCGCTCTCCTGCGATGAGCAGCAGGATTCTCTATAAACTAAACCTAAAATTATTATTTATATGCATTAATGACAACGTTCTATATTTACTTTAATTCTGTGTGTAGATTTGACTATAATCGAAGCTAGTATCTATAATCACTGACGTCATTGTTCTTAGATTATTTCAAAATGGGAGTGAATCGTGCTCACATCTAGTCCTTCCGGCAAACGTTACGACCAACCCTACTTTTTCAGCTCAAGTATACACAATTAGAATAGGCTAACTAGAATAGGGTTGGTCTAACTACGTTAGGATATGTCTAAATTAGGATTTATGGACTAGGTTAGGACGTGTGTTGGCCGTATCTACGAATAGTTTTGCCGAGTGCGCTGGGTAATCAATGTTTTGTTTCTGCTTTACGTTACTACATTAGGATATTCAAAATTAGGATTTATGGACTAGGTTAGGACGTGTGTTGGCCGTATCTACGAATAGTTTTGCGGTGTTTCAAGGCCGAGTGCGCTGGGTAATCAATGTTGTGTTTCTGTGTTACGTCAGCGCGTGTGCGGCCAGCTCAGCGCCTCACGAACGTGTATGCAAGCAACAAAGCAATCAGTGGGATTGCATTCGTTAAGTCTCAACATAGTCATTTACGGAAAAACATATAAATGTTTCGAACGACTTTTGTATAAATTTGCGACTTTTGTATTTGGTATGATGTATAAATTGCATCCAAGCAGCTCAAGCTTGGATGCAAATATTATTGGGAATATGGAACAGAAGCAATAATGATTATAGAACTTAAGTAAATTAGTTATCAGTCCTACACACACACTCACCCATTATGTTCTTGAGTGTCTGTTGATTAATATATTTAAATGTAATAAGGACGATTCCTCAGCAAATAACCTGGATATGTCACAATGGAAAGATTGATGATGTTCCGAAGAGATATAAGAATTTTGCACCAAAATTGTAAATTCTGTTGATTTGTCTGATATCTGTTTGTAGCCTCTTCATTACGTCTATGTATTGTAAAATACATAGTTATAAAAGTATTTGTGTGCACGTTTGATGAACTATTATCTGTGTACAGCAAGAAATAAATGTATATGTTTATCAACCGGAATGTGCAGGAACATATAGACTGATTGTGATGTGTGTAAATGAATGAACACGTTGTACTGAACGAGGTGAGCATATAGGAGCTACAAGAATTTTGCCCCAAGAGTGTAACAATTATATGCTGTGCTTACTATATTAACCTGCAATGTTAAATGGGATTCTTGTAATGTTATTTGTCTATTTGTACTCACTGAATTTGTGCGCCCCTTGAGGGACTTGAAGTAGAGGGGGGGGGGGGGTAGAAATAGCCTAAGCAACTCTATCCCTTTGAGATGTATTTCTTTCTTATCTCAATAAACATACTTGAACTTGAACTTGGGTGAGCATAGTTTGACTCACTTTATCCCTCTATTGTGCATATCTCAATAAAATTATTTCAATTTCAGCTTCTAAATCATAATCATATATGCAAAACTGTAGCTTATTAACATATATAAAAATCGGCCTGGATTTTCTGCAGAGCGGGAAAATATGATAATTCCCATTGTTTAAGCAGGAGGGCTGGATATTTAGGCTTATCGACGTCTTCCTAGGATGTAGACATGCCTTCTCCGGGATACAACCAAAAACAGTTGCCTAAATCCCGGATAAATATTGTATTGTTGGTAAACAGTCAAATAGGTCTTGTCTGAGACTCGAACTCGGGATTCTTGATTGCGAGGCGAGATCGAAGCCACATGTACAACGAAACCCTTCGTAATTCTTTGGTGCTCTTGAACTGTTTAATAAATGTAAGCAATTTGAATCACATTGCATTTCTCGGACGCTCTATGTAGTATCTCCTCCCACGTATTAACTAGGAGCGGCAAGAGGGTAGTACTGCAAGTAATGCTGGGTGTACTTGCTGCCTTAATACGCACATCTGTACTTCCTGTTCACACACTTACGACACACTCAGATCACAAAGAAATCACAATGGCGTTGTATATCAAAATGATTTTCATTAATGATTTCTTTGTGATCAGAGTGAGACGTAAAAATGTGGACACCATACCAGAGGACAGAATATACTTACCTAGTTGTACTTACTTGTGCTTGCAGGGGTTGAGCTCAGGCTGTTTGGTCCCGCCTTTCAGCTGTCAGTCAACTTGTGTACAGGTTCCTTAGCCTACTGAGTCAGCCTCCACCACATCACTGCCTAATGCATTCCGCCTGTTAACTACTCTTGACACTGAAAAAGTTCTTTCTAGCGTGTGGTCGGGTCGACTATAAAACCCTCGGCTCCGACTTGGGCCTCCAGAATCTCCCAGTGAACTCAGTAGAGTTCCAGGTTGGTCAGATTTTGTGCCATCACGGTTAGGACAGGTGTCTGGGATTCACCAAAACGCAGGTCGAGTGACTCCATTGCCTCGAAATGATTTTCATAGATATATCCGGCATTGTATTCTTTGTGATATATCTTCATTCTACTTTGCTCTGGCGAATTAGCCGAAAACGCGTTAAGCATTCTCTATTTTTCACATGTTATTCTGCGTATATATATACATACACACATATATACACACATATATATATATATATATATATATATATATATATATATATATATATATATATATATATATATATATATATATATATAGGGAGGGAGAACCACCTCTGGCTGGAATAAGGGGACCCTTAACCTCGGAGGAAATCATGCATAACGCATTAGAGGGAATGTTTAGGTCCCCTTAATACAGTTTCTGTGTGCTTTTCTCCTACCACCCCCTTCCTTTTGTGTTTTGCTGTGCTTTATTAGATATTTAAAGGTTACAAAATGTAAATTAATAATACAATTAGTGCTTAAAGGTTATGGATCTCTTGAAGCTCCTCCGCTTCCGGACAGGAACCAAGGACTCAGCAGGCGTTTTCCCTCTGGATCGCCACGATGAGGCGCTTAAACAAGAAACTGGCAGCCCTTAGGTCTCTGGTGATGTCAATGAGCCTAAAACTAATTCCTTGAGAAATCCCAAGGCACTCCTGCCCTAAGGGCCATGCGTCTCAGACGCTATGGGAACAAAGGTGTCGCCTGTACTTGATTGATTTTGCCGTCTCCCTGTGGTTGACCGCCCAACCTGCTTGATCAGCACCGAAGTGTATGTAGGTGTCAACCAGGGTGGATACACCCTGGTTGACTGTCTGCCCCTCTTCCAGGGGTATATTGTGATGCCATCTTCTTGAGGTTATCTTGAGATGATTTCGGGGCTTTAGTGTCCCCGCGGCCCGGTCCGCGACCGGGCCACGGGGGACACTAGTGTCAGTGAATGCCTCCACCCCCAGGAAGCAGCCCGTGACAGCTGACTAACACCCAGGTGCCTATTTTACTGCTAGGTAACAGGGGCATAGGGTGAAAGTAACTCTGCCCATTGTTTCTCTCCGGCGCCCGGGATCGAACCCGGGACCACAGGATCACAAGTCCAGCGTGCTGTCCGCTCGGCCGACCGGCTCCCCGGTCTGGGTGAAGTGCCGGGTCATCCGGGTTTTGGACCCCTAGCATGCGAGGTTCTCTCTCAGCTGGGCACTGAGTTGAGACAAGGCTCCTCTTGATTATGTCATTGACCTCGTTGTGTCTTGCATGCCAGCCCTTGGAGCTTCCGCGGTGCAATCCATGCAGTCCATATGGGTCTGCTTTCACCCTGTTGCAAATACACTTGTATTCAGTGTGAATTGGGGCACCAAGGCGGAGGGGCCACTGACACACGAAGGGATTCTGGATTTTGAAATGTGTCTGTTGCCGACTGCCATGGGTACTGGCAGTACCCATGCCAGTACCCATGGGTACTGGCAGCACCGACATGGTACTTCACAAGAGTCTCCTGCATGGGGGGCACTTACTGCTCGGAGGAGGGCTTTCTCCTTGTCTGATGTTGCAGCTCTGAGCATGGCAACAGCTTTTTTTTCACTAGTGGGTGGTCCCAGCTGGATTGGTTATTTTTTGTTATGATGGGTGCTGGGGCTGCAAGAGCATCTCACTGATTTGAACATTCAGTGAATGCAGGATCGTGTATTCCTGCTAAATCCCTCAGGTGTTCAGGTAGGATATCTCTTACGAGGTCGTGCGATGCATGGGAGACGGAAAGGAAAGCTGATAGAGCAATCTGGGAGACTGTGCGGACACCAAAGTCGCCGAGTCTTACAGGGAGAGTTGCTTGCTCCCATTGAGAGTCGTCCAACGGGAGGTTCAGGACATTCACCAGCATGGACCTCAGAAGGGTGTCATACGCATTTAATTTAGGGCTGATGTGAGATGAAGAGCACCTCAGAAAGTAAGTCAACTTAGGGAAAGATAGGTACCTTGTGAGGAGGAAGAGAGCATCATAGGCATCAGTCTTGTCAATCCTGTCCAGCATTCTCCTTAGGTCAGTGGTTTTTGCATTCAGGACCTCGTCGATTGCTTGCGGGCCAATGGGGGCACCCAGGAGGGTGCAGTCACGTGGCTCGACAACGAGAATGTCTGGAAGAACAGTTTTGATTTGGCCAGTGATGTCTGGGTTGCGGGAGACTATTTTGCATTTGGATGCATTGAGAATGAGGCCCCAAGGCTGCTCCTTGCTCCTGGATTTTCCTTATATCCTCCAAAATGGTATCCGGGGTTCCAGCGAGAGTGCGATCATCCAGGTACCAGATGTTTAGCTTGCTTGTCACACTATCAGTGACCTCTTTTATAGCTAAGCAGAAAAGGAGATGGGCTAAGGGATCAGTTCCTGTTGGACTCCTTTACAACAGTCTATTATTAAGCTCCCCAACAAAGAAACTTAAAGTCCCCACCGTAGCACGATCGGATGAATGGGTAAAGATCTTTTGTGCCCTCTGTAATGCTTTTTGCGCTACCGCTCACAGGATGAGTATAGGGTGCAGAATAAACTAGCCGCCTTCGGCGGCAACAATCAAATCAAAGAGTCTGGTTGTGTGGCCATCACCAGAGACATCTTAACAAGCAACACAGAAATTATAGACAGATACAAAGATAACAGGAGCAACGACATCAGCGAGGCCCTACACAACAAAAAGTCAACATTAGCAATCAACAGCCAAATAACACACATAATTACATTCTACCCATTTCACGACCCCCAAAACCAGCACAGAAGCAAGCTGATAAAATGTATACCCATAGTTATATACCCTATATATACCCATTGTTTCGTGTTCTGTCTTTTCTCATTGATTTGTTTCCTGTCACCTCACCCAAAAAACAAATATAAGCATGAAACGGAGTACATAAAAAACACGGGAGACATCTCCCGTCACACAGGGTGCAGTCGCACCTCCACAGATATCCAGTATCATCTATTGATACTGGTAATGGCTCAAAGGGCCACCACTTACGGGCTATCATGCCCGTGCCACCCCTTTGGATGGCTTAATCTTAATCAATCAATCTTACATCAAAATTAGTCTTTGAAAATGTGAGAAGTCTTGCGAAACTCTTCTAGGCGTCAGACCATAAATAAAAATGGAAAAATGAACTTTGGAGAGTTCATTTTCAATTACCCTCGACAGTGAAGAAAACGTAAGAAATGCTGAGAAGATTCGTGTTAGAATTATTAATCTTACCCTTTCCGTCATATTCAACAACATATATATATATATATATATATATATATATATAGATATATCTATATATATATATATATATATATATATTATATATATATATATATATATATAATATATATATATATATATCTATATTTTTTTTTTGTCTTTTTTTTATTTCTTTTGTTTTTTTTATATATTATTAAATATGACCGAAAAAGTGAGATTAATACTTCTAACACGAATTTTTTTTCTCGATCTTCCTTATGTTTCTTTTTACTGTTATTTCTAGTTTGATGCGACACTTGAGCGCGTTTCGTAAAACTTATTACATTTTCAAAGACTTTAGTTACACACACACAAACTTGATCTGAACAGAGTTTAAACAGTTTGTTGTTGTTGTTAAAGATTAAGCACCCAAGAGGGTGCACGGGCATGAATAGCCCGTAAGTGGTGGCCCTTATGAGCCATATTAACAGTATCGAGAGATGGATACTGGAGATCTGTGGAGGTGCGTGCGACTGCACCCTGCGTGACGGGAGATGTCTCCCGGACCAAATGGTGACCAAATGGTTGGTTTAAACAGCTTTGACTTTCTTTTTTATACCTGCATTTGGGTGAGGTGACAGTGTTACCATGGTTTTAGATGAGGTGAAAACAAACTTTCAACAAAACACACAAAATACAGATCTATTCTTCCCTTTAGCTTAGACCCATTGTTCCGTGTTCTGTGTTTTGTTGAAAGGTTTGTTTTCACCTCAATCTAAACCATTGTAACATGTTACCTCACCCAAACGCTCTAAAAGAGACCAACGTCGTCTATGCCTTCAAATGCCCACTTGGGGACTGTAAGCCTCAAAAAAACTCAGTATATAGGCAAGACAACAACATCTCTTTCCAGGAGTTTAACGATGCATAAGCAACAGGGCTCTTTAAGAACATATAATCTCTTCCCACAACCAAACCATCACCAGAGAAATCTTAGCAAACACACAGAAATCATCGATAGATACAGCGACAGCAGGCGGCAAGACATCTGCGAGGCACTACACATCAAGAAGTTACCACCAGCAATCAACAGCCAATTAATGCACAATTATATACTACCCACTTCAAGCTTCCGCTCCAATATAGAAGCATCAAGAAATATGGGCCAATAGGCCCTCTGCAGTTACTTCCATTCTTCCCTTTAGTTTATGACCCCGTTCTATACCCCGTTCTGGCTCTGGTTGTGAAAGTTTGTTTTCACCTCATCCAAAACTATTGTAACATATCACCTCACCGAAATGCAGGTATAAAATGAAAGCTGTTTTAAACTCTGTTTAGTGTTAGTTGTGTGTGTGTACCTAAAGTCTTTGAAAATGTACTAAGTTATTACGAAACGCGTTCTAGCCTCGCGTCAGGACTAGAAATAAAAAATGAATTGTGGAGAGAACTGATGTTTTCAATTACCATCGGAAAGTGAAAAGAACATAAGAAAA
>WNGS01009202.1:16227781-16249241 GCA_020271785.1 Procambarus virginalis
GGGAAACACAAGAGAGGAGGGAGTAAAAGGGGAACTAATGAAGAGAGAAGGTAAAGGAGGGGAGAGGAAGCGGGGAGGAAGATGAGGGAAGGGTGCGTGTATGTATGCATATGTATGTGTCTGTATGTCTGTATGTATGTATGTATGTATGTATGTATGTATACAGGGTAAGCATTAAACTCCTGGGCTCCGCCTTTCAGTCGCAATGCAACCATACCCATCATACCTGATCAACCAGGCTGTGACTCTACGTCAGGCTGCGAGCAGCCGCGTCCAACAGCCTGGTTGATCAGTCCAGCAACCAGGAGGGCTGGTCGCTGGACCGGGCCGGGGGGACGATAAGCCCCGGAAGCACCTCAAGGTATCCTCAAGGTAAGGTATCATTAAACTTTGTAGCTACTAGCCTCAACTATACTACCCCCTTCAAGGTTATTCCGCTCCATAACTACTCTTTACACAGAAGTGTGTCCGAACAGCTCAGAGTCTCACCTGGTATTTAAGTTTCCAGACATGACGCAGTTGATGCTTACTATATAATTGTGTCCACCTTTGTTAGTGACGACTCTAAGAATCTTACACGTTGTGATCATGTCACTTCTGGTGCTCCTTCTGTTGTCCACCGTGGTGAGATTGGGGTAACTCGTAGGTTTTAACTTGTAACAAGCGTCTGTACTTTGTCAAATTTCGCTCGGCGATTTTTCAAGATGAAGCTCTTCCATACTGAGGTTGTATAATCTATTTGGGTTCGAACCTCGTCACGGCCCTTGTGGATTTGTTCATTTGATATATCAGGCTATTGTGATGTCTGTGTGTACTGTAACAACCCGTCCTCGCAAATTCGTATAGTCAATATTGATTATTAAATACGTGCATAAGTGATATACTAAACATAATAGTTTACCTTGAAAAGCTTCATAGAAAACACCGACCTTACTAACCTTGTTAGTATGTTAAGATAAGCTCGTATAGCTTCGTAATTACAATTGTTACTTAACCTATATAGGTTTAGGTACCTAACCTTGTAGTATGTTAAGATAAGCATCTATAGCTTCGTAATTACAATTGTTACTTAACTATTATAGGTATAGGTTAAGTAATAATTGTAATTACGAAGCAATAAGATGCTTATCTTACATACTAACAAGTTAGGTAAGGTCGGTGTTTTCTATGAAGCTTTCAAGGTAAACTATTATGTTTAGTATATCACTTATCACGTATTTAATAAGTCAATATTGACTATACGAATTTGCGAGGACGGGTTGACTGTAAAGCTTCTCGGGGTCCTCCTGGACAAAGTGATGACCTCACCGGGATGCAGACCACCAGAGCACCTACTTACTGCTAGGTAAATACAGGCAACAATGGTAGGGAAATGTGCCCAACTGTCTCGGTCCTGCCTCGAGAATCGAACCCTGCGGTTCACTTTCCCATTGTGAGAGTATAGCTCTGTTTACGACTGTACCGTGCTGTTCTGTGGTGTCTCTAGTGTACATATTTTCAATGTACGAATATATTTGTATTTTAAACATTTGTTTATACATTATTAATATGTGCAGGAACTATTTATTTGTAAATGTGTAGTAGCTGTCTTGTTACATATTATCTTGAAGTTATCTTGAGATGATTTCAGGGCTTAGCGTCCCCGCGGCCCGGTCCTCGACCAGGGCTCCTTTTTGTTACACATCCCCAGGAAGCATCTAAATCCCAGGTACCTATTACTGCTAGGTACAGGGGGGGGGGGGGGCACCAGGGTGACAGAAACTCTGCCCATTTGTTTCCGCCTCCACCGGGGATCGAATCCGGAAATCAGGACTACAAATCCCAAGCGTGTCCACTCAGCTGCCAGGCCAGTATGGAGTATGTGCCAACACATGAAGGTGTATTATACAACTACCGCGGTGGAGTAATCCCCGCGACTGGTTTACTGAGCGCGCGATTTAAATACGGAAAAATGAGAATTTACACAACGAGGAAAGTCATACACCCAATAAACCGACCAAACCTAACCTAAACCAAACCGAACTTAACCAAACTTAACCTGACGGGGAGCCGGTGGCCGAGCGGACAGCACGCTGGACTTGTGATCCTGTAGTCCTGGGTTTGATCCCAGGCGCCGGCGAGAAACATTGGGCAGAGTTTCTTTCACCCTATGCCCCTGTTACCTAGCAGTGAAATAGGTACCTGGGAGTTAGTCAGCTATCACGGGCTGCTTCCTGGGGGTGGAGGCCTGGTCGAGGACCGGGCCGCGGGGACACTAAAGCCCCGAAAATCATCTCAAGATAACCTCAAGATGACCTAGCGGGGGGCGGAGGTAGAAATAGCCTAAGCTACTCAATCCCTTTGAGATATATTTTTTCTTGTCTCAGTAACATACTTGAACTTGATCCTGACCTAGCCTAATGTTGTTGTTGTTAAAGATTCAGCTACTGGGAACAAAAAGTTCCAGTAGCACGGGCTATGGTGAGCCCGTAGTGGACTTACCTGGCACAGGATGGGGGGGGGGGGGGGGGCTGTAACTTGAAAGGCCCCCCCCTAGCCTAATGTAACTCGACCTGATAATTGCGACCACATCTCACCTAATATAGAGTCTTAGCCCGAAAGGGAAGGGAACTAACAGGAGAAAACGCCAATCCTTTACGACTATATAGCACTTGGAAGGATCAGGATTTGGGATGGGACGAGGGGGGGGGGTTGAATGGTGCCCACTCACTTGTGGACGGTCGGGGATTGAACGCCGACCTGCATGAAGCGAAACCATCGCTCTACCGTCCAGCCCAATTGAGTGGGCACCGTTCCTTTTCCCCGTCCCATCCCAAATCCTTATCCTGATCCAAGCCCGAAAATAAGATGAAACAGCGTTTGGTTAGTGCCCCGGCGGCTGACCCCTTCCCTGAAAACATTTGCATCAATTACTATATAAATATCCCACCTGGACGACTCGATCTACATCCGCCTCTCAAGTTGTTTACACTTCCAGGTATAAATATCTTTATTTACTTGTCAATAATATAAAAAAATGTAAAGGATTCGTTAAAGTTTTATTTAGATTCCCCCCCCCCACCTCTCCCTCCCCCGGGCCCCAAAAAACAGAATATGTAGTGAATCACAATGAAATAATCTTAGAAGTTAGCGGAAACTGCTAGAAGTAGCGCCTAAAGATAACCCCATGCTTGATTGCTTGCTTGTGTTATACTGCCAGCCAAACCCCCCGATAACCCCCCTCCCTCAACACCACAACCCCCGCCGCGCACCACCACCACCACCACATACCACCAGAACCTCACCAACCACACAACAGCACACCCCCCTTACAACCCGCATCAAGAATGAATTACAAGTTTAGCAATTTCACGGGAAGGTTAAGTGCGCCATCGCCTCTTGACACTCCAACTGTAAGTTTGGGAGTAATGGTGCGGGGGGTACATGCTAAACTGTTGTGTGTATTTACAGTTGGGTGTACTGTAACTTGCTGTATGGTGCACTGTAACGGAGACATGGCGCACAGCTGGTCTCAGCCAAGTGCACAGGTGCGCACGAAGTGTGCAACGCTCCCCGAGGAGCAAAAGAAGCAGTTTTTAATGTCTATTTCCACTACCTGTAATGCCGTCAGCGATGATGACCATGAACAACTTCAATTAAGCATTAAAACACGTCTTAAAATTACATACCCAACCGAAGTTGAAAGTCTATTTACCGCTGCATATTCATTTCTAAAATTACCACAGCTTTAAGTTTGCAACAAAGGCAACTATTACATATTAAAATGAGTGGGGTTCTAAATATTATTATCAGCGATACGTGACTTGGCTTCAGCGCTGCCATGGCGGCTGGCTCCGCCCGGCTTTGTGTACAACACACTTTATTGTGGTTACTGAAGCCTGCTCGCCACACCGCATGAAAACACCGTCAAATACTTGCTGGTTATTGGTCATACAGAAGGCTTCAAGTTCATACGGAACTTATGAGAGATGCGTTCACACCTGTTGACTCAATTTACACCAAGTACGAATCAATTGTTGACATTTGTGTGTATATAAGTGTGTGTGTGTGTGTGAGCCAACAATATCTCTTGTTTCAGATGTGGGTGAATGTCTGTTATTTTGCCTGATTGTCTCTCGGGGGGTATCCGGTCAAGAGTAACGATACCGACGTAAGGAAGGGAGGGAGGTGTTTCTCAGGCATTAGTGTCCCCATCGACCAACCCCCTTCCCCCAGTCCTTATTTTCATTTAGTATTAAATCGTACTGTCAAATATATTGTGAATATTTGAGTTTACCTGAAAAACTGAATAGAAAACCCAACCTCACCTAACCGTCTTAGTTTTTGAAGATAATAATTTTATTGCTTCTTAATTACAATTAGTACTTAACTTATAGCTATATTGATATGGCAGTTTTATAAAACTAATAAAACAAAACTAAAATATATCAATAAATTGTAAAGTAACTCAGAATATTTTAAAATTTTGTATAAAATCTATATTGTTTAATAAACCTGAAAAAGAAATTCTTGATATTGAAAACTTGTAAATTACAAATTGAAATTGAAAACTTCATCCTAAAATTCTGAGTGTCCAAACAGAAAACGAGGAGAATTAAATCAGGGGGAGGGAGTTTGGTAAATATAACCGCTCCATAAGTGCAATTATGCACTGTTTATGACAGTAAGAAAGTGTACTTATTACACTTAGTATTAAATCGTACTGTCAATTCGGAGGATGGGTTGCCCCCAATCACGCCCCTCCTCCTCACTCTTCTTCATAACTAACCAAGTAAAGTTTTTCTTCTCTGCCTGGCCAGTCACTGTTGCCAACAACTGTACAGTACATTATTATCATGAGAATTATCATTGTTATCATGAGAGAATTATCATTGTTATCGTGAGAGAATTATCATTGTTATATTGAGTATTACTGTTATCAGGAGTACAGATCAACACTTAATATAAACTTACTACACGAGGCTTCTCTTCATCTCTTAGGTCCTAGCTGGAAAAAAATAACTCTCTCCAAAGTTAATTTGATACTGTTGCATGACCAGACACGCGTTTTGCTAAATTGTTCATAGCATCCTCAGAGGCAGTCAAAGGTTGATTTTTCGGCTCTTTTGGTATCAGCTCTAAACATTCAATTAACTGTTGTACAGGTTACTGCAGAGCTTGTTTGGCTCTGTCATATCTACATTTGAAGCCGTGTATAGTCTGCCTCCAACCCTTCCCTACTTAAATACATGCACATGTGTGTATACATGAGCACGTAAAGGCATGCAGTGTATGTGCATACATATGCAAATAAATGTTCACGTGTATGTGCATGTACTGTACACACAAAAGCATGCTGTGTATAATTGAGTACGTGTACACACGTGTGTTTGCACATCATGTACATGTAATATTATACATGGATATATATATATATATATATATATATATATATATATATATATATATATATATATATATATATAACATCCTCATCCCCCACGCCTGTTTTCCCTCCCAACCCACCTCTTTCTCCACTTGCACCCGGGTAAACAGGTAAGGAAAATAAGCATCACAACTTTACAGAAAACACAACCCATGTTTTTATTTCAGACTTCATGAAAATCGCAGCGGGGCGCTTAACATGCCGGTTTTTTTGTTAAAGCATGGCACTGGGATGGCACCTAACTGACCTATGACAATCCCATACACCCTATGGTTCATCTTGAAAAGTTGGGTGAAATTGAAATAAGTTTATTGAGGTAAAATACACACAAAGGGATGAGATAGCTCAAGCTATTCTCATCCCGTTCAGTACATCGTGTTAATACATACATATACACACATCACAAACAATAACATATTACCAAACATTCTGAGAGATAAACAGCTACATTTCCTAAGTTGGGTGAGATTAGCGCCAATTGTATCCTACTTTGGACAGACAGACATTCTATTTTATTGATACAGATTTGTATTTCTATGTGTTTATTCAAATTATCCGCGCCAGAATTTAATTGTATTTATTATCAAGCTCCTTAATAAATATTTTTAGAACATTTAATTATGTATAACACTATCACACAACCTTCCATATGTATATGTGCCATATATTTGTAGATATCTCTCTTCCGACTTTCAAACAAAATTTAAATACAATCAACTTTCTAACTGCTGTATATTTATTTAACCTATATGTTCTTCAAACTGTTCAATTATTTATTCAAGTTTCTAGCAATATTTAGCCTTCTTATTAATTCTTAATAAATTCTTGTATCTACGTCCTTACAGTAAAAAATTCCCAAGATTAGTAACCTGTCGTCACTAACAAATTCTACTTTAAATACACTACTTCAGAATTAAAAAATATATATAAGCATTGTTTATCCCTTTAATAAATAGCTAATTAATTATTTATGCATAATAAACAGCAAATTAATTATTATGTATAATACAGCTAATCAATTATTTATGTATAATAAATTTACAAGCTAAATTAAATCATTAAATAGATATAATAATTCTTCTAAATAATTATCAAAAATAATTCTTCAAATATAATTCCTACCAAGTCTACTAAGTCATTTATCACCCAAATAGGTTTGATTAACAACGCAATGGCCGAGCTTCTTGCAGGGTCGGCATTTGATTCCTACCGTTCCTACATTGCCCAACCACTTGGGCTGGACGGTAGAGCGACGGTCTCGCTTCATGCAGGTCGGCGTTCGATTCCCGACCATCCAAGTGGTTGAGCACCATTCCTTTCCACCCGTCCTATCTCAAATCCTTATTCTGACCCCTTCTAAGTGCTACATAGTCGTAATGGCTTGACGCTTTCCCACTGATAGTTCCCTTCCCTTCTCACACTCCATTATCATATCCCGGCTCTTAATCCGTCCTCATATCCCGGCTCTTAATCCGTCCTCATATCCCAGCTCTTAATCCGTCCCTATAACCCAGCTCTTAGCCTGTCCTTATAACCCAACTCTTAGTCTGTCTTCATATCCCAACTCTTAGTGTGTGTGTGTTCTCTATCCCCTTCCAAGTCCCCTTCCGCACTAGCTTAGCGCTCTCTTCCGATAATTACCTTTCCCTACAAGACTCACTCATTCCCGAAACCTCACTCCCCCCCCCCCCCCCCCCTCCAACAATACTCCCCATCATCTTGCAACTATTTCGTGTTCGTAACACCCGCAACACTGTGCAATTGCAGAAATTCGGCATGGGGCCTGAGAGTCCAGCATTACAGTACATGGAAGGACCACAATACCCGTGACTGACCACTCGGTCCGTGGCAAAAAGTACGCCCCTGTTCCTGAGGCTCTGCAAGCTAAGATGAGGCTATTTCAGGTAAAAAAAAAATAATAATAATTTATTTCTTTGGTAGTTACTTTTACTAGATATGTTTTATACAAATGTTCCCAAACTTATAATCAAATGGCCAAAATTTTGTTCAAATTTAACATTTTTTTATCAATCTCTAACGCATGCAAATTAGTATTATTTGCATATATAAATAAATAAGTTATGGTGTCTGTAAATTTAGTTTTGATTTACAGTTTAATTAACGTCACCAAGTAACGGGTGACGGAGGCAACGTATTCATCACACACACTGTGTTCATCACTGTAATCATCTGTACTTCATGCCACCATTATCACTGTAACCATCTGTACTTCATGCCACCATAATCACTGTAACCAGCTGTACTTCACGCCACCATAATCACTGTAACCATCTGTACTTCATGCCACCATAATTACTGTAACCATCTGTACTTCATGCCACCATAATTACTGTAACCATCTGTACTTCATGCCACCATTATCACTGTAACCATCTGTACTTCATGCCACCATTATCACTGTAACCATCTGTACTTCATGCCACCATAATCACTGTAACCAGGTGTACTTCACGCCACATAATCACTGTACCATCTGTACTTCATGCCACCATAATCACTGTAACCAGCTGTACTTCATGTCACCATAATCACTGTAACCAGCTGTACTTCATGCCACCATTATCACTGTAACCATCTGTACTTCATGCCACCATAATCACTGTAACCATCTGTACTTCATGCCACCATAATCACTGTAACCAGCTGTTATAACTAGCCTAGACAAAGGCTAGGACTAAATTAAACGTAATTTGAAATTGCCTGACGAATTTGCATATGGGATTGTGAATAATTAATTAGAGACGTACAAAGATAATATGCTGCATGGAAATCAAGTATTATGAATATTCAAATAGTGGAAAGTTGAGTAAATATTGGTAGCAAACACATATGCATAATTAACAGGTAAGACTAGGCTTTCTTTTATTTAAATGTCATTGTGTACATTGATTCCAATTCTTAGTGAAATACTGCATATCATATTGAATGATTAATACTTAGATCAGCAAATATTTGTATATCATATGTTTATGTAAACTGAATTAGAGAAAATCCAGGCACATAGAGTTTGTACCGTTGGCCGAGTGATATGAAATTTGTCAAGAAGTAAATTGTATTTGAGTTGCAAATATCATCTAGGTAACTTAGAGAAAAGCTAGGAAATAGTTATTGGGGTGAGAGATATGTTATCTGGATGATTATCTGGATTCTGGATGTTATCAGCCTCGCCTCTCGGCTGCACTTAAAGAGTCAGGATGCATTATATTCAAATAACTACTATGTATTATGGAAATGCTGACCATTTTACCTAATTTTCATTTAGTATCTTAATCAGGTTTCATATATTGTTGCTGAGGGTAACATTTAGTTAGTACTCCTATTGATTTACAATAAGTCCTTAAAGTAGTTATATTATTTAATAAAACACTTTGAGTAGTGCCACCACCCTTTTACATTAAGCTTTCTAGGGTTTATTATTTCCTTGGTGCTCGGGGTGTTAATAAGATTTTCGCTGTGATTAGTTGAACCATTAATTAATTCCTGCAGGCTGGAACTGGAATTTTGGACTGCCTACATTGTGAATAATTTGATTTATTCACATAAATCAAATTATGTGATTTATGTATATAAATCAAATGAGTTGTGATTTTGTATACTATACAGAACGAAGTTCTGTATAATTTTCCTATTAATCAATTGTTACATTTTGCCGATAGTACTTCAACATATCCCTAGATTTCAGGGTTTCAGATATTCATTTATTCAGTGTAGACTGTATTGGGGGGGGCGGGGCCGGGACGAGGAGCGAAAGTGCCCTTAGATGCTGATAATTCATGACACCATCATTACTGTACACTATCTTTTTCACTGTAACCACATAAAGTGCACGCAATCGTTATTCCTGTAACCATCTAAACTACTCACCTCTTCATCACTGTAACTCTCTTCATGTGTACCAGAGCTTCAACACTCTAACCATCTTCACTACTTCGGGCACCGTCAGGTATCCTATTTACAACCATCATCATCATCATCATCACCAGCACCTTCCTCCCTCTATCACCGCATTCCTTCTCCTTCATCACCTTCCCAACCCCTTCACGACATTCCTTACTATTCACCATCTTCCCCTACTCCTTACTCTGCCTATAGCCTTCACTATCTTATCTACTCTCCATTATCTTCCCTCTCCTTCACTACCTTCTCTAGTCTCCACCAACGTCCCTATCCTTCACCCCTTACATTAGCTCAGTCACCTTACACTTCTTACCTTCCCGACCTTTCATTACGTTACCTATCCTTCACCACCCTGCCTACCTTTCACCACCGTCACCGTGTTTCCAACCTCTCACCACCTTCCCGACCCTTCAGTACCTGCCCCCTACCCTTCACCATCACCACCTACCCCAAACCACCTTCCTTTACCCTTTATCAGCTTTCCCCTACTACTCTACTAACATCCCAACCCTTCACCAATTTCCTTACCCCTTCGTTACTTCACCGTACCCTTCACACCCTCTCTACTCTTCATCACTTTCCCTTCGCATCAATGTAACCATCTCACTACACACTGTCGTTCATCAATATAAAAAATTACACAAGACAAACTAACATTCAATCATCATGTAGAAAATAGTTCAGGAAGAATTCTGATCTTCCAGTAAGAATGAAAATTTATATATTTCCATTTCATGGATTGGGAGAGGCGAGGGGGCATGGGGCTTCACCCTCACCTACCTAGACGTTGTTGGTTAACAGTTTCGCTCCTGGAACAAAGTTCAAAGTAGCACGGGGTATGGTGAGCCCGTAATTATACCTATGACCATCCCCCGAACCAAAGAGCGTCACGCTGACAAAGCTTGATGGCTAACCTCACGTGGCCTCTGGTATCCACCGTCGAACAAATAATTATTTTATAGATACCATTATCACATACCTTTTGAACTGACTATCTTTAATATTTTAGCGTATTTTTTTAACATGTCATTAGCTTTAGTTATATCAGTTACATGTCAGCTCTGAATAAATTTACTTAAAATTTTAAGTATTAGTCTTTTATTTACAGTTGCTTAAAGCGTTGAAGCGACTGTACAGTATATGTTTTGCCTCTAACCTGCGTAATACAATTTCTACTTCTAACCTGCGTAATACAATTTCCACTTATACATACTACTTACATACTAACATAAGTTGTTTAACATAATTCTATACTGTTACCCTACTTATACAATATGTATTATTATTATTATTATTATTATTATTATTATTATTATTATTATTATTATTATATTATGGTATAGAAATGTACCCGATAATTTTCTCCTATATTGATTTAAATTCAATAGCAATATAGTATTCAGTATACTTTATTTGAACTGTAAACAACCTGTCCTCTTACAAAGAACGTTTCGATCGTATGCGTTACATTTATTTATATATTACTTATATACAAGAAGGTACATTGGGTTTGTGAGAATACATAGCATGGTATTTACAATCTTGTAAAGCCACTAGTACGCGCATCGTTTCGGGCAGGTCCTTAATCTAACAGATAATTTTAAGTAGGTAAATTCTAGCGGAATTAATAAAATGATAACAGATACATTGCGAGAAAGAAATTAGTTGAGAGAGATTAGTAGGGATAATAAAGCACATTGGTATATTAAAGCTCTGATTGATTGCATTGACAGCTTGATTGGTAATTTAAAACGAAGATTAATAAGCACCATACAGCAAATCGAAAGCACATATAAGAAGACAGCAATGATCACAATGGCAAAGTTGTTTGGATTGGGTACATGAAGATTGGGAGATTGGGTAGCACTAGATACAGTGCAAATTTTAAAGCAACAAGGTAGAAAACTATGAAGATGAAATTAGTACTTTTTAGTTTTGTTTCTGAATGACGCAAACATTAGACAGCTTTTCAATTCATTAGGGAGAGAGTTCCATAGACTAGGTCCCTTTATTTGCATAGAGTGTTGCACAGATTAAGTTTGACTCTGGGGATATCAAAGCTATATTTATTTCTGGTGTGGTGATAATGGGTCCTATTACATCTGTCCAGTGAGAGTTTCAGAGCAGGAACATAAGGCCCAAAAACTGTCGTACTAGAAAATTAAAGCAGCTCGCGAAAGTGACGCACTGTCCCGTTTTCTGTTTTGGGTCCTCTGGAAGGTTAGGAGAGGATACTTTACATTGACCGTTTTCTTGACGTTGGGAGACCTTAGGAGGACACACAATGAAATCATCTACTGTCCTGGCGCACCTGTTTTTTTTTTTACCAATACGTTTATATGTATTCGAATATTTAATCGAATGTTTAATTTCATGTCCAAATGACCATCTCGGTATTTGTATCCACATTAACTTATGATTTCCTCATTTGCCTTACACCTGTGTTACGTTAAAGTCTCTCCATCTTTCTTACACCTGTGTTACAGTCTCTCCATCTTTCTTTATTCCTGTCTTACAGTCTCTCCATCTTTCTTTACACCTGTGTACAGTCACTCCATCTTTCTTTACACCTGTGTTACAGTCACTCCATCTTTCTCACACCTGTGTTACAGTCTCTCCATCTTTCTTTACACTGTGTTACAGTCACTCCATCTTTCTCACACTGTGTTACAGTCACTCCATCTTTCTCACACCTGTGTTACAGTCACTCCATCTTTCTCACACCTGTGTTACAGTCTCTCCATCTTTCTTTCACCTGTGTTACAGTCACTCCATCTTTCTCACACTTGTGTTATAATTTTCCCAATATTTATCACACCTAAATATTATATACACACCTAAATATTATATACAATATATACAGCATATAGTATAGTATACATCATATACAATATAGGACACTTTAAGATGCAATTATACCCCCCCCCAACCCCTGCTCCCCTAGGGGTGATGACGTCACAGACGCAAAGGGGAGTGAGAGCCAATGAGAAACAGGCGTATGTAGGAGGTGTCTGTCATATCCTTAAATGTCTCATCGATCTCCCAACCAGAGCAAGCATTCTCCTCCTACCTTCATTCTGCATTATTCTCCCTAACTGCGCATATCTTCTCTTCAGTTCCTATTAACCACTTATATGTATATGTATATATGTATATATATGTATGTATGTATGTATGTATGTATGTATGTATGTATGTATGTATGTATGTATGTATGTGTATGTATGTGTGTGTGTGTGTATGTGTGTGTGTGTGTGTATGTGTGTGTGTGTGTGTGTGTGTGTGTGTGTGTGTGTGTGTGTGTGTGTGTATGTACTCACCTAATTGTGCTTGCGGGGGTTGAGCTTTGGCTCTTTGGTCCCGCCTCTCAACTGTCAATCAAGTGGTGTACAGATTCTTGAGCCTACTGGGCTCTATCATATCTACATTTGAAACTGTGTATGGAGTCAGCCTCCACCACATCACTGCCTAATGCATTCCATTTATTAACTACTCTGACACTGAAAAAATTCTTTCTAACGTCTCTGTGGCTCATCTGGGTATTAAGTTTCCACCTGTGTCCCCTTGTTCGTGTCCCTCCCGTACTGAAGAGTTTGTCTTTGTCCACCCTGTCAATTCCCCTGAGAATTTTGTAGGTGGTTATCATGTCTCCCCTTACTCTTCTGTTTTCCAGGGATGTGAGGTTCATCTCCTTTAGCCTTTCCTCGTAGCTCATTCCTCTCAGTTCCGGGACCAGTCTGGTGGCATACCGCTGGATCTTCTCTAACTTTGTCTTGTGTTTAACTTGGTATGGACTCCAGGCTGGAGCTGCATCTCCAGGATTGGTCTTACATAAGTGGTATACAGGGTCCTGAACGATTCCTTACACAAGTTTCTAAAGGCAGTTCTTATGTTGGCCAGTCTAGCATATGCCGCTGATGATATCCTTTTGATGTGGCCCTCTTGGGACAGGTTCGGTGTGATATCAACCCCCAGATCTTTCTCTCTATTTGACTCTTGCAGGACTTCACCTTCCCGAAGTATGTATGTATAATTATCTCTCATGGGGTGTTTTCCACTATTTGACATAACTAACACGAATTATCCGAGAAAGCAAATCATAGCCAGATTTGCTAAGAACAATTCCAGAACTAAGTCGACTCATACCAGGAACAATTGAGGGCCACAGGGCTAACAAAACACCAAACCAGACATGACAGGGCTGATCTCATCGAAACTTTTACAATACTGAATCAGTTGGAGGATATTAAACCAGACCATTACTTCAAAATGTCAGATGTAACGCAAACGAGACGCAACAGTTTCAAGCTCAATAAGCAAAAATATTCAACAAGAAAAATAATTTGTCATCCATAGGGAGAATGAACTCATGGAAACGCCTACCCGCCAAAGCCGTACTGGGAAAAATATTGCTACAAATTAAAATCCAGCTCGTTAAAATGAACAAGACCAATAGGGGTGACCTTTGGCAAGCCGCTGGCTTCCTATCCTCGTCGAGGCTATCAGAGATAGTGGCCTCAGGTAAATTCAGGTAAAATATATGAAAGTTAACATTCTGTTAACAAGTAGCAAGAGATCATTTGTGGGTAATTATCATTTACACAATCAAAGCAATGAATACGTCAGGGTGAGAAGAGAAGCAGAAGGGCAATAAGAAAACAACATAGCAAGCAAGGCAAAGACTCAATCTAAATTGCTGCACAGCCACATCAGGAGAAAAACAACAGTGAAGGAACAGGTAATGAAACTGAGGATAGGGGCACAGACAGATTCACTACAAACGACAAGGAAGTGTGTGAGGAACTCAATAAGACATTCCAGGAGGTCTTCATAGTAGGCAAGGAGATGTTCCAGAGATAAGAGAGGGAACAACACCTCTCCACCACTAGAGGAGCACCACTAGAGGTGCTCGAAGTTACCAGTGGGGAGGTAAGGAAACTTTTACTAGAGTTGGATGTGACAAAGGCTATAGGCTCTCAACATGGACACTAAAGGAAGGAGCAGACAGTGCCTGCCACTCTCCATGGTGTATAATAAATCACTGGCAGCAGGGAACTGCTCAAAATTTGGAAGACGGCTGATGTAGTCCTGATATACAAGGAGACACTGAACTACGGGCCAGTGTCCCTAACTTGCATACAATGCAAGTTAATGGAGAAGATTGTACGAAAAAAACTAGTAGAACATCTGGAGGGGAAGAACTTTGTAACACAATATCAGCATGGATTCAGGGATAGCAAGTCATGCCTCACAGGATTAACTGAATTCTACGACCAGGCAACAAGCATCAGGCAAGAGAGGGGCGGGCAACTGCATATTTTTGGATTGCCAGAAAGCCTTTGACACAGTACAACACAAGAGACTAGTGCACAAGCTGGATATGTAGGTAGGAATGAAAAGGAAGGTATTCCTTTGGATAAGGGAGTACCTAAGCAACAGAAGACAGTGAGTCACTGTGAGGGGTGAGGTTTCAGATTGGCGAGGCGTCACCAGTGGAGTCCCGCAGGGATCAGTCCTTGGACCTATACTGTTTCTAATATATGTAAATGTTCTCCCAGAGGGAATAGACTCGTTCATCTTATTGTTTGCTGATGATGCAAACATTATGAGGAGGATTAAGACAGAGGAAGATAGTATGAGGCTACAAGATGACCTAGACAAACTGAAAGGATGGTCCAACAAACGGCTTGTTGGACCATCATTTCAGTTCAACCCAAGTAAATGTAAGGTAATGAAACTAGGCGGTGGAAACAGGAGGCCAGACATGGTATACCGAATGGGAGATGAAGTCCTTCATGAAACGGACAGAGAGAAAAATCTAGGAGTTGATATCACGCCAAACCTGTCTCCTGAAGCCCACATCGAAGGAATAATATCAGCGGCGTATGCAAAGCTGGCTAACATCAGGACTGCCCTCAGGAACCTGTGTTAGGAATCCTTCAGAACCTCGTATTCCACACATGTAAGACCAATCCTAGAGTATGCGGCCCCAACATGGAGCCCGTACCTTGTCAAGCACAAGACGAAGCTGGAAAAAGTTTAGAGGTAAGCCACTAGACTAGTTCCAGAACTAAGAGGCATGAGGTATGAGGAAATGCTGCGTGAAATACACGTCACGTCGCTGGAAGACAGGACAGCTCGGGGAGACATGATCACTACCTACAAATTTCTCAGAGGAATTGACAGGGTAAATAAAGATAAACTGCTTAACACGGACGGTACGCGAACAACGGGACACAGGTGGAAACTGAGTACTCAAATGAGCCACAGGAACGTTAGAAAGAACTTTTTCAGTGTCAGAGTAGTTAACAGATGGAATGCATTAAGCAGTGATGTGGTAGAGGCTGACTCCATACACAGTTTCAAATGTAGATATGATAGAGCCCAGTAGGCTCAGGAACCTGTACACCTGTTGAGTCCTGAGGGGCTCACCAGTTACGGGGCTCTCCTCGTTAACCGTAATATTATAAATACGAAATAATGTCACATTACAAAAATGTATATCGCTTAAGAATAATCTTAATATACTCGTTTAAATGATAAAAACTAAACACTTATCCTAACCAAATATATACAATTACGTTACCAGTCATTAGCTTCAAAAAGACCTAAACAAGCTTATCCTTCACAATATCCGTATAATTATTAAAAAATATATAAAATACAGTTTTACAATACGTTAACATTCAAAACCCCCAAAAAATTGTGACAACTTTTTGCACTGCAAAAAACCTAAAGCTTAAGAATGAAAAGAAGTACTGCACCAGGGCCTTCACCTCTCTTATATAATTTACAAAAAAACAGCAATATAAATCTTTTATAAAGAATACGTTTTGTATCTAAAAAAAATGGCGCGTATCAAGCATTCCATTCAACATACTGTCAATTTGAGCATATAATCTCCCTCTCCATAGGCTACAACTAAGGAATGCCGACCTTGTCATACAATATTTAGATTTAATTTTTAAATAATAAGACGAAGTCGATTTCAAATGAGTGCAATAATCCTTCAGATATATATTAAACTACGTAAAACTATGCCTTCTTGATGTGGATTTTTTGAGATATATATACAAGAGTTGTTGCATTCTTGTACAGCCACTAGTACGCGTAGCGTTTCGGCCACGCTTTTATGTCAACACGCAAAACCTTTACATTGTTTTACAGTTCCCAAACGGGTTACCAGTGCACATCAAGGGAGGACCCGTCGACAAGATCCTATACGCCTTCACTGCAGCAGTCTGCTTCGTGGGCTTCGTGGAGAGCTGTCGAGTCTATTACGTTCTCTCCTATCCTCCTAGGGCCAAGCAAGAATAGAAGATGACTCCTATCCAGAGCAAGTGGATGAAAGAATTGGGAAAGTCTTCACTCTACTCGTCCAAAGATTTGTTGAAAATTACTTATTTAATTTGTTACTTTGTAAATATGGGGCAAGCCGGGTATATTATTGGCATAATTGTTGAAATATGCAAATACGGTGAGAGGGAAGTAATTGTTACTTGTAATCGAGAAGTTTTTACGTGTACATGTAAAATATACATAGACACGCATATATTATATCTTTAAGGAAGACATTATTAATTTCATAGTATTTTTAGGGATGTCGATTGGAAGGTGTCCAACACACATTTATTTTCCACCACAAAATAATTAATATGTTGTATACCGGTAACCAATCCTAAAAATTATTAATTAATTCGCTATGTAAAGAAATTTTAAGTTTGTGCCGAGATTATCTATGAAATTATTTTAATGAAGCTGTATATATATGTATATACATATATCAAGAATTTTATTTTGTCCTCTTAAGTATAATTATTAAATAGAGTGCAAGGGAATTGTGGAAAGCCTAGTTCAAACACCACATTTCAATGTTTAAATTTATCTTGCAATATAATGACAATATCTGTGTGTCCTGCGCTATAGTATTTGGTTTTGAAAACAGACGAATCACTTGAGATAGGATATCCTAGTTTGCTATCGTAATTGCATCGCATTCAAACACTCTAGTACCAAACATCCAAGGACCAAGTATCCAAGTTATCCTAAAATAGCAGAGTGCGGTATTATTCTCGATATTAACTTAGTCAAAGTAAAAAATAAGCTGTAGCATGTTTAGAGGGGCATACAGCACCGCTCCTGTGCCAGGTAAGTCCACTACGGGCTCACCATAGCCCGTGCTACTTGCCCCGCTCCTGTGCCAGTAAGTTACGGGCTCACCATAGCCCGTGCTACTTGAAACTTGTTCCGAGTAGCTGAATCTATAACAACAACAACGTTTGAAGGGGACCTTGCTGCCACCTGTGGTGTTGATTGGCGGGCTGATGGACGCCATGTTAGGCTAAGGTAGCTTACATTGGCTTTGTTAGCTTAGATTATTCGACCCTTGTTAGTTCTAGTAATATAATGAATAACTGCATACAAATGGGTGGGTGGGGAGGGGGGGGGGGGTATTGTTATACTTACAACAGCAATTCAATAAAGTATCGTTTTATGAGAACTTAAGCACCATAATACGAGTTGGAACAGAAATCCAGGCTGCCAGCAGACATTTAATTCCCCGATTGACCAGGCCGTCAACAGGTACAGTACTAGTCAGAGACCGGGCCACCTCGACGTTGATCCAGGAGACCACCTCAAGGTAATCTTATAATCCAGGTAAAAACCTAACAGTCGATGTTCACATCACTCGTTATGGGTAACTTCCTGTCCTTATTGAGGCTACTAGGAAGATAACGGCCCTCAGATAAATCCAGGTAAATATATACCTTAAGCTCCTGCCACTGTTAGCAGTAAACAGTCCTAAGTACGGCCATCATCTCCTCCTTGCTTCACTAGGAGAGACTTATGATATATTCCTGAACCATTTGTATGTCGAGAAACGTCGATTAAACTCGATTAAATACAAAAAGCTCACCACATGGATTGAAATGACAACGAAGACAACATGGCGGCTGGGAGAGTGACCGGATATGACGTCACTTCGCCTTTGGTCCTATACAATTCAATTCAATATCTTTACTGAAAAAAATGGTCGTACATTTAACATTTATTTACCTTGCAAAATTAAAATACATTATTGATTATACAAGAACATATTAGTAATAATAACATTTAAGATTTATTTATTTATATTGATCGTTGCAACCCGTTCTCGCACTTGCTTATAGTCAATATTGGCTTATTTAATAAGTGCATATGTGACATACTAATTGATTGTGAATATTTTAGTTTACCTTGAAAAGCTTCATAGAAAACACCGACCTCACCTAACATTCTTAGTGTGTTAAGATAAGCATCTTATTGCTTCTTATTTACATTTATTGCTTAACCTATCAACGGTATAGGTTAAGTAATAATTGTAATTAAGAAGCATGTTGTTGTTGTTATTGATTCAGCTACTCGGAACAAGTTCCAAGTAGCACGGGCTATGGTGAGCCCGTAACTTACCTGGCACAGGAGCGGGGCAAGAAGCACGGGCTATGGTTAGCCTCGTGGACGGGAGATGTCTCCTCGTCTTAAGAAGCAATAAGATGCTTATCTTAACATACTAAGAAGGTTAGGTGAGGTCGGTGTTTTCTATGAAGCTTTTCAAAGTAAACTAAAATATTTACAATCAATTAGTATGTCACATATGCACTTATTAAATAAGCCAATATTGACTGTAAGCAAGTGCGAGAACGCAACCCGTTCTCTCACTTGCAACCCGATCATTATTCCTTTTTTTTTTTTTTACAGAAAACAGCAATGCCCCTAATTATGGGCACGTTAAGTAGTTTCTCTACTGGACGACTAACACACACACCTCAGAAATATGACTGACAATGTAAATATATATTACATAATACGAATAAGTTATCTATGTGAAAGGAGTCTTATCCTACTGAAGTTACTGAAATATATCTAGAGGTAGCAGAGTGTATAGAGTCTTAAAATTTAACGAATAAAATCCTTAATTCGCTATCACTTGAATAATATAGCAGCTTCCAAGAACGGCAAACAATTAATTGCCTTGAAGTATTTATTTTTTTAAGTAAAATGGGATAGTGAAACATTATTTTACAGGTTTACGGCTCTTCATTATATTTCATTTGTACTTCATTTTCAACCAATAGTTATATAATTTTCTGTTGACTCAATTCTCATGGAATAATGTCTGTTAAAGGTCTACAGATCTGTTGAGCCTTGACGTCACTGACCCAGACAACGAGAAAAAACAGAAGAAGATCAATTCAGTAAAACATCCGAGATGGATTTGACCTAATGGGTGTTTCAGGGCGCCTTTGAACAATCTTCACTTTTCAATAGCATGACGGCAGTGCAACTAAAGCGTCTCCAGCCAATGGGACGACTGGAAAGGCAGATGTTATTAGCCAACGAGCGAGGAGGATAAAGTATGACGTCAGTGACCCTGTTGCCAATGAGAGGTGGATAACCATGCTATTAATGACGCTGTTAATCAGTGAAACTAAGATAACTAGGAAACTGTGAACTAGGCATGACGTCAGTGACCCCTAATAGCCAATGAGGGAGGTTGATAATCATGACGACAGTGATCCTATTAGCCAATGAGAGAGGTGGATAAGCGTGACGTCAGTGACCCTACAAGAACGTCTGGGATGAATCTCCGTTCTGGTGGATGCGTTGATCAATACTCTGACCTAAAGGAAGACAACAATTTTTTGTTATTATTCTGGTGATTACTAAACGCTAATAATAATAATAACGTTAATTGTACTTTGACAATTAATATACTTATATATTCACCCACTACATTTACCGTCAATTCACATATGAGTAAGGGTTATTGATTGTTATTAGGCTACTTACGTATTGTGCATCTTTTTGTGTACTGTATTACCTTTCTTTCAATCTAGATATAATTTTATCATATTTCATGTATACTTTATTACACACACACACACACACACACACACACACACACACCCACACACACACACACACACACACACACACACACACACACACACACACACACACACTCACACAACATTTTCTTGGAAAATGTGTGGGGTGAGGTCTCAGATTGCGAGACGTTACAGTGGAGTCCCGCAGGGGTCAGTCCTTGGACCTATACTGTTTCTGATATGTAAATGATCTCCCAGAGGGTATAGAATCGTTTCTCTCAATGTTTGCCGATGATGCAAAAATTATGAGGAGGATTGAAACTGAGGACGATAGTAGGAGGCTACAAGACGACCTAGACAGACTGAGTGAATGGTCCAACAAATGGCTGTTGAAGTTCAACCCGAGTAAATGCAAAGTAATGAAACTAGGCAGTGGAAACAGGAGGCCAGACACAGGATACAGAATAGGAGATGAAGTACTTATGAAACGGACAGAGAGAAAGATCTAGGAGTTGATATCACACCAAACCTGTCTCCTGAAGCCCACATAAAAGATAACATCTGCGGCATATGCGAGGCTGGCTAACATCAGAACAGCGTTCAGGAACCTGTGTAAGGAATCATTCAGAATCTTGTACACCACATATGTAAGACCAATCCTGGAGTATGCAGGCCCCAGCATGGAGCCCGTACCTTGTCAAGCACAAGACGAAGCTGGAAAAAGTCCAAAGGTATGCCACTAGACTAGTCCCAGAACTAAGAGGCATGAGTTACGAGGAAAGGCTGCGGGAAATGCACCTTACGACACTGGAAGACAGAAGAGTAAGGGGAGATATGATCACAACCTACAAATCCTCAGAGGAATCGACCGGGTAGACAAGGACAAACTATTCAACACTGGGGGGACGCGAACAAGGGGACACAGGTGGAAACTGAGTACCCACATGAGCCACAGAGACGTTAGAAGGAACTTTTTCAGTGTCAGAGTAGTTAACGGATGGAATGCTTTAGGCAGTGATGTGGTGGAGGCTGACTCCATACACAGTTTCAAGTGTAGATATGATAGAGCCCAGTAGGCTCGGGAATCTGTACACCGGTTGATTGACAGTTGAGAGGCGGGACCAAAGAGCCAAAGCTCAACCCCGCTGCCCACTGGATGGGAGGCGGTGTGCAGGACAAACATAAATTGTGTCACTAGCTCTCCACATATGTCAGTTGCTTAATCTAGAACCTGTACTTGAGGTCGATC